>ONZH01003851.1:0-56996 GCA_900303285.1 Rhinella marina
CAGAGCGGGTCTTCAGTGCAGCTGGTGGCATCATCACTGATAAGCGTACACGCCTGTCAACTGACAGCGCCGACAGGCTGACGCTTATTAAAATGAATAAAGCCTGGATTTCACCGGAATTCAAATCTCCACCGGGGGAAAGCAGCTCAACATGAAGATTCTTCATGTATCCTCTCCTCTCCTCCTCCATCTCTTCTTACACAAATGCTGAGCCAACAGACAATTTTTCAGAGGGCCAACTGGCTCTCTTTTCAAACAATGTTTAGGGAGGGCCACCTACAGGCCCTCTCTCCAATCAATTTTTCAGGAGGGTCAACTACAGACACTCTAAAACAATTTTTTGGGAGGCTCACCTAAAGCTATTTGACTGCAATCTCAGTCTGACCAAGGCATTGGTGGTGTCACCTCCATGCTGTGTCAGGGTGAATTTTTTATGTGGTTCACCTGCTACCTCAGTCTAACTTGGTGACTCTGGGTTCACCGCCATGCTGTGTCAGTGTAAATTTTTATGTGGTTCACCTGCTACCTAAGTCTAACTTGGTCACTCTGTTGTCACCGCTATGTTGTGTCAGGGTAAATTTATATGTGGTTCACCTGCTACCTCAGTCTAACTTGGTCACTCTGTTGTCACCACTATGCTGTGTCAGGGTAAATTTATATGTGGTTCACCTGCTACCTCAGTCTAACTTGGTCACCCTGTTGTCACCGCTATGCTGTGTCAGGGTAAATTTTTGGGTAGCTCACCTGCTACCTTATCTAACTTAGTCACTTGGTGGTGTCACCGCTATGCTGTGTCAGGCTACATGTTTGGGTGGCTCACCTGCTACCTCATCTAACTTGGTCACTTGGTGGTGTCACCGCCATGCTGTGTCAGGCTAAATTTTTATGTGGTTCACCTGCTACCTCAGTCTAACTTGGTGACTCTGGGTTCACCGCCATGCTGTGTCAGGGTAAATTTTATGTGGTTCACCTGCTACCTCAGTCTAGCTTGGTCACTCTGTTGTCACCGCTATGCTGTGTCAGGGTAAATTTTTGGGAAGCTCACCTGCTACCTCATCTAACTTGGTCACTTGGTGGTGTCACCGCCATGCTGTGTCAGGCTAAATTTTTGGGTGGCTCACCTGCCACCTCATCTAACTTGGTCACTTGGTGGTGTCACCGCCATGCTGTGTCAGGTTAAATTTTTGGGTGGCTCACCTGCCACCTCATCTAACTTGGTCACTTGGTGGTGTCACCGCCATGCTGTGTCAGGCTACATGTTTGGGTGGCTCACCTGCTACCTCATCTAACTTGGTCACTTGTTGGTGTCACCGCCATGCTGTGTCAGGATAAATTTTTGGGTGGCTCACCTGCCACCTCATCTAACTTGGTCGCTTGGTGGTGTCACTGCCATGCTGTGTCAGGCTAAATTTTTGGATGGCTAACCTGCTACCTCATCTAACTTGGTCACTTGTTGGTGTCACCGCCATGCTGTGTCAGGCTACATGTTTGGGTGGCTCACCTGCTACCTCATCTAACTTGGTCGCTTGGTGGTGTCACTGCCATGCTGTGTTAGGCTAAATTTTTGGATGGCTAACCTGCTACCTCATCTAACTTGGTCACTTGTTGGTGTCACCGCCATGCTGTGTCAGGCTACATGTTTGGGTGGCTCACCTGCTACCTCATCTAACTTGGTCGCTTGGTGGTGTCACCGCCATGCTGTGTCAGGCTAAATTTTTGGATGGCTAACCTGCCACCTCATCTAACTTGGTCACTTGGTGGTGTCACCGCCATGCTGTGTCAGGTTTATGCCTGCATCCTGGGGTGGGTGATAGGACAGCAGTGCCAGCATGGGCAGTGGTGTCACCCGCAGGCGGTGATGGACCTTCGTTGCACCTAGTTAGGTGCTTTCCTAACATGTGCCAGCGCATGTGCCTTGCCCATCTTGGTCTGGGTCAGCACAATTGTCTTGAGGGTCACCACCAGGCTGTTGCCCAGAATTTGGCGTAATGGTACGATTAGGCAGCCTCAGAGGCATCCATGCATGCTGCCCCTGCTGTTTCCTGTCCATTTCCGTGGTGTTTCCATCATTTTCTGAGGTTTCCAGGTTTTCAGGCAACCTTCCCTGTGCAGAGCTTTGGTCCCCTGCAAAAATGCTCGAGTCTCCCATTGACTTCAGTGGGGTTCGTTATTCCAAACGAGCACCCGAGCATCGGGAAAAATTCAACTCGAATAATGAGCACCCAAGCATTTTAGTGTTCGCTCATCTCTAGTCACAGCCTATCGATAGAGTTCCCCTCAGAACTTTAAATTTCCAAAGCATACACTTTGTTAGTTTATTTTAACCCATTTAGAGGTGGATTTTGGTCTTGTATGTTACATATTTCCATTTTAGATCACTGTCTCCTTTTGGGTCTTCTCTGGCAGAGAGCTGAAATCATGAGGGGAGATTTATAATTTCCTTGCACCAGTTTTTTAGCAGGAAAAAAGTCACTAACACAGTGGGGTACATTTTAGATGCCGGTCTTAATAAGGACCTATGCTGGCAGGGAATCCGCTGAAGTTATGTAGAGGCACCTTCTTAGCTGTCTTACGTTTAGACCATTTTCTATGCCTAAAACAGGCATGGAAAATGATGAATGAGACGGGCCTTCCAGCCCCTCCCCTTCCCCACCCATGCCACACCCACTTTTTTTTACCTAGCGTGAGCAGGGAAAAGGAGCTTTGCACCACAATCTGTGCCAAAATTATGCCTAATTTAGGCGTATTTCTGTTTCATAAATGACCCCAGCGTTTGTGACCTTTTTAAACACCATGGCGTTTCTATGTTGCCCATACCTCCCAACCGTCCCGGATCCAGCGGGACAGTCCCGGATTGCAGTGGCAGTCCCGCTGTCCCGGTACGGGGGAGGTATGTCCCGGTCTCTGGCAGCTGTGTCTGCGTCCATAGGACGCAGAGACACTTGCCTGTTGTAGGAAGGAGCAGACAGGCGGAATCGGCTGTCTGCTTCTTCCATCCTCCCTCCTGTCCCCCCTGCAGCTCCCCGTACCTTTCATCCATGCATCGGGTCTCGGCGGGGGGCGGGGCCGGCCGGCAGCATTGGCTCCGCCCCCTTCAGACACGAGCAGAAGATCTTCCTGCTGGTGATGCTGGCCCTGCTGCTAGGAAAAAGGTAAGTGTAATACTTTTATTTTTTTAACTTTCTGTGAACTGTGTTTTATTATCCCTGGACTGTGACATCAATGTTAATCCCTGGACTGTGACACCACTGTGTTTATTATCCCTGTACTGTGACATCACTGTGTTTTATTATCCCTGGACTGTGACATCAATGTTTATTATCCCTGGACTGTGACATCACTGTGTTTATTATCCCTGGACTGTGACATCACTGTGTTTATTATCCCTGTACGGTGACATCACTGTGTTTACTATCCCTGTACAGTGACATCGCTGTGTGTATTATCCCAGTGCAGGAAGAGGTAAGTGGTCTGTGTTTGTTTTCTATTTTTCAGGGTCGTGAATGCAGAGGACTACGTCGGATTCGGTGGACTACGTCGGACCAGCGTGTGTATTTTTTTTTACAATACTACAGTTTTAGTAATTATGGCTATCTACAGACGGCCCTGATTACTAATACTGGGCTTAGTGCTTGCCGGTATTGTCAGCACTAACCCCAACATCTATTACCTCGGCACCCACCGCCACCAGGGGTGCCGGGAAGAGCCGGGTACCCGCAGGACCGGACCTTCTAAATTGAGGGTCTGGCTCTGGGGCCGCTGCAGGCTGGTACCATTAGGCTGGGAAGGGCCAATAACCGTGTCCCTTCCCACCCTGGTAGTGCCAGGCTGCCGCTGCTGGTTGTATCTGGCTGGCGAAGGAAAAAAGGGGGGGACCCCACGCCATTTTTAAAAAAAATTATTTAATTATTTTTGTGAAAAAATGGCGTGGGGTCCCCCCCTTTTTTTCCTTCGCCAGCCAGATACAACCAGCAGCGGCAGCCTGGCACTACCAGGGTGGGAAGGGACACGGTTATTGGCCCTTCCCAGCCTAATGGTACCAGCCTGCAACCGCCTCAGAGCCAGACCCTCAATTTAGAAGGTCCGGTCCTGCGGGTACCCGGCTCTTCCCGGCACCCCTGGTGGCGGTGGGTGCCGAGGTAATAGATATTGGGGTTAGTGCTGGCCTGCCATACCGGCAAGCACTAAGCCCAGTATTAGTAATCAGGGCCGTCTGTAGATAGCCGTGATTACTAAAACTGTAGTATTGTAAAAAAAAATACACACACACAAGTATAAAACATTTTATTGAAATAAACACTCCCCCAGACCCCTGTTTGACCATTTTATTAAAAAAAAAAAAAGCTGGTCCAACGTAGTCCTCTGCATTCACGACCCTGAAAAATAGAAAACAAACAGGGATAATAAGCACAGTGATGTCACAGTACAGGGATAATAAACACTGCGATGTCACTGTACAAGGATAAAACACAGTGATGTCACAGTCCAGGGATAATAAACACAGTGATGTCACAGTCCAGGGATAATAAACACAGTGATGTCACAGTCCAGGGATAATAAACACAGTGATGTCACAGTCCAGGGATAATAAACACTGTGATGTCACTGTACAGAGATAATAAACACAGTTATGTCACTGTACAGAGATAATAAACACTGTGATGTCACTGTACAGAGATAATAAACACTGTGATGTCACTGTACAGAGATAATAAACCCTGTGATGTCACTGTACAGAGATAATAAACACAGTTATGTCACTGTACAGAGATAATAAACACTGTGATGTCACTGTACAGAGATAATAAACACAGTTATGTCACTGTACAGAGATAATACACAGTGATGTCACAGTAAAGGGATAATAAACACAGTGATGTCACAGTACAGAGATAATAAACACTGTGATGTCACTGTACAGAGATAATAAACACAGTGATGTCACTGTACAGAGATAATAAACACAGTGATGTCACTGTACAGAGATAATAAACACAGTGATGTCACTGTACAGAGATAATAAACACAGTGATGTCACAGTACAGAGATAATAAGCATAGTGATGTCACAATACAGGGATAATAAACACAGTGATGTCACAGTCCAGGGATAATAAACACAGCAATGTCACAGTCCAGGGATAATAAACACAGTGATGTCACAGTACAGGGATAATAAACAGTGATGTCACAGTACAGGGATAATAAACGCAGTGATGTCACAGTACAGAGATAATAAACACAGTGATGTCACCGTAAAGGGATAATAAGCACAGTGATGTCACAGTACACCTGTGCAAACAAGGCCTGGGGGGGGCGCAGATAAGGCTATCATCATGATTTAGAAAAATCATTCCTCGATGAAATGTTGCAGTTCTCAAAATTCATTCAAAGTAATGAAACTCCACCAGCACTGGAATGCCTTAAAATAATCAGAAATAACAAATTGCCTGTACTGTGACATCACTGTGTGTAGTATCCCTGTACGATGACATCACTGTGTTTATTATCCCTGTGTAGTAAGGGGACTGAGTGAGATTAGTTTATAGTGGGCGGGGTTAGGGGCGTGGCCTACTGCAGAAAAAATTTGCCGCTGCGCGCGCCGCACGATATGTCCCTCTTTCTCTCTTTGCAAAGTTGGGAGGTATGATGTTGCCGTCACCACTTTCCCAAAAAGTAAGGGGAATGAGGGACTTCCAGAGGATGCATGTGCCTAGTTGTAAATTAGGAGTATCCTCCAGCAGCGAAAGAGATATCATAAACCAGTGTAAAATGCCGGTGTGTGATAAAACTACCCCATGGTAGGTGGAAAATTGCCCAGTCTCTATGGCACCTCCATGCCATTACAGTTATTCTACTATATTTTGATACTGATATGATGTTCGTAAAATACTGTTTTAGCTTTAGGACCTGCCAATATGGGGAGTATTTTTCTGCAGAAAATTCACATTTCAGCCTAGGTCAGTATAATTTTCTGCGCAAACTGGGGAGAAGCTAAACCATACAACTGGGAGTCTGTCTACAGCTTGACTGTGTGCAGGATGTATGCTCCTGACCTGGGTTTTTGCCATCTGCTCTGATCTGTGTGGTCACTTGATAATTTATTGAAGTCACCCTGTCTTGATGTCACCTTGGTTCTTGTCTGAATGTTTGGTGTCTGATGTTATCTGGGATTGTCTGTTGGGGAACGACCTGCTCCCCGTTCCACATGGGTTCTGGTGTCATATCTGTGCAGCTCTGCCTGTGATAGCCATACATCCATTCCATGTGGGTTCCATGCATTTGCCTGTTCCATGTCTGTTATCTCGTCTGTGTTCCAGCATATATCTTGTGTCTGAACAGTGTCCTGTGTTTCTGGTTTTGTCTGGATTCCTGTTAGTTTGCCTGGCTCTCTGTTTTGCATGTACCTGGACCTCTTGTGCTCTCACTAGCGGCTTTTGTCTTGCACATGTCAGCCAAGATAGTAGCGACCTGGTGAACCCCCAGGAAAGGCTTGGTAGCTGTTCAGGGGTCTGTTGATGCCTAGAACATGATAGTGGCAGTCTGTATTACACCATTGTTAGTCAAAGAGCAAGAGCCCTGAACAAAATGCTACTTGCATGGTGGTAGTGGGGTACCATTGACTTTGACTGCCGTCTAGAAATTGAATACCTGGTAATAGCAGGCATAGAAATCTGCATGCAGCAGGTTACAACTCAGTTTTTTTGGCGGGCATGAGACAGACTTGGGTCCTGTGGGGTTTGTGAAACCAATTTAGAAGCTGAGGAGCCATCGGGATGATGGTCAAGGATGCAGGAAGCTGCATGGGTGCAGTGGAGAGTTTGGTGGAGGATGAGGTTTAAGAAATTTAAATGGGCTATGTATGGAGAGGAGTTAGATCAGGGGAGGTAAGATGTGTTTTTAGGGAGCACTTAAAAATGTGTATGTTGTGTTTTAATCTGATTTCTTGGCGTAGGGTGTTCCAGAGAACTGGTGCAGCTTGGGAGAAGTCTTGCAGCCAGGAGTGAGAGGTTTGGATAATGGTGGAAGTCAGTCGTAAATCATTGGCTGAACGGAGGGTAGGGTGGTAGACGGAGATGAGGGAAGAGATTTAGGTGGGTGCAGCACTATGTAGAGCTTTATGGGTGAGAATAAGCAGTTTAAATTGGATTCTATACTGTATGGGCAACCAGTGCAATGACTGGCAGAGGGCAGAGGCATCTGAGTAGCGGTTGGACAGATAAGTGACCCTGGCTGCTGCATTAAGGATATATTGGAGAGGGGACAATTTGGTGAAGGGGAGACCTATTAATAGTGAATTGCAGTAATCAAGATATGGATCCGGGCGACCATGAGAGTTTTTGTTGTTTCTATAGTGAGAAAGAGGCAGATTCTGGAGATGTTTTTGAGGTGCAGGCGCCCTGAGCCGGAGAGAGAATGGATATAGGGGTGAAGGATAGATCAGTGTCAACTGTCACCCCAAGGCAGCGGGCGTGATGCCTAGGTGTGATAGTAGTGCCGCACACTAAGAGGGAGATATCAGGTTTAAGTAGGTTATTAGATGGAGAGAACACAAGCAGTTCAGTTTTTGAAAGATTTAGTTTCAGACAAAGGGAGGACATGGTATTATAGAGAGCAGACAGACAGTCACTGGTGTTCTGTAGTACAGCAGGGTGATGTCGGGTGATGAAGTGTATAGTTGTGTGTCATCAGCATAGAGATGGTACTGGAAACCAAATCTGCTGATAGTCTGTCCATTTGAGGCTGTGTAGAGATAGAAGAGGAGAGGGCCTAGGATTGAACCCTGAGGAACTCTGACAGGGAGAGGTGGAGAAGCGGAGCCGTCGAATGATACACTTAAAAAAAGAGTGGCCAGAGAGATAGGAAGAAAACCAGAAGAGGGCAGTGTCCTTTAGGCTGATGGATTGGAGCACTATGAGTAGGAGATGGTGGTCTACAGTGTCAAAAACTGCAGAGAGGTTAAGGAGATTAAAGGGGTTCTACAAATTATATTTATTGATGACCTATCCTCAAGATAGGTCATCAATATAAGATCGGCGAGGGTCCGACACCCGGCACCCCCGCCATTCAGCTGTTTGAGGAGAGTGATGGGTAGCGGTGAGTAGGTGTAATTACACTTAACCGCCCCATTCATTTCAATGGGAAGAATCGCTCCCATAAACTTGTATAGAAACGAGCTTTCCCATTGAAATGAATGGGTCGGTTAGGTGTAATTACACTTACTCACCGCTACCCATGTTATGGCTTGGATGTAAACAATGAAGAGGGAGGGAGGAGCGTTGCCTCATGACCTAGGGGGCGTGTCGCGCCTCGCCGGCCCCGTCCGCTACCACCGCCTGCTCCCACGCTGCTTGTCCCGACTCGGCGTCCGAGCCAGGGACCTCCTGCCTGCTGTTGTTGCCGGCGGTGGATGTCCGGACACAGCGCTATGTGCCTTTAACTACTTGGTACCGCCTGACTACCCGACCCGCTCTACCTGTTTACAACATCTTCAGCATTGGGGTCGAGACGTGCCCCATGTTTCTTGCTGGAAGGACCTTACACTCAGGTACAGAGGCACACTGTTTGGCCCTTTAGTGGGGTGAAGTTGGAAAAGGAGCTGGATACATCCGTGGGTCGTACTGCTGGAGGATAAGTAATGATTTATACACCCTGAACCACAAATGTTGTTTCACTAACCTACTAACAATCTACATATTTTGTACTCCGCCACTCTAACTTTTAAAAATTGTGGACATATGTGCCTGGAACTGTCCTAGTGGTTGGCGTCACCTAAGGTAATTGGCCAGAAGGAGCCATATACACTAAGAATATTTACCAACATTAACTAACTAACTAATTAAAGCCATCTGGTAACAACTTAAGTTTTAAAGCGGAGGGGAGAAGTGACATGGTCAGGTATGTGGAGCAGTGAAGGTGGACTGGAGGATTGAATACGGTGCTTTATATTGGAGTGTGCCTTATACTGTTTTATATAGGACTGTAGTTCATCAACATTGGCAGAGCTATAGCTCCTAGCCTTATTGTTTGTTGTTCCCCTATATTGGCTCTTATTTGAATATATGTAATGTGGTTAACCTCTTGAGGCCTAAACCAATGGCTCCCAAAAATAGCAGGAATTCTGGACAGTTATCCTCCCCTAAAAACCACATTGGGGGGAAGGACAGAAGGTGGCTCTCCAAAGATTGACAAATATTTGAAAGCGCAAACAATTAAACGAGGAACACCCCGAAAAATAAACAGGGGGAAAATGTAAAAGGTATGAACCATGACCTAATAGAAGAAGGTGCGCTTGAGGAAGTTGTGCAAGTGGACTCTTTAATTGCGCTTTCTTCTGAAAGGCCAGAAGCCAATAAGGAAAATCCTAATATCTTAGGCAAAATCTTGTTACAGGTTAAGCGTACCAATGAGGCCCTAGAAAATCTATCAACACAGATGGGGTCAGTTAAGACTGATATATCGCTGATTAGACATGACTTGAATAAAGTTAGAACAAACTTTTTGCAACTGGAGACAGTGGTCTCAGATTTAAGATGTGAAGTGGCAGCCATGAAAAGTGACGTCTCAGTTTTAGGCCCCATTTAGAGGGCCGTATTTTTGCGGGTCCGCATTACTGCAGACCTGCAAAAATACGGGGGCCGCCCGACGTGTGTTCCACAGCGCTCGGAACACACGCCGGGCGGCCCCATTGAAAATGCCTATACTTGTCCATGCATACGGACAAGTATAGGACATGTTCTATCTTTTCTTGCTGAGCCGCGGAATAGGTGCGGACCCGTTCACATGGTCGTGTGAATGGGCCCTTAATGGAAGAAAGGGCTGCATTAAAGAGCAAAATCATAGATTTTGAAGACCGATCCAGACGTTGTAATATTAAGATATTTGGCCTTACGGTCGAGGCTGAAGGTAATGATCCTGAATCCTTCATTCATGCATGGTTACTCAATAGTTTAGGACAGGACTATTTCTCTCCTTTTTTGGGGGTCGAGAGGGCCCATCGGCTACAAGCTTCTAAAAGACCTCCAGGATCTTCTCCACCAATTATGATTGTTAAAATCCTCAGTTCTAAGGACAGGGATAGAGTTTTGAGAAGAGCAAGAGAAAAAACGGACTTATAATATAATGGTTGCAGAATTTCTATATATCCAGATTTCTCCAGAGACACTCAGGAAAAAAGATGCAATTTTGTAGCAATTAAAAAAAGACTTGCTCGGGCGAATATCAAGTATTCTTTTTTATTCCCTGCCAGGCTTCGGATTGTATTTGAAGAGAAGATCCAGATTTTTGCCACGCCGGAGGAAGTTGTGGAATGGATGGACACAAAAGGGCTAAAATAAGTTAATAATTTGGAGGGAGGATAGCGTGTGTGGATAAGTAGGATGTTGGCGCGGGCACTGGGCGGGGCTGGAGGGTAGCTCAGGTATAGAGTTCCCAGGTTATAGTTAGACCGGGGACAGATGAGGGGATGGGGGGTGGGCGGTTGATGGAGCGAGGGGAGGAAACAAGGGGTTTTTTTTGTTTGTTTTTTTTTTTACCCAGTATGGTGGTTCAGTTATTACTTTGGAATGTATGCGGTATTGGTGACAGGGTTAAGAGATGTGCTATTTTTAATATGATACATAAACATGGAGCTGGAAGACGGATCAACCCTCATTGGTTGACCGTTATTGAAGATCATTTGCCTATTAAGGAAGAGATCGCTGTTACTTGGGAAATTAAGAGGGGCTCCACTAAAATGGAATATGTCTGGGACGCCATGAAGGCGTTCATTAGGGGTGTGTTAATAAAAATAGTAGATTACACTTACCGGTAATCGTTTTTCTTTGAGCCTATGACAGCACCCCTGGAGAGACCGCCTCCTCCTTAGGACAGGAAACAGACCACCAGCATCGCTTTAAAAGAGGGACCACCCCCCTCATCTCCAGTCCTTTTTCAAGAACTTAAGGGAACAGAGCTCATATCCACCAACTTAACACCAGAATATTTAGGTAACAAATATATATATATATATATATATATATATATATAAACAAACAACAATGTCAGAGAAAAAGACAACCTATAGATACATATAGGGGCTATTTTTCATTTTTTTTTTTTTTTGGGGGGGAAATAAATCGGGGTGCTGTCATAGGCTCAAAGAAAAACGATTACCGGTAAGTGTAATCTACTATTTCTCCCCTCGCCTATGACAGCACCCCTGGAGAATAGGCAAGAATCCTAGGGTGGGACTACAGCCTGAAGTACCTTCCGGCCAAACACCAGACCATCGTTGGTGGAAGGTAGCTGCAGCTTATAGTGTCTAAAAAAGGTATGAGGAGAACTCCACGTGGCAGCTTTACAAATTTGTTCCAGAGAAGCCGAGGCCCTCTCTGCCCAGGAAGCAGAGACATCTCTAGCAGAATGAGCCCCAAACCCCTCTGGAGGAATTTTACCGCTGGCCGAATAAGCCAAGGAGATAGCCTGCCTAATCCATCTGGCAACTGTCTGAGGTGAGGCAGAAGAACCTTTTCTAGATCCCTGAAACAGCACTAACAAACGCGAAGAGGACCTCCAAGAGGAAGTGGCCTGAAGGTATTGCAGGAGGCATCTCCTCACATCTAGACAGTGAAACCTTTTCTCCTTCTCATTCCTGGGGGAGGCACAAAAGGTGGGCAGAACTACCTCCTGGGACCTATGAAATCTAGAGGAAACCTTTGGTAAAAAGGAAGGGTCAGGTGAAAAAACAACCCGATCTTCCGATATTACCAAGTAAGGAGGATCGATAGACAGGGCAGAAATCTCACTAACCCTTCTAGCTGAGGTTATGGCCATGAGAAAGGCAAGTTTCAGAGATAAAAGTTTAATGGAAACTTCCTCTATAGGCTCAAAGGGGTCCTCCGTCTAGGAAGATTAAACCAGGTTTAAATCCCACGGAGGAACCTTAGACCTACAGATCGGAGACATTTTTGAGATGGCAGTAACAAATCTCCTAACCCAAGGATGACTGGCCAACTTATATTCAAATAGCGCACTCAAAGCAGAAATCTGGACCTTCAAGGTGCTAGGCCTAATCTTTTTCTTCCAATCCTTCTGCAGAAAGTATAGAATCAGGGGAATGTCAGGGGTGGCCAAAACATCCACAGGCCTATCCGCAAATCTGAAAAAAATTCTCCAGACTCTGAGAGAGATCTCGGAGGTAACCCTCTTACGGCTAGCTAAAAGCGTGGATATAACATCATTAGAGAGACCCCTACTTTTCAGGATGTTCCTCTCAAAAGCCAGGCAGTCAAATGCAGATTTGACACCTCCGGATGGACTACCGGACCTTGAGAGAGAAGACCCCCACCTCCGGGAGCACCCAAGGGGAAGCTATTGACATCCTGCGCAACCCGGAAAACCAGACTCTTCTCGGCCAGAAGGGGGCGATCACAATTACTAGGGCCTGGTCCTCCTGAATCTTTTTTAGGACCCTCGGTAAAAGCTACAGAGGGGGAAAGGCATAGAGAAGTCCCCTCCCCCAGGGTTGAGCGAAAGCGTCTACTGCCACCGTATGATCCTGCGGGGAAAGGGAAAAGAAACCCTCCACCGTTCGGTTCTGCCTGGTGGCAAATAGATCTATGGTCGGTAACCCCCACCGGGAGACAATAAGAGAGAATATCTCCTGATCCAGGGACCACTCCCCCTGACAAATGCGGTGACGGCTCAGAAAATCCGCTTTTATATTTTCCTTTCCTCTCAGATGTACCGCGGAAAGAGAAGCCAGGGAACTCTCTGTAAACTGAAAAATGTTGTGGGCGAGGCTCATCAGAGACTGCGACCTGGTACCCCCTGCCTGTTGATGTAGGCTACTGTGGTCATATTGTCGGAGTAAATGCGTACATTTCTTCCCTCTAACTTCCGGCGACATTGTAAAAGGGCCATTAGAACCGCCTTCAACTCCTTGAAATTGTGGGACTGGGTCAGGGAGGGGCGATCCCAAACACCCTGAAGCAGGGAAGACCCCAGATGAGCCCCCCAACCTCTCGGGCTGGCATCCATGGTTAAACAGAGAACATCTTTCCTGCTCCAGGGAACCCCCCTCTCCAGATTTCGGAGATCCAACCAACACTCCAGGGACAAAAGAGTCTGAGGAGAAAGGGTGAAAACCGAGTCTAGAGACGGGAGAACTCTGTCCCAAACCTCCAAGATCTGGAGTTGGAGTGGTCTCGAATGGTATTGAGCCCACTCGACCCCTGGAATCGCTGCCGTAAGAAGGCCCAGCACCGACATGGCTGATCTTATGGATACACTCCTGAGCGAAATTAACTCCTGGACACTTCTCCTGATCAATAATCTCTTCTGAACCGGAAGAAAACACATCTGGAGATTCGAGTCCAAGTCCACTCCCAGGAACTTGCATCTCTGGGAATGAGTCAGACACAACTTCTCCAGATTTAGCTCCCAACCTAGACTCTGCAGGACTTCGGTGAGCCAGACGATGTGGGACTGAAGAGTCTGGGTGTAACGCCTCCCGGGGGTCCCAGGCGGCGTACGCGTACTTACCGCTGCGGCCGGCGTTCTCGCTCTTTGCTGCCGTGATGTTTGTTGCTTGGTCAGTGTGAAGTCTTGTTCTCTTTTGTCCTGGGCTCCAGGTACTGCATATTATTAGGTCAGCTCCTTAATTGGTTCCTCCCCTTTCCTCCTGTCTGTAACTATATAAGTCCTCCTTGGACACTTACTCCTTGCCTGAGCGTTATAAGTCATCCTGACTTGCGAAGGTTCCCATATTGCCTTAGTCCTGCTATAGAGTGAACACCGCTCTAGCCCTGCTGAAGTGTGAACACCGCTCTAGCCCTGCTGAAGTGTGAACACCGCTCTAGCCCTGCTGAAGTGTGAACACCGCTCTAGTCCAGCACCTGGCTTCCGTTCCTGGCTCCTGTTCGTGGTTCCTGTTCCTGATTCCCGCCCCTGGCTGATCCTCTCCGGTCTGCTTCCAGTGCATTGCTGACTCCAGTCATCCTTCCACATCTCCTCCCTTGGTGTGTGTCTGTCCTGCGTATCTGTCTCTCTGGTGTGTTGCACCTTAGTACTCTGTCCGTCTGGCCAGCTGTCACGAGTATTGTCTCACCCCAAGAGGTAGCGACCTGGTGTACCTTCTCGGGAAAGCCTATCCCCACCATCAGGGGTACTGTGAATAACGGGAGGTACACTTAGACAACGCCCTTAGGGGAAGACATTCTCGTGACACAGTGGATCCACATCCACTGATCTTGACACTGGGCTGACTGAGCTATTAAGAGAAAATCGTCCAGATAAGGGACAATAATCACATTTTTCTCCCTGACATGAGCCATCATCTCGGATACAATTTTTGTGAACACTCTGGGAGCTTGGGACAGACCGAAGGGAAGGGCCCTGAATTGAAAATGTCTGACTTCTGACTTTACACACACTGCAACCCTTAGAAACTTTTGATGATCTAGGTGAATAGGGACGTGATAATATGCGTCTCGGAGATCTACAGACACCATGAAGCACTGGGGGAAGAGATAATTTAGGGTTGACTTGATAGACTCCATACGGAACTTCTCGTAAATCAGACTTTGATTCAAAAGCTTCAAGTTTATTATAGTGCGAAAGGAGCCGTTCGGTTTGTTTACCAAGAAGAGTGTCGAATAGAATCCCTCCCCCCTTTCCTGGGCCAGGACCTCTACCAACACTCTCTTCTGTAGAAGAGAATCTACCTCTGACAGTAGTGCCAACTGTTTTACCGGGGCCCCCTGAAGTCTGTAACCACAAATTTCTGACCTGGGGAGGACCGAAACTTTAGTCTTAGCCCTTCCCTTATGACGGACAGAACCCACTCGCTGTTGGAAATCATCTGCCACTGATGAAAAAACAGAGACAGACGACCCCCAACAGGAGGCCTGGCGTCATTGGGATTGCTTCTTAGAGGCATCTGAGCCGGAAAAAAGGAATCCCTTTGCTCTCTTAGAATTTCCAGGGAACTGCTTGGTCCTCTCTTTAGATCTAAAATTTTCCCTATTGAATCTAGGCTTAAAAGATCTTCTAGGGGCCTGCTGACTGCTAGAAGGGAAACTCTTCTTCCTGTCGGACGCCTTCTCTAGCAAATCGTTCAGGACGGGCCCAAACAGAAATTCCCCTTCACATTGGATAGCACATAATTTGGCCTTAGAGCTAACATCTCCACTCCAGCTCTTAAGCCAAATTGCCCGCCGAGCGGAGTTGGAAAGAGCTGAAGCCCTAGCTGATAGTCTCAGGGAATCCGCTGAGGCATCAGCTAAGAAATTAACGGCATTGTATATAGTAGGAAAAGAAGACAACAGCTGTTCCCTAGGGGCGCCCCCCTTAATGTGAGCTTCCAGCTCCTCCAACCAGACTTTTAAAGACCTGGCGACAGAAGTGGCAGCAATGGCTGGCTTAAAAGCTGCCGCAGAGGCCTCCCAATTCTTTTTAAGGTAAACATCCGTCCTTCTGTCCATAGGGTCCTTCAAGGAACCCATATCATCAAAAGGCAAAGCCCCTCTCAGACATCTTAGCCACAGGAGCATCTAATTTAGGGGCTCTGTCCCAAGAAGCCGCCACGTCCTCATCAAACGGATACTTTCGTTTGACCGACCCTGGAATATAAAATTTCCTGTCCGGCTTCTTCCATTCTTTAGCAATCACAGCCTGCACATTCTTATGGACATCAAATACTTTCTTCTTCCTGGGTCCTAGACCCTCAAACATAGAGTCCTGCACGGATAGGGGAGCCCTCTGCTCATCCAGACCCATCGTGACACGGACCGCCTTAACCAGAGTATTAATGCTGTCGGCGGAAAAAAGCGGTTTACCCGCAAACTCAGAGTCTGAGGAATCTTCAGAAGATGCACGCTCACCCTCCTCCTCTAAACCTGACAGAACCTCACTATCACTGGAGGGTGCCGCAGAAACAGTGACGGAAGTACTAGGGCGATTCTTTAGCAATCCGCTGACTGATTCTTTAACCTCCTCCCGAATCATTAATCTAATGTTTTCCATCAAGGAGGGAGTCTCATCCTCCACCAGCTTGCTCATACAGCATTGACATAATGGTTTTGACCAGGTAGAGGGAAGTCTCTTCTTACAGACCGCACACCCTTTCTCCTTTGTCCTAGAGCTCTTCCTAGCAGTCTCCTTAGGGACCTGAACATAAAAAAACAAATACCCCCATAAGTAAGTAAAATTTAGGACAAACACTGGGGGAGAGCCCCACTTACCCCACCAGGTACTGATTCATTGGTGGTTTCAGTGGGCTCAGCGCGCTGGGTCTGCTCCATGATCCAAGGCAAAGAGTGGCCCAATGGAGAAGGTTTTGCTCATAAGGCACGCCGGCCTGAGCAGGAAGCCGGCAGGGTTTTTAAACTTTGCGCGCCGACAGCCTCCTCCCACTTCCGGCGCGTGGAACGCATATCCTTCCACCGCCTCCCGGAAGTATCGCGCGAGGCAGCCGGCATGCAGAACACGGCCCGCAGAGGCCTCAGCACCGGAAGGAGCCGAAGCCCCCTCCGCTGCCCTGAAGGACCAGAAGGGGAGAAGCCGGCACCCAGACTTTGCAGCGGCTCCTTCAGGAGTCTTGCGCCGCACGAGGTAACCCTCCAGCCACCAAATAGGCCCGGGCCCACGCAGCTCCCGACAGTACTCCTGGCGACGCCGGTCAACACCACTGTCCCTTAGGACAGGAAACAGAACTGGAGATGAGTGGGGTGGTCCCTCTTTTAAAGCGATGCCGGTGGTCTGTTTCCTGTCCTAAGGAGGAGGCGGTCTCTCCAGGGGTGCTGTCATAGGCGAGGGGAGAAAAGATTATTGCCCTGAAACGGGCTTTTGCCCATAGAGAGGAAGAGCTTAGGAAAGAGGTAAGGATAAAAGAGCAGGACTATCATGAGTCCCAGGTTGAAGATAAAATAATTAGTATGGTGGAAGCACAACATAAGTTCAGCGTTTTTTGTTTTTTTTTGTTATGAAAAGGCCCAGCAAAAATTGTTTTTTTAGGCTATAAAGGTTATAGAGAATCAGGGAAACCAGACAAGTTATTAGCATCTGCAGGGTCGGACTGGGGTGTCTAGGGCCCACCAGTAAAATTCCCACTGGGGGCCCACTGTAAAGCTCACTCTGGGGGCCCACATGCATATGCTACCTGCCTACACTATCCAGTCTTTTATATGGACATAGGCAATGTACTGCATAGCATCTTAGGCAGCCTATTTATAGGTCAGTCTACTGTGCCATGTGTCACTTGTGCAGGAGGTGGGGGACTAGAGGCCTACCTAGCTCAGGGGCCCACCGGGGGATTCACCTGTTCCCCTGTGGGCCAGTCCGAGCCTGAGCATCTGTAGTTAGCAATCAAGGTAATGTTTCTTTTATATTTGCTTTAAGACTATCACGGGGCGATCTCTCAGGATCAGGAGGAGATTAGGAATATTTGTTATCGTTATTATGAAGAATTATATAGGTCTGAATGCAAGGCAACGGAGCAGGAAATGAAGGATTATCTTCTAGGTATTGACTTCCCTATGCTGAGAGAGGAGCAGAGATGTGCTCTGGATGTGCCGATCTCTGTGAGGGAATTGCAGAGGGCCTTGGAATCTATCAGAGGTAATACCTCCCCAGGATCGGACGGTATACCATTAGAGATATATAGAAGATACCAGGATGTGTTACTGCCCTGTCTTTCTGAGGTCTTTAATAAATCACTATGTCAGAATAGACTTCCGAGATCCATGACTGAAGCTATTATTGTATTGATTGGTAAAAGGGGCAAGGACTTATCAGAGGTCGGCGCATATAGACCCATCTCTCTACTCAACACTGATATTAAAATTATTGCTAAGGTTTTGTCCATTAGACTCAGCAAGGTGATAGAGAATATTCTACACCCAGATCAGAGTGGGTTTATGACAGGGAGAGGTACACATCATAACATAAAGCGACTTTATTCAAACATGCAGGTGGGGGAGGGGGGGTGCCACTCCATCCTGTCATTTGATGCCACCAAGGCCTTTGACAGGGTGGAGTGGGCTTCCTATGGATGGTACTTTGGATTTAGCGTACATTTTATTAATTTTGTGCGTTTATTAAATACCAACCCAGTAGCTTGAATAAGTGTGAATGGAACTCTTAGGCTACTTTCACACTAGCGTTTTTAAATGCCAGTATTGAGTTCCGTCATAGGGGCTCAATACCGGAAAAAAACGCTTCAGTTTTGTCCCCATTCATTGTCAATGGGGGCAAAACTGAACAGAAGACAACAGAATGCTCCTGAAAGCATTCCGTTCCGTCTTCAGACCGGAGAACAAACCTCAGCATGCTGTGGTTTTCTCTCCGGTCCAGGCATCCGCACCAAGACGGATCTGGAATGACCCCCAATGCAAGTCAATGGGGACGGATCCGTTTGGTGTGACCAACATGGTAAACGGATCCGCCCTCTATTGACTTTCAATGGAGTTCAAGACGGATCCGTCACTACATACACATACACATGCACATACATACTTACATACTCCAGGCAGGCAGGCCACACGTCTTCATGCCCAGGAGGCGCGCCGCTATGACGATTTCCTACAGTGCCCAGCAGAGGGCGCTGTGGGGAATCGTCATAGCTGCGCGCCTCCTGGGTGTGAAGACGTGCGGCCTGCCTGCCTGGAGTATGTAAGTATGTATGTGTTTGTGTGTATGTGTGTGTATGTCTGTATATGGTACTGTGTGACATGTGTGGGGCCGGAACGCGGTTCCGGACCCACACATGTCCCTGCGGCAGTCTGGATCCGACGGCACCCTTCACCTGCCGGATCCGGAATGCCGCTAGTGTGAAAGAGGCCTTACTCCCCCAGTTGCATTGTATAGGAGTGTGAGACAAGGATGTCCTCTCTCCCCTTTATTATTTAATATTTTTTTAGAACCTTTAGCCTTAAAAATTAGACAAGACTCTGCTATAACTAGTTTTGGCGAGGATGAGCGAGTTGGTAAGGTGTCGTTATATGCTGACGATATTCTGTTCTGTTTGGGTGATACTCCTAATACACTGCCTAAGGTCATTCATATTGTGAAGGAGTTTGGCACTATGTCAGGTTTAGACATTAATTGGAACAAGACTATACTATTGCCGTTAGATAACATGACCTTAATCAACACAGGTGGAGTAAGGGTATTGAGTCGATCAGATTCTTTTGAATATTTCGGGATAAAAGTGTCATCTTCATTGAATGGTTTTGTTCCTCTCAATGTCACTCCTTTGATCAGAAAGATAAAATCTAAGATAGCGGTTTGGATAAAACTACTACTATCAATGGCTGATAGGATTTCACTTATCAAAATGATTATTCTCCCTTAATTTTTATATATGTTTATGGCCGCACCCGTTTGGATTGACAACTGTAAGTTCTCTCTCATCAACAAGCTATTGAGTGAGTTAATTTGGGGGAGAAAGCATGTCAGAATGAAAATCGACTATCTTTTTTACCCTATTACTGCTGGGGGAATTGGAGTGCCTTTTTTAAAAGGTTACTATCTGTCCGCACAGCTATGGATGATAAGAGAGTGGCAGTCTGACCCTGTGTTGAGAGCATTAGTTAATAAATCAGGATATCCAGGAATTTTTGAACTGCTTGAGTCTGGCCAGCTGCACAGATGGGGGATCCCTGCCTGCCGTGTTATGACCAACCTGCTTGTTAAGGTGTGGGACAATTTGAGAAAACTATTAGGGATTTCTACTTCACTTGAGATTACACCATTTTGGGTGAATGTACACCTTAGTGAATTTTTGAATCTATCTAAGGATAGGTTCTGGTTTAAGTCAGGTTTAAGGTATATATGTCAGTTGTTTAGGGACGGGAATATGTTTACACATGAAGAAATTTTGAAATTAGAAGGGGTCACAGGAATTTTTTTTTTTTTAAGTATATCTCTTTATTTATTTTATACTCTGACACACAAAAGAAAACGAAGTGGTGTCTATACAAATACACCAGAACCTCCGTTTCGAACAAGAAAAACATATAGTATCATACATCAACAAATACCCAAAAAATGACAATACATAACAATAAGAGAAAAAAAAAACCCAGAGCAGCCCTGCGCGAATGGAGACCTGAGTAGACGGGAGCCCAGAAAATCAGACGCTAGATATTAATTTAATATATTAGGTAGACCGACGCTAACTATTAATAGACGTAACTAATTTATCACCTTTAATCCTCAGGAACCTCTCCAATGATTTCCAACCTTCATTAAACCTGTCTAAGGGCCATTAATTATTCCATTGAGTATAGGTACGTTAAGTGCCCCATATATTCGTCACCTAAAGTTCTCAAACTTTGTTTCCAGTTCTTTGCTAAAACCCTAGTGACGTGAATCATATGTGATACTAAACATTTAAAGGCCCTTGGGATTTTATCAATCTTAAGAAAGAGTAATGCCAGCGCTGGATCAGGTTCTATTGGAGAATCCAGGATTTGAGACATCAGAGTGAAAGTCTCCCTCCAGAGAGGGTGTATTAACGGGCAGTCCCACCATCTATGGAAGAAAGTGCCTCTGTGTCCACATCCTCTCCAGCATTCCTCCGATCCATCTCTGTTGTTCCTACAAAGTCTCACGGGAGTGAGGTACCATCTCAACATTATTTTCCTCGACACTTCCCATATGCCAACTCCTCTACTAATGCTTCTGGGCCATCTAATGGCAAACCTCCAATCTGAAATGTCAAATTCTCTCGCGAGGTCACTTTCCCATCTAATAAAGGAGGGAAGTTTACAAAATACTGATACATGATTGTTTAACGAATACATTAGAGAGATCCCTTTTGTTTATTTGACTGATTGGGTAAAGTATCTTATGTGTTCTTTTGGCAAATTGATTTCGGGCGTCGGGTAGCGTCTTAAAATATATTGAATTCTAGTATACCCATACAATTCGCTGTCAGAAAGGGAAAACCTATCCTTTAATTCCTCAAATTTATTAACCGATCTCCATTGTACAGTTGTGAAATTTTACTGATTCCTCCGTTATACCATTGTTTTAGGTTCAAATTCCCCGTTTTAGTAAGTATGTAATTCACAGGAATTGATTGGCTCAGATATGGGCAGCTATACTCAGCTTATGTTTCTACTGGGAAGACTAGATTATTTACAGTTCAAAATAATGATTTTATAAATTTAATAACTAAAGTAGGTGATGGGAAAAAGCTTTGGTTAACGAATATATATAAAGGGTTGGTCGGGGACATGGCTGGCAGGGTGATCTTTCCTGGACAGCGGAGATGGCTAAAGGATGTAGTTGGAATAACTCAGGTGAATTGGGATAGGGTCTTCAGGAATATGAGGGGTTCTACAATTAATGCTAACTTCAGGCTGATACAGTATCATTTTATACATCGACTATATTTATTCTCGGATTGTTTGGTGAAGATGTATGGGAGGTTTAATCCGAGCTGTCCTAGGGGAGATCAAGATGTTGGAGCTGCAATTATTTGCAGTCCTTTTGGCGGGAGGTATATAGCGTTATTAACAACAAAACTGGAATACAGTTGTCATTCAACCCCCAGACTGCTATAATTGGGGATATTGATGGTTTACAGGGTCCAGCTTATAAATAATTCTCACTTTGCTCATGATGGCTAGAGTTATCATTGCACGTGGGTGGATGGCTAGAACCCCTCCAGACGTCAACAGTTGGATGAACCTGGTTAATAAAGTTAGAGCGTATGAAAAGATAAGGTACAATTCTCAGAATAAGTTTGAGGTATTGTGCACAATGTGGTCCTTTTGGTAATGTAGAGTTTGTGGTGTTTTTTTTTCTTTCTTTTTACTTTCCTTCTCTTTTCCTCCTCTTGCTTCACTGGGGGGGGGTTGCATTTGTGTTTAATATGTTAATGATTTTTTGTTATTATTTATTGATGTGATGAAATTAAATAAAAAAGATTATTAATAAAAAAAAAACAATGAAGAGGAGGCAGCACTGGTACGACGCGTGCCTCCTCTTCAAACAGCTGATCTGATATTGATGACCTATCCTGAGGATAGGTCATCAATAAATATAACTTGGAGAACCCCTTTAAGCAGAGAGTAGTCACAGTTGCATTTTGCTGTCAGGAGGTCATTAGTCACTTTAGTGAGGGCAGTTTCTGTTGAGTATAGGGTGCGGAAGCCAGATTGTAGTGGATCAAGGAGAGAGTGAGCAGAGAGATAGCGAATGAAGCGAGAGTAGACCAGACGCTTCAAGAGTTTAGAGATGAAGGGAAGATTGGAAACTGGTCTACTTTCACACTAACGTTTATTTATTCCGGTATTGAGTTCCGTCATAGGGGCTCAATACCGGAATAAAACGCTTCAGTTTTCCCCCATTCATTGTCAATGGGGACAAAACTGAACTGAAGACAACGGAATGCTCCTAAAAGCATTCCGTTCCGTCTCCAGACCGGAGAGCAAACCGCAACACATGAGAAATAAGGATATGTGTTATCTGTGGTGATATGTGGTTTTAACTGGCAGATAACATTTTTGGTGACACCATTTCCTTTATGTTTGTTGGTGTAACATGAAAAAATGTGGAAAAGTTCAAGAGAATACTTGTTCAAGGCTCTGTATTTAAGTAATGAAGACCACATTGTGTAGCATGGCCATTAACCATGCTGACCGGCTATACAGTGTGGTTTTCATTAGTTGCAGCCTCTTATTATGATGTTATTCACATACCTGTTTTTTTAACAGCCAGTGAATAATGAACATAAAAAATAAGACATCTCCTATTTTGTCCGTTGTCACAGACTGATAGCCTCCATACAATTGAAGGGGGCTTTTTTAATGTTTCTCAGAAAGACATCAGTGAAAAAACATTAATAACTGACCATTTTGCTGTTTTTAACGGATTTAAGGACCCTCGCTTTACTCAATATATAGCACTGGTATATTCTATAGTACTTTACAGACATTATCATCACTCGCTGTCCCCAGGAGGATCATTATCTAAATTCCCTATCAGTATGTCTTTGGAGTGTGGGAGGAAAACAGAGTACCCGGGGGAACCCCACGCAAACATGGGGAGAACATACAGACTCCATGCAGATGATGTCCTTGGTCAGATTTTACTATGGCTGTGTGTATGGAGGTCTAAACCATACAAAAATAGTTATGATGGTAGAGATTAAGCCCTGAATAAGCAGTTTGCTTCTTTTTTTTAAATGGCAGTAAATATACAGTACAGACCAAAAGTTTGGACACACCTTCTCATTCAAAGAGTTTTCTGTATTTTCATGACTATGAAAATTGTAGATTCACACTGAAGGCATCAAAACTATGAATTAACACATGTGGAATTATATACTTAACAAAAAAGTGTGAAACAACTGTAAATATGTCTTATATTCTAGGTTCTTTAAAGTAGACGCCTTTTGCTTTGATTACTGCTTTGCACACTCTTGGCATTCTCTTGATGAGCTTCAAGAGGTAGTCACCTGAAATGGTTTTCACTTCACAGGTGTGCCCTGTCAGGTTAAATAAGTGGGATTTCTTGCCTTATAAATGGGGTTGGGACCATGAGTTGTGTTTTGCAGAAGTCAGGTGGATACACAGCTGATAGTCCTACTGAATAGACTGTTAGAATTTGTATTATGGCAAGAAAGCAGCTAAGTAAAGAAAAACGAGTGGTCATCATTACTTTAAGAAATGAAGGTCAGTCAGTCTGAAAAATTGGGAAAACTTTGAAAGTGTCCCCAAGTGCAGTCGCAAAAACCATCAAGCCATACAAAGAAACTGGCTCACATGAGGACCGCCCCAGGAAAGGAAGACCAAGAGTCACCTCTGCTGCGGAGGATAAGTTCATCCGAGACACCAGCCTCACAAATCGCAGGTTAACAGCAGCTCAGATTAGAGACCAGGTCAATGCCACACAGAGTTCTAGCAGCAGACACATCTCTACAACAACTGTTAAGAGGAGACTGTGTGCAGCAGGCCTTCATGGTAAAATAGCTGCTAGGAAACCACTGCTAAGGACAGGCAACAAGCAGAAGAGACTTGTTTGGGCTAAAGAACACAGGGAATGGACATTAGACCAGTGGAAATCTGTGCTTTGGTCTGATGAGTCCAAATCTGAGATCTTTGGTTCCAACCACCGTGTCTTTGTGCGACGCAGAAAAGGTGAACGGATGGACTCTACATGCCTGGTTCCCACCGTGAAGCATGGAGGAGGAGGTGTGATGGTGTGGGGGTGCTTTGCTGGTGACACTGTTGGGGATTTATTCAAAATTGAAGGCATACTGAACCAGCATGGCTACCACAGCATCTTGCAGCAGCATGCTATTCCATCCGGTTTGTGTTTAGTTGGGCCATCATTTATTTATCAACGGACAATGACCCCAAACAAACCTCCAGGCTGTGTGAGGGCTATCTGACCAAGAAGGAGAGTGACAGGGTGCTACGCCAGATGACCTGGCCTCCACAGTCACCAGACCTGAACCCAATCGAGATGGTTTGGGGTGAGCTGGACCGCAGAGTGAAGGAAAAAGGGCCAACAAGTGCTAAGCATCTCTGGGAACTCCTTCAAGACTGTTGGAATACAATTTCAGGTGACTACCTCTTGAAGCTCATCAAGAGAATGCCAAGAGTGTGCAAAGCAGTAATCAAAGCAAAAGGTGGCTACTTTGAAGAACCTAGAATATAAGACATATATTTTCAGTTGTTTCACACTTTTTTGTTAAGTATATAATTTTCCACATGTGTTAATACATAGTTTTGATGCATTCAGTGTAAATCTACAATTTTCATAGTCATGAAAATACAGAAAACTCTTTGAATGAGAAGGTGTGTGCATACTTTTGGTCTGTACTGTATATGGATTAGCACTATGGAAGTTACTATACAAACTGGAAATTACACTTCATCAGATTCTCTGTGAGAACTATTTTTTTGTTTTATGGATTACAGCTCACCATGAATTATGAAAATCCTCCACCATACACTGGGGTTAATCCACCTGGACCTTACCCACCATATGGACAGCCTCAAGGTGGGCCAGCTCCGTATCCTGGTTATCCACCCGGTCCTGCAGGATATCAGCCAGGACAGCCCGGCTATCAAGGATATCCTCAACCTGGCTGGGAAGGCGGTCAACCTCCAGCACCAGTATACATGGAAGCCCCTAAAAACACAGGTATGCAATCTGTGAATAAAATGACTGTATTTCTCATTGTTAACATGCACACAATATATTGACTAAGTACAATAGTCTTATTTTAGACCTTTATTACGTATATAAGTGAATGTCTACTCTTCAATACAATTTTTTTTTAACTAAATAGGTTCAAACTTCTGCACTGTATGTGTGTGTAATATATATATATATATATATATATATATATATATATATATATATATTTTGCTTTAGTGTAATATTTAATAAAAAGTCATATTAGAAGCTGAAAGGGTGACTCAAGCAATAAGTTATACGCACCATTCCCCCTAAAAATGTGAATGTCTCATAAATCTCATATATACATAATGTCTCATATATACATACAGTCACCAGAACTGAGACAAAAAAAATCTATGGAGTCATTTATTAAACTGGTGTGAAGTAGAACTGGCTTAGTTGCCCATAGCAACCAACCAGATTCCACCTTTCATTTTCCAAAGGAACTGTCAAAAATGAATTGGTTGCTATGGATAACAAAGTTAGTTCTACTTTACATCAATTTGATAAATTATCCCTCTAGTTTTAGGCTGGAAATTCTAAAAAAGAAAGTAGCAAGTGCCTCTTTTTACACTGCCCTAGCCACTCACTCACATCCAACACTTAAGTTTTCTAGTGCAAATGATGCCAGAAATCTACAGCACCTCTAAGCTGCCATAGATTTCTGTTTAGGGCAAGGACTGCCCAAGGGCGGACTAGGAACTTAAAGTGGCCCTGGAAAAAATACTAAAAGTGGCCCCGTTTTGTAGTTGGGTCCAAATTGATGGAAGGCAGGGCCAGCAATACCATATTGCGGCACATTATACCACCCCAACAGGGCCAAATACCACAGTCCATCAAAAAATACTGCCAGCAGCACAAAATACATCCCCAAAAACTTCTACTAGCCGGCTGTGAGGAGGGCTCAGGCGGCCCCCTGGGCATCGGCCCACCTGGCAATTTCCCTGTAAGGTCTATGGCCAATCTGCCCCTGGATGTGCCTAATATATGATGAGGCCTGCACCTCATCATAAATTAGGTGCATCCTCCAGCAGCGCAGGGGATACCAAGATCCGCACAGAAAGTGTCGGTCTTGATAAATCTCCCCCATTATACCACAGGCAAGTACCTCTTTTTACGCCAGCCTTTTCAAAAAGGCAGCATTGCAAATGTGGGAAAGAGACGTGGCCATCACCCAAGACAAATTTATCTTCTTTTACACTAGTTTTCTGGTGCAAAGAAAGACAGAAATCTACATCAGCTCAGAGCTGCCGCAGATTAGGCACACAGACTGTTGGAGGACACTCCCAGTTTATGACCAGCCTAGCTGTTGAGCTTTGAATCTACAGCTAGCCACTATGGCAGAGACTAGAGCTGATAACCATTTGAGTAGAGTTAGAGTTTTAGCAACCTTGATAGTAATAGGGGAGAAAAGAATAAGTCTGTATAGGCATCAGATATTGCTCAAACAATGATAGACTTATGCTCAGCCTCCCGTTAACTACTGTATGTGACCAACAAGGGTTCTGATGTCTGTGTACAAGTATCTCTTAGGGGCACGGTAATCCTTGCTCGACTGTACGGTGTGTATGGGAATTGTGAGAAGGATATAGGGGTGCAATATATTCGCTTAAGCTTCCCATATACCGATAGTCAGTCATTAAATCTGTGAATACGGCCATAATTTTTTTTTTCCCTGGCATGTGCGCTGATGAGTTGGATTTAGGAGTTTGCACACATCAGGGAGAGAAATGGTTCTGGCCCCAAAGCAGAACTTACGGTACATCTCGCCCATAACCCAGGCCGGAAGCCTGTTAAAGGATATGGAAGACCTGGAAAACTCTTTCATGTGAACATAGTTGGTGACCTATGGAAGTTAATGGGCTGGTGCCGCAGTCACCGGTCCACAAGTAGGGATTTTAGGAGCTAAGAATGCAGGTATTCTACCAGGACAGGTTTACACTTGCTGCACACAGACACATATACAGCAAAATAAATATAGGTGCTTGAACCAGTCCTCAGAATAAACAAAGGTGGCCAGACCAGACCCTACCCCAATAACAAACACCACAAAACGCTTCTGTCTCCTCCTCTGAGGAGTGTTCCTGCACTGACCCCTGCCTTTCGGACCTAAACAGTCATGGTAATTTGACTGGATCAATAAAAGTTCTTCTATATGTCCTGCACAAATATGCAATTATCCCAAAATACACAGTGGAGGAGATGTATCAAGACTGGTGCATCCATCCGCCAGTCTTGATCTCCCTGCACTGGCTTGAGATGCGACTGATTTATTACGAGACAGAAACTTCTTAACAAATCAGGCACATCCCTGCGCAAAGTGCCCCCCTCCACTTACGCTAAGCACCATCCCCTTTTCTTACTACTTAGGAAATGTGGTGAGAGGCCTAAAAAGTCGCAAATTATGGCGCACATATGGTGTGCGCCATAATGTGTGACTTTTTTACATTACAATAGTGATGTAATTAGCTTTATAAATGTAGAGGCTAAATGACTGCCCATAAAGTCCCAATATATTTTCCTCTTGAAATGTGTAGTGCATGTCTTTCTGTGTGCATGTCTTCTGGCACACCCTGATCTCTTGGGAGAAAGCCGTATTCCAGTAGTTTCTGGTGAAGTTTGTGAAGCAGCTCACTGCAGAGAGCACCTCACAATAAGTGACTGCCTCCTGGGTACTTGCAGGTGCGGTGCCCAGTGAAATAATAATTTTCTCAGCCCTGGCAATATAAAAAAATCTATAAAAAAGATATCCTTACCTACCTCGCCCAGCTACCTAGCTCTGTTAGCAGTATGGCTGTGTGTCAATATGCACAAGCCCTTAAAGGGGTTGTCCAAGTTATTTTTTTGTCCTTTGTTTGTTTCTAATTAGTCAAATACAACAGCTTTTCCATACACTTTCTGCTTCTAAAGCTGCTGGTTTCTTTTTAGATTTAAAGAGGACCTTTCACCACTCCTGACATGCCTGTTTAATAGCTCCATGCATTCCCCACGTACTAACAATTATGGAACATCTATTCTTATGTCTCTATGTTGTGCCATTCCTTTATTATTTGCACTAGAAGTTATGAATGAATTGCTATTTGCCTTCAGTAAAGGAACAGAGGGGAGGTGACCAGTTGGGGGTGTGTCTCTGCACAGACTGACTCTAGCCAATCAGTGCTGTCATGTTCAGACTGTGCAGGTACACACCCCCAACTTGTTACCTCCCCTCTGTACCCTTACTGAAGACAAATAGCAATTCATTCATAACTTCTAGTGCAAATAATAAAGGAATGGCACAACATACAGACGTAAGAATAGATGTTCCAGAATTGTTATTACATGGGGAATGCATGAAGCTATTAAAACAGGCATGTCAGGAGTGGTTAAAGGTCCTCTTTAACTCAGGGTCACATGACCTGTGATGTCAGCTTATCTCCCTGCTGTGTGATGTTTGGTGCACAAGCCTCAGAGATCAGATAACAGCCTGTACACCAGATGTCACTGTGGTGGCCACGCCCCCCCCCCCTTCCTCGCTGCTGCTATCTGCTCTCCCTGGATTCCTTCAGATAGAACATTAACCCCTTCAGCCAGAACACACTGAAGGTTTTTCAACAGCAGCTGTAGATGTAAAGAGACAGGATCTGCCCTCCTCACCCTACAGACACAGAGCTGACTGGAGCTGATCTGGAGGAAATGCAAAGTATTGTATTGTACAAGAACAGGTAGGGGGAAGACTCTGTGTGTATCAGCAGTGTCATTGTACAGCTGGGACTTGTAGTCCTACACATACAACATGCTGCTGAGTATCCCAGCAGGCAGACATGTCACTCAGCACTTGTATTCACTCCCTTTACAGAGAGGGGGGAGGGAAAGACGTTGTTATTACTGCATGTAAACAAAGGCCAGAAGAGAACCAGGGAAATGTGGAAATATAGATTTTTTTTTTGCCTAAAACTTGCTTCACTTAGTTATATATTGCTGCCCATCAGATTTAAAGTACTATATTTTTTTTTCATAACTCGGACAACCCCTTTAAAGTGAGTAACTTTGTAAATCCCATGCTTTACTTATCTTGTACCATATTTTAATTATGTGATCATTTTCAGAGTAATTCAGAAATATGCTGGACTGTTGCCAAAGAGCAATGCAATGTAGACGCTCAGATGATTGCTACACATGTAAAGCTGTAACACAGATAAAAACCAGCAGAATATGAAAGCAGTTAAGTCGTACAGATGACACTCACTACATATGGCGTGCGCTTAGCTCCTGTAAAGGTACAACAGATGGCGGCAAAATTAAACCACTCATAGTTTTGGACACTATTATACAAAACGGCAGCAGTATGCACTGTTTGTGGGGGCATTTTCCTGGAATTTTTAATGGATGCACATTGGGTTGTATGAGGGTTTTACTTGTTTGAGGGCCACTATCAGGGCAATACAAGTGGTACTGTGGTCAGGTACCCAGGAAGCCCACCTGTCACTGCATGAGAACTTATAAATGAACTGGAGCTAATAGATAACAATGGGCAAACCTGGTTCCCAACTAGAGTTGAGCGAATGTGCTCGTAACGAGTACTGTACTGCTCGGATCCCCTGCGCTCGCATGGGCGCAGGCATCCGGATCCGTCGGATGAGGAGGACGGATCCGGATGGCTGCGCCCATGCGAGCGCAGGGGATCCGAGCAGTACAGTGCTCGTTACGAGCACATTCGCTCAACTCTATTCCCAACATTGTTATCCCCCTTCACAGTAGTTATGCCCTCTCTGTGCCTCCATAACAGTTGTTATGCCCTTTCACAGTAGTTATGTTAACCCTTTCAGTACCGAGCCACTTTTCACCTTAAATCCCAGGCCGATTTTTGCAAATCTGACATGTCGCTTTATGTGGTAATAACTTTAGACGCTTTTACTTATCCAAGCCATTCTGAGACTGTTTTTTCGTGACACATTGTACTTCATGACAGTGGTAAGTTTCACCTTTATTTATGAAAAAATTCCAAATTTACCCAAAATTTTGAAAAATTTGAATTTCTCTACTTTTAAGACAGATAGTAATACCTCATAAAATAGTTATCAGTCATCATTCCCCATATGTCTACTTTATGGTGGCATCATTTTGTTAATGTCATTTTATTTTTTTAGGAAGTTAGAGGGCTTAGAAGTTTAGAAGCCATTTTTCAAATTTTCAACAAAATTTCCCAAACCATTTTTTGAGCACCAATTCAGTTATAAAGTGATTTTGAGGGGCTTATGCAATGGAAATCACCCATAAACTACACCCCTCAAATTATAAAAAACTGATGTTACAAACTTTGTTAACCCTTGAGGTGTTCCACAAGAATTAAAGGAAAATGGAGGTGAAATTTCAGAATGTCACTTTTTTGGTAGATTATTCATGTTAATATTTTTTTTTCTTGCAACACAGCAAGGGTTAACAGCAAACTAAACCTCAATATACATTACTCTGATTCTGCAGTTTACAGAAATACCCCATATGTGGTGGTAAACTGCTCTATGGGCATGTGGCTGTCACACGGGGCAGAGCGCCGCTACACTCACCCCGTTGGCGAGGCCGACCCCCTCGGCAGTCGCTTGCGAATCCTCTATACAAGCGTACGCTGCTGTGATTCCAGCAGCCGCTTTCGGCAGACTCTGCAGTAGCTGAGCCCCCTCTAGGGGCTGGCAGCCGGTACTGCAGCTCCTATACCTTCTGTCTAACTGTCATCAGTCCAGCACCTGATCATCATCCAGAGGCCTATTTAAGGCAGCTCTGTGCACCTGACCAATGCCAGAGTATCAGGTCTTTTCCCCAGTGTACGCCAGCTCTTCAGTCGTCTCCTGTTTGGATCCTGTTTATCCAGACTTCAGTTTGCTCCTCGTCTCTACTAGCCTGCTGGTGATCTGGTCCTCTGCTGATACCACTGCTTCCACACGGCAAAGCGACCAGCAAGTCTCTGGCCGCACAAATCCAACCTGCCTTGCAGCGGGCTCTGGTGAAAACTCGGGGGCTTGTTAGATTCCGCACGCTAGTACTTTTTAGTACTTCGGAAGCTGGCAAAACGAAGCTACATCCAGCAAGGTTAGTGACAGTTGCAGTGGTCAGAAGGAAAGGAGCGCCATACAGATTTTGGAGGCAGATTTTGCTAGAATGGTTTTTAGGCACCATTTTGTAATTGAGACACCCTGACGTACCCCTACAGTGGAAACCCTCAAAAAGATTTTGACATTTTGATCGCTTAGTATTACACTTTTTGTGAGTCAAGGTGAAAAAAATGGCTGTTTTGAAGAAAAAATTTTTACAGCATTCACCTGGGGGGCCATCTCATGTACTATTTCTATAGAGCAAGTTGTTACAGATGCGGCGATACCCAATATGTCTAAGTAAGTTTTACACATTAGATTCATTTTTGAACAGAATTAAATCTTGTTTTTGTGTTGCCATTTTCTGAGAGCCATCGCGGGACGAGATGACAGTTTGGTACCATGTTGGGGTAAATACGCCTTTTTGATCGCCTGCTATTACACTTTTTGTGAGGGAAGGTGACCAAAAAATGGCTGTTTTGGTGCTTTTTTTTTTTTTTTTTTTTTTTTTTTTAACTGCGTTGACATGGCGGGCTGAATGATGTGATATTTTTATAGAGCCGGCCGATACAAACACAGCAATACCTAATATGACTACTCTTCTTTTTTCCCTATTTTTTACAATTTTTTTTAACTTTATTTTGGGAAAAGGACGCTTTTTTTTTTTTTTTTTTTTTTTTTTTTTGCACTTTATTTTTTGTCCCAGTCTGAGACTTCAACTTTTGGGGGTCTGATCCCCTGCACAATGCATTACAATACTTCTGTATCGTAATGCATTGGCTGTAAGTGTATTACCAGTGTAATACACTTACAGCTTCCTGTCTGTGAGATCCAGGGGGCTGGATCTCACAGGCTTCCGTAGAAGGCAGCCCAATGCCTAAAGATGTCACAGCAGCGCGGGCACCTGATGGGGATCGCAACCCGACAGGACACCCGCACGCGCCGCGGCCAGCGCTGACTGTGGCAGTGCGAGGGTTAATGCATCGGTGATTTCACCGATGCTGGTGCATACAGCAGGGTTCCAGCTGTCAGCCACTGCCGGACCCCTGCAGCTGATCGAGCGAGCGCTACGGCGCTGGGGTTTGTGTCCCAGCTTCCAGCGCCGTACATGTATGGCGCTGGGACTGTATGGGACCCAGATATTTCTGATAGAGGCCTGGGCTTACATCTGTGTGTGTGTGTGTGTGTGTGGCACACAGTCTCTCAAATGATTTTTCTCATATTGTAGTAACCATAGTACTGCACAAATGGCACAAACATACTGATTTAATGCATGTAAAACCCCTCTTGATGCATCTCAAGGTTAAACAAGTATACAAAAGGGAGTTATATTACATTTCAGAGTTCTGATTACATTTTGACTAGGAGGACAATGGAATATGCTCTGTATTGTGTTGTGTTCTTTACATTGTACTAGAAATAATATCCTCAACATGCTGCCAAAATGCTGTGCACCCAGTAACCTTAAATAAACATTGCCTTTAAAGCCTGTGAATGGAAAAGTAAAAGGAAAATGAATAGCAGTGTGTCTCCATGTCTGTTGGAAGAATTTTCTAAAATGATTGAGACTTATTCGGGATTTATATTCGAGACTGTACAAACATCAAGTAATCTGAAATAATGTATTAAAGAGAATATATTGTCAGGAAATTACCAGCTGCTAAAATTATAAATTTTGGTTGGATCAATCGTATTTGATCAGTATTCAACTTAAAGGGTTATTCCTGTTTTAAACATTGATGGCATATAGCTAGAATATACAATCAGTATCAGATAGGTGCAGGTTCCACTTCTTTTAATGGCACATCCTAACGCTGTGCCATCAGTGTCTGAGATGGGCCACCCTCTTTAAGGGTGCTTTCACATGTGTGTTCTCCTTTCCATTCCTCTGCTCCATTATAGGAGCAAAAATCTGAAAGGATGGATTCAGCACATAAATGAGTCGAACGGAGCCTATGGAACCTGTAGACTATAATGGGATCTGTTAGGTTTCCGTTCAGGAGATCGATTTTGTAGCGGAGACAAAAGTCCTGCATGCGCATTATAGTATATGGGGTCCATAGGTTCCATTCGGCTCAGTTATCGGCCGTATCCATCCTCTGTTTTACTGCTCCTATAACGGAGCAGAAGAATGGAAAGGAGAAAACAGATGTGAAAGCAGCCTAAAATGAGTGTTAGAGAGAGAAGGTCTGACAGAATTGGCAGTAAAAGCATCAAACAGCTTGCTCCTGTATGTATTGTAGAACACTCAGGCTGCAGATGCAAAATATTACAAAATGTAACCGTTTACAAAAGTGTTTATCACATAATAGACGTAATGCAATAATGAAAAAGGAACACAGTGTGCAGTCATCACAATATCCTCAGAGCCCCACAATCTATTGGCATTTCCCGTATTGTACAGATTGATTTTCAACATTGGGACACATACATCTCCTCTCCTGTAAAGGCTGTATTAAACTGGCATCGAGTGTTTAATGATGTGCATTTCTGCAGCATATCTGCACCAAAATAAGCAATGCGTGATTGCAGATTGTGGTGTGTATTGGATGTAGTTTTGCCACAGATCTGAAATCCGCACGGCAGGTCAGTATCCGCAGGGAAACAATCTGCAAAGTGACCAGAGGTTTGTGTAATCTCATAAGCTTTGCTGGTACTGTACTACACTGTGTTTTTTTTTTTTTTTTTTTTTTTCTGCATGGAAATCCGCATGTATTTTGCAACATGCGCATGTGAACTAAAACCAAGAAAATCAGATTCAAGCACTGGAGGAAATTTATTGGGACATTTCATACTTCAGTCTTGATCTAGTTCTGCCATTTTTTTTTTCACTGCCTTAAGTCAGCTTTATAGAGGCAGGGCGCTGTGGATGACCCCTTGTATTCCGGTTATCATAAATATAACTTATGTTTTAAACTAATTCATCATCAATCATTACCTAATATAATGTAAATTTTACATATTTACCGTTTAGTAGTAATAAAAGATGTTTTCTTCAACTGCTACCCACTGTGTTTCCTCATAAATTGCCATGGCATCGACCTGTAGTTCAGGCCACCCTCAAAAGAAGGACTTAAAAGCCATCCCCTGACCCGGTCAGGCCACGCCCCCTCCCACTCCGCAGCCGACGGGGACTGAAAAAGTGAAGGTAAAAATCACCTTCTGTCAATTGCAGTGGTGGGAGGAAGGGTAACTTTCTCCCTGCAGCTCATGCTCAGACTGCACAGTGCTGCTGTCTGAGAGTAAGTTGTTCAAAAGGACATCCCTGTGTCCATCCAGGCCCTGCGCCGGACGGAGGACAGGGAGTCTGTCCGGCCTAAAACTGGACCTCTGGCCACCCTAGGGGCAGGCTGATGCAGAGGTCACAGTTAAAGGGGAAGGCACTGTGGATGTTACTGTTAAGGGGGCAGGCTGCTGTGGAGGTCACTGTTAAATGGTCGGGCAGTGTGGAGGTCACTGTTAAGGGAGGAGGGGACTGTGGAGGCCACTATTAAAGGGGCAGTGGGGTACTGTTAAGGGAGCAGGGTACTGTGACAGTCACTGTTAAAGGGGCAGTCGTTGTGGTGGTCTCTGTCAAGGGGGCCAGGAATGGTGGAGGTCAAGGGGACTGTAACCTATGGTCAGTATTAAAGGATGGGTGCTGTAGAGGTCACTGTTAAGGGGGTGGGGTGCTGTGGAACTCACTGTTAAAGGGGCAGGCTGTTGTGGAGGTCCCATTTTAGGGAGATGGGGCACTGTGGGGGTCAGTGTTAAGGGGTGGGGTGCTGTAGAGGTCACTGTTCATATCTTTTTATGACACACACGAACAATAAGTGAAATAGATTAAATATACCCGGGCAAAGCCGGGTCCTTCAGTTAGTATGTGTATAAACAAGTCCTTCTTAGATATGCCTTCAAGACTGTCCGCAAGCTGCAATAGCAACCAGTTTTACTGAAATCTTGCAGGCGGAAAGTCGCCCTTTTTTCCTTGTCTTCACCCACCAGTAGGCGGATCTTAGTCCCCATTCTATATAATGGGGGGGGGGGGGGGGGCTGAGAACTTCAAAGGCAACAATTAGAACAGGGATAGGTGAGAATTGTATGTTTGCATTTACTTTGTGGTCAGATCTTTTAGAACTTAAAGAAGAACTCCCTCAAAAAAATGTATTCCATGTCCTGCTAGAAATGTACATGATATAATATGTAGTGAATGTCATTTTCTTACCAGTAGCTGAATTTTTGAGTTATATCATCCTGAAGTTTATCTGTGTCATGGGAGCTGATTTTGAGGCAGAAACTAAAATCAGAGCCAAAAAACTGAAGTGGCCCTAAGAGAAGAATTCACTGTTTTGTTTTTTTCCCATTATATTTCTTTTGGTCTGTGAGTTGTGATACAGGAAAGGAGAGGGACAAGGAAAAAAGGAGATTGTTGTTTTTATTTTTTTGGACTCTAGTTTAGTGTCTGTTTATCTGGACATCATAAGAAAATGACATATGTTGCCAAATTCTTGAAATCCACTGCCACACACTTTATGTATTATGTACAAATTGTAATGATACAGCAGGCATGCCAAAATGCAAAATTCAATAAACAAAAGATCGTGGCAACATGATCGTCACATGAGCAGGTGACAGTCACAACGACAAGGGGTTGATGTATCTCTACTCTACACAGTCTTGCAAGCACCTTCAACTCTTCAACTTCAGGCTGCATATTGAACATAAATCATACCCCAAATGCCGTCCACACACCCCAAATAAATGCTGCAACCACACGTTGTTAGAGCCGACGAGATGCTGATCGTTCCAGGATCTCCCCATGTCGGCATATGATTTGATGGGGGTCACATGGCCGCTGCAGCCATTGACTTGCTGCAGTGATAATGTGTCATCCATGTGTCATGTCACATGACGGATGGTGGCATGGAAGGGTTCAGGGAAGTGACGGCGCGTGCGCAGATGAATGGAAGCGCTTGCAGTGTTCGGCACTGCAAGCGCTATTGCGCATGCGCCGGCCCCGATCCTGCTGCGCACGCGCGGGATTTCAGCGCTAGGCCAAGCGGTCTAGCGCTGTCAGTCAATTTAAAGAGGGGCGTGCACTTAGGCATGGGGGAGAGCCTCGGGCCCGGGGGGGGGGGGGGGGCGGTGAAGAAGCGGTGCTCAGGAGGAAAAAGCCGCCCCCCCGGTGCTCCGAAGGCTCATTAGCATAATTTTTAAACTTCACTTTTCTGCACGACCGCTGCGCTATACTCTGCAATACAGGTATGTGGATAATTGGTAAATTAAGGGCTTTCAACCTATGTATTAAAATACATAAGTTAAAACCTGGTGACAGAGCCTCTTTAAAAAAAAAAAAATCCCATACAAAAGGCAAACCATTAAAAAGTTGGTTCGCACCTATTCTGCAAAATTGCGGAGTAGGTGCGGGCTCGATCACTTCTATGGCCGGCTCGCGATCTTGCCGAGCCGCGGCTCCGTAAGAAAATATAGAACATGTCCTATACTTGTCCGCAAAAGCGGACAAGTATAGGCAGCTGTGTAATCCGGCCGAAAAATGGAGAAAATAAACAAGAGATCTACTGTAGCACTTAAGCGTTTGCTTCCTTGTGTGTGAGAAAAAAAAAAGACACATCCAGTCTTCACTGGAACCCCGATTTACGGTTTCAAGTATGTTTTATACCTTCATTCAGGCATAAGAGAACTAAGGTATTAGTTCAAGTTTGAGAACTTCCCTATAATTTTAGTCAAAAGAGTGGACAGTAAGTAACTGACGGAAAAGAGAGCCTGGAATAATAAATAACTGATTGACCTGTAACTCCCCCCACTATAGTAGATAGAGGGTTCACTTTAGACAAACAAAGGTCCATTTGCTGTGCATTAGAGACAAGAGAAACCAGGCCTGAGAGTCACATCTCACACTTCTCTCTGGTTCCGGCAAAACATCCTCTGGACAGTTGAAGGGTAGCTTACTCACTGTAAATTAACCCTGTGAATGTCAAACATGCACAGCCATATTCCTTTTCATAGCAATCATCCTCAAGCAAGCCATGTTTATTGTGCCCAGCTAAACATACATAACAGCAGCCACATTTCAACCCTATTTCAAGCCTGAAAAAGACCAGTTTATTGTCAGGGTCAAAATGTGGCTGCTGTGTGGTTTTCTTTTCTGGGTAAAGAAGGATTGCTCAAGGATGCTGTTGCAATGTTTTTTGCCCTGCCCCCTGTCATTCTCTGTGCAGCAGAGGCATCCTGACCTAGGGACATATGCGACTGCTGCAGCCACTGGCTGTGGCGGGTCACATGTCTCTGTGACAGGGCATCATCGCAGGAGGAAGTAGAGCACAGTGGGGGATCGGACATCCTTGAAACGGGATCGATTGGTAAGTCCAATATGTGTTTTTTGTTTTTTTTTTTTTTTTTTGTTTTTTTTTTCCATTCCTGGAAAACCCATTTAACATAATGGAAATAAGAGGCCCCAGTCCCAAACCCTGTAGCAGCCCAATATTAGTGTTCCCTTGGCATCCGCCCAATCCAGATTTGTCCATCAGAATGCCAGGTAGTGAATTGTGATTTATCACTCCTGAGAACACATCGTGCACAAGTCCAGTGGTGGCATGCTTTGAACCACTTCTGCTCAGCAATGCACATAGTTATCTTGTATTTTGCTGCTTGACTATTCGAAAGCTCTCATGGAACTCCTGACTCACTGCCTTTGTGCTGATGAGGCTTCCAGAAGCAGCAACTCAGTTCAAGTGGTCCCTCAGGTTACAATATTTGATTCCAAGACGACCATTGTATGTTGAAACCGTTGTAAGTTGAGTAATCAGTTTCAAAGCCCCAAAATGTCATCCAAGATAAGAGAAAATAAAGATTTAAGAAAAATAAACAGATAACTAAGGCTACTTTCACACTAGCGGCAGCACGGATCCGGCACCTAAAGGGTGCCAACGGATCCGTACTGCCGCTGATACATGTGTGGAGCCGGAGCAGTGCTCCGGCCCCACACATGTTACCACACACATTGGAACAAGACATACAGACATTGCAAATCAATGGAGGACAGATCCGGATTACTGGTGTGTCCACACCAAACGGATCCGTCCCCATTGACTTGCATTGGGGGTCATTCCGGATCCGTCTTGGTGCGGATGCCTGGACCGGAGAGCAAACCGCAGCATGCTGCGGTTTGTTCTCCGGTCTGAAGACGGAACGGAATGCTTTCAGGAGCATTCCGTTGTCTTCAGTTCAGTTTTGTCCCCATTGACAATGAATGGGGACAAAACTGAAGAGTTTTTTTCCGGTATTGAGCCCCTATGACGGAACTCAATACCGGAATTTAAAAACGCTAGTGTGAAAGTAGCCTAAGACAGATAAAACAAGTTCTTGCATATAACAGTCAGGAATAGGTGATAACTAGCACCTAATCCAGTTATTTTACCAGATAAGTGGCCTTGATCAATTGGATTGGCGTCTGAGGCATTGCATGTTGAGTCTAGTTTCAACTTACAATGGGTCAGAAAAGACCACATTGGTATGTTGCAAATATTGTATCCTGATGCAACACACTATGCCCTTGAATACGAAGAGCGCATGGTCTACCACTCTTTGATTGTGTTGTTGTTTTTCCTATCCTGTCATACTTCACACTTTAGCACTTATGGCCCCCATACAGTGTATTGTATTGTCAGTGGAATTGGCCGATAGCATAATGTGTGTGGGGAACTCCTGACTCTCCCACAACAAATGATGTCAGGGGAAAGAAGGACTAGGCAGAGTGAATATTTTTTTCTTATGCCTTTTGTTCTCCTCGAAGATGAGCCACCACCAGACTGTATGTGTATTTTTAGAAGGCCACACCCCTTTTCAGGTGACCCGGAAAAATGTGTAAGGCCACCTGCACACGTTGTGGAATATGTGTGTTTATTTAGCATATTACAGTACCAGCAAAGTGTAGAAGATTACACAAATCTCAGGCACAATGTACAGATTTTTACAGTGTGGAAATTGACCTGCTACATGTTTTTCAAAATAAACAGCATGTCAATTATGTTTGTGGTTTCAATGGAAGGGTGAGATCTTCTGCAAAACTATCAAATCCGCACCAGAATCTGCAATCAAACTGATTTTGGTGCCCCACCAATCTGTTATCCCAGGGTGACCAAGTTTTATTAACAAGTGAAACCTCTGGGAGAGTTGGGTGATCAGTTCCTCCATTCTCTAATATATGGCCACTTCAGTAAACCATTCCTTAAGAGTAAGTGGAGTAGGAGTTTTCCAATGGCGCAGGATAACCGCTTTAGCAGCTTGAATAGGATGCTTCAGAAGAGATTTCTTATATGCAGTTATAGTGAAATCACAGATAAAAAAAAAAAAAAAAATAAAGATTTTAGAGAATTTGGTAGAGGGATCCCAGTTACTTCTCACAAAATCTTATGCTGATTTTGGGATTCTGTTTATAAGGCAATACATTCCTACTAGAGATGAGCGAGCACTAAAATGCTCGTTATTCGAGTCGAATTTTTCCCGATGCTCGTTTCGAATAACGAACCCCATTGAAGTCAATGGGAGACTCGAGCAGTTTTTGCAGGGGACCAAGGCTCTGCCTAGGGAAGGCTGGGTGAAAACCTGGAAACCTCAGAAAATGATGGAAACACCACGGAAATGGACAGGAAACAGCAGGGGCAGCATGCATGGATGCCTCTGAGGCTGCCTAATCCCACCATTACCCCAAATTCTCGGGCAACAGCCTGGTGGTGACCCTCAAGGCAACTGTGCTCACCCAGACCATAAAAATTTATCGTGGCCCTGTATGGCTGTGACTACAGAGTGACCGAGTTACAGTGCAGGAGCAGGCGAAGCACATAGAAATTTAGCGTGACCCTGTATGGCTGTGACTACAGAGTGACCGAGTTACAGTGCAGGAGCAGGCGAAGCACATAGAAAATTTATTGTGGCCCTGTATGGCTGTGACTACAGAGTGACCGAGTTACAGTGCAGGAGCAGGCGAAGCACATAAAAATTTATCGTGGCCCTGTATGGCGGCGGTGACAACAGAGTGATTGAGTTAGACTGAGGTAGCAGGTGAACCACCCAAAAATTTAGCCTGACACTGCATGGTGGTGACACCACCAATGCCTTTGTCCGACTGAGATTGCAGTCAAATGGCTGTAGGTGAGCCTCCCAAAAAATTTTTTTTGGAGTGTGAAGTCGACCCTCCGAAAAAATTTTTTTTTTTGTGTCTGTAGTTGACGCTCCTGAAAAATTGTTTGGAGAGAGGGCCTGTAGGTGGGTCAGCGTTTTTGGGTCAGCGTTTGGCAATGAAGAGAAGGAGGAGGGGAGAGGAATCGGATACATAAGGAATCTTATTCTTTAGCTGCTTTCCCCCAGAGGAGATTTGAATTCTGCTGAAATCCAGGCTTTGTTCATTTTAATAAGCGTCAGCCTGTCAGCGCTATCAGTTGACAGGCGTGTACGCTTATCGGTGATGACGCCACCAGCTGCACTGAATACCCGCTCTGACAACACACTAGCGGCAGGGCAGGCCAGCACCTTCAAGGCGTACAGAGCCAGTTCAGGCCATGTGTCCAGCTTTGAAACCCAGTAGTTGTATGGAGCAGAGTGATCACGCAGGACGTTGGTATGGTCAGCTAGGTACTCCCTCACCATCTTTCTGTACAGCTCCCCCCTACTCTGCCTAGACTGGGGACAGGTGACAGTGTCTTGCTGGGGTGACATAAAACTGGCAAAGGCCTTGGAGAGCGTTCCCCTGCCAGTGCTGGACAAGCTGCCTGCTCGCCTCTCCCCTGCTACTTGGCCCACAGAACCACGCCCTCTGCCGCTAGCGGCGTCAGATGGGAAGGATTGTTTCAGCTTGTGCACCATGGCCTGTTGCTATTGATTCACTCTCATACTCCTTTCCTCTACAGGGATGAGAGTGGAAAGGTTCAGCTTGTACCGTGGGTCCAGGAGAGTGAACACCCAGTAATAGGTGTTTGAAAAAATGCTTCTAACGCGAGGGTCACGGGATAGGCAGCCTAACATGAAGTCTGCCATGTGCGCCAGAGTCCCAACAAGCAAGAATTCCCTCTCTTCACTGGCCTGACTCTCCATTTCCGCCTCCTCTTCAGCCCATACACGCTCAAGAGTTAAGGACTGAGCATTGGTACCCTCTTCTGTCTCACCAACATTCTCCTCCTCTTCCTCCTCATACTCATCCCCCTCCTCCAATACGCACTGAGAAACAGACCGGAGGGTGCTCTGGCTATCAAGCGACATATCTTCTTCCCCCATTTCCTGTGACAAGCGCAAAGCTTCTGACTTCATGCTGAGCAGTGAGTTTTTCAACAGGCAAAGCAGCGGGATGCTGATAATGGCGGCATCTGTGTTGACTCCTCAAAGTTGCTCAACACCTGGCAGATATCAGACATCCACGTCCACTCCTCATTGTAGACTTGAGGAAGCTGACTAACCTGACTACCAGTTCTGGTGGAAGTTGACATCTGGCAGTCTACAATCGCTCTGCGCTGCTGGTAAAATCTGGATAACATGTTTAATGTGCGACTTGCCCATGAGATGGAATTCGACAACAGCCGGTGAGCTGGCAGTTGTAGGCGCCGCTGCGCTGCCCTGAGAGTGGCAGCATCTGTGCTTGACTTGCGGAAATGCGCACAGATGCGGCGCACCTTGGTGAGCAACTCTGACGAATTGGGGTATGTCTTGAGGAACCGCTGAACTATGAGATTGAACACGTGGGCCAGGCATGGCACATGTGTCAGTCTGCCGAGTTGCAGAGCCGCCACCAGGTTACGCCCGTTGTCGCACACAACCATGCCTGGCTTGAGGTTCAGCAGTGCCAGCCACAGATCGGTCTGCGCCGTGATGCCCTGTAACAGCTCTTGGGCGGTGTGCCTTTTGTCACCTAAGCTCAGCAGTTTGAGCACCGCCTGCTGGCGCTTACCCACGGCACTGCTGCTGTGCCTAGAGCTACCGACTGAAGGCGCCGTGCCCACGGATGGTAATTCGGAGGAGGGGTTGGAGGAAGAGGCATAGTACATCTGAGAAACCGTGACCGAGGTAGGCCCCGCAATCCTCGGTGTGGGCAGTACATGAGCAGCTCCAGGGTCAGACTCGGTCCCAGCCTCCACCAAGTTAACCAAATGTGCCGTCAGTGAGATATAGTGTCCCTGCCCGGCAGCACTTGTCCGTGGTTAGGTGGACCTTATCACTAACCGCGTTGGTCAGGGCACAGATGATGTTCTCTGACACGTGCTGGTGTAGGGCTGGGAAGGCACATCGGGAAAAATAGTGGCGGCTGGGGACCAAGTACCGAGGGACAGCCACCGCCATCAGGTTGCGGAAAGCCTCAGTCTCTACCAGTCTATAGGGCAGCATCTCCAGGCTCAACAATTTGGAGATGTGGACGTTTAGGGCTTGTGCATGTGGGTGGCTGGAATTGTATTTGCGCTTGCGCTCAAATGTCTGCTGCAAAGACAGCTGAACGCTGAGCTGGAACACATTGGTGGAGGTTGTGGAAGATCATGGAAGTGAAGGGGTGGTTGTAGGGCGGGAGGAGCTCGTGCCGGGGTCCTGGGCGGGGGGTTGACTCGCCAAGCCAGCATGTGATACAGGGGAAGGGGCAGTGGTGTGACCCGCAGGCGGTGAACAGCCTTGGTTCCACTGAGTCGAGTGTTTAGCACTCATATGCCTGCGCATGCTGGTAGTGGTGGCTCCCCTGCTGATCCTGGTGTGGCACAGGTTGCACACCACAGTCCGTCGGTCATCCTCACTTTCTTTAAAAAAACCTCCAGACTTGCGAACATCTAGGCCTCGGCACGGGAGCTTGACTCCGTGAAACAGTTGCTGATCTTCCTGCTCTGGCCCTGCTTCTCCCTCTGGCCACCCCACTGCCTCTTCCAACCTGTTCTGGTGCTGCACTTGCCTCCTCCTCAGAAGCACTGTCTTGAGTTGGATTACCAACCCAGCTCGGGTCAGTCACCATCATCCACCAGCTCTTTCTCCGATTCCTCACTCTGCTCCCCCCTCGGACTTACTGCCCTGACAACAACGTCACTATCTGACAACCGTGTCTCATCATCATTATCATACGACACCTCTTCATGCACTACTTGCACTTGCAAGTCCACACTCTCATCACCCACAGACTGTGAAAGTTCTAAATTTTAGGCATCGGGACAGAGCAACTGCTCAGGTTGCTCTTGAGCAGTGGTTTGTGTCTCTGGGTAGGGTCCTGAAAAGAGTTCCTGTGAGTATGCCTGATCTGAATCCATACTTTCCGTGGGGGGGGCAGGCTGGGGGGAAGGAGGTTGAGCTGGAGGAGACAGAGGTCTACTCCCTTGGCTAGCGTGGGTGGACTGCGTGGAAGACTGGGTGGTGGATAAATTACTGGACGCATTGTCCGCTATCCACATCATCACCTGTTCGCACTGTTGTGGTTTCATTAGTGGTGTACCACGTGACCCAGTAAGTTGCGAGATGAAGCTAGGGAGCGAAACTCTGCGGCGTTCCACTGCTCCCTCATCAGCATGTACAGTGTCACCCTGCCCAGGACCACGGCCTCTGCCCCCTACACTACTTGAACGCCCTCGTCCTCGACCCTTAGCCCTTGGGTTCAACATTTTGTATATTCACCAAACTGTCGAGTTAATATCTGAGGCCAAAACCGTATTCAGTAGACAGTAGAATTACTATCTGAGGCAAAAAATGTAGTCTTTAGACTCCAGTTATTGCACCGCAAACCACTCAATTTTGCACTGGACTGTAGTTTATAAAACTGAGAATAAAAACGTATTCTCTAGACTGCGGCTAGTGTATCGCACACCTCACAATTGTTCACTGGACTGTAGTTTATATAACTGAGTGACAAAACGTATTCCCTAGACTGCACTACAGATCCCAGCATGCCAAGGTACAGCAGCAGCAAAAATGAGTACTGAGAGGACTTTGGGCAACTTCATTGGGGTCTGTGTGGACCATGTGCTGTCCCCTTTCTGCCACCAGTGCATCTGCAGCCAAGATGGCGGTAGCTGCACTACAAGTCCCAGCCAGGAGGAGACCAAAAAAAAAAACGTGCTTGTAGCCCTTAGAAGGGCTGTTGGGTTCTTTGTGGGTGATTCCTGCCTAACCAACAACTAAATTCAGGCCCTAACACTCTCCCTGACAGACAGCAGCTCTATCCCTAATCTCATGCAGATGGCGTATGACACGAGCAGCGCGGGCCCAGATTCTTATATTCCCAGGTCCTCTGATCTGGCCAGCCAATCCCTGCTATCGACTTGTAGGGGCCCCACGTGATGCTAGGAGGTACCAAAGACTCTCTTGCATGTTGATTGGCTGAAAAAAGGCGGCTAACATGCAGGAAGAGGAAGTTGCCATTTCCTCGAGGATCGCGATATGCTCGTCAGAGTAGCGAGCATATGTGAATACCCTAATGCTCAAACGAGCACCAAGCTCGGACGAGCATGTTCGCTCATCTCTAATTCCTACCACATGTGTAACATTGTACCCTCTGCTGATCCACATCTCCAGCAGCAGTCTGATACTGATGGATACCATCTGTAAAGTGCCAGGACCCTGTACCAACAGAACAGTATTTTATAACCGGTTTCCTGCAACTGAAGAATGTGTAAGAAAGAAACACCTGTGCCACTGAGATGAGGAAAACTGCTTACCTTACCCACTGTCCCAGGCCTGACAAGAAGGAGGAAGTGGTGAAGTGTGCTAAGATATAAAAAATAATGTATAAAGGGTAGAAATATCATGAAAGACCGCCGAGGGAGCTAGGCAAAACCTTTTGATGGGGGTAAGAGCCCTAGAAAAGTTGTTCTGCGTACGTACAGTATAGAGGAGTAGAAATGCTGCAATCAAAGGGATTCAAAGGAATGGTGGGCATACAGTGTAGTCAGTAAACAAAGAGGGCAAAGGTTTTAAAGAGTTACCTAAGAGGACATGATCAATTGAACACGACCGTTGTGTTTTGCGGTTCGCAAAAAAAAAAAAAGACGTCCGTATGGCATCCGTGTTTTTTTTTCTTTTTTGCGGATCCATTGTAACAACGCCTATCCTTGTCCTATTCTTGTCAGTTTTGCAGACATGTTCAATATTTTTTTTTTTTTTTTTGCGGGCTACGGAACGGACATACGGAAGCGGACAGCACACAGTGTGCTGTCAGTATTTTTTGTGGACCCATAGAAATGAATGGGTCCACATTTTATCAGCAAAAAATGCGTATCGGAGCCCGCAAAATACACTGTCGTGTGAAAGAAGCCTAAGAGGGATTGAAAATAATCCAAGGAATTATTGACAAGTGATCGCAAGAGTGATGGGGGATTCACACCCAAGATTTTAAGCTCTTGAGCCATAACAGATCCAGTAGTCTAGTGTAAGCATTGGAGTGGTAATGAAGCTGGCAGTCTGAGAGACCAACCCCACCCTCATCTTTACTGCGAATAAGAATTTACCTATGGATCCTAGCTTTTTTTTTTTTTTTTTTTTTTTTTTTTTTTTTGCCATAACTTTTTTTTTTTTTATTTTCTTGCTGACTGTGAGCTGTGTGAGGGCTCATTTTTGCAGAACAAGCTGTAATTTTTATTTGGCACCATTTTGGGGTTACATAATAAAGTCAACATCCATAACATTTTAATTTTTCTGCCAACGTAGATGTCTGAGGGTTTGCCTTTTGTAGGACAGACTGTACATTTTATTGGTACAATTTTGGTTGTTTGATATTATGTTTTTTTACGAGGTGAGGTCACAAAAAAATAGCTGTTTTGGCATAATTTTTATTCATTTACGGCATTCACCTAATGGGGTAGCCAGTTGTAACTGTCGCTGAGATACCAAATATTTTTTTTTTTTTTTTTTTTTTTTTTTTTTTCAGTTTTCCACAATATAAAACATCATGCTTTTGTGTCACCATTTTCTTAGTTTTATTATAATATAATATATTTTTAGTTTTTCTACTGATTATCTTGTGTGAGGGCTCATTTTTTTGCAGGATGAGGTGACTTTTTTTATTGGTACTATTTTGGGATACATATGACTTTAATTGTTTGGTATTATGTTTTTTGTGAGGTGTCTTGTAGTCACATAATCACTGGGGCTGGAACAGGAAGCTGCATAGCACTTTCTCAGCGCTGTGTATACAGCAGTCTACAAGGCAAGGACACAGAGGAACAGTCCCTGCTTTCTCTATGGGGTGCCCTCCTGTCACTGACAGTGGGCCCCCTGCTCAACAGCTGCACAACTAACAGAACGGACGTTCTGGAATGTCCATTCAGAGAAGTCCAGACCCGCAGGATGTTTAGTTTTTTTAGTCAGTGGGCGGTCGGGAACTGGTTAAAGAGCTGATCAGTGCAAGTGCTTAGGATAGGCCATCAGTATTGTTTACTTAGAAGACCACTGTAAAGGGTCATTCACACATCAGTGTTTTGGTCAGTGATTTCCATCATTGACTGAGCCAAAACCAGGTGTGGCCCTAAAGCAGGGGTGGATTAAAAGCTCAAAGTGACCCTGGAAAAAAAACAAAAGTGGCCACATTTTGTATTCAGGTGCGAATTGACAGACGAGAGCCAACATAAGTGGGGGAGGGGGGGGGCAGCAATACTGTATACCACCCCAGCAGATGCCCAAGCAGCACAAAATACCTTTCCGAAAAAACATCCACTCTATAGTCTGGCCACCGCCAGCTGGCATGTTCTGTCCTCCTACTTGTTGCTTTAGGATGGCAATACAGTTGGAGTCAGGAGGGGAACATCAGTTCATTACTTACCATGGCAGCCATGAGGAGGCCTTGGACATCGGCCCACTGGGAAGTTCCCTGTAGGGTCTATGGCCAGTCTGCCCCTGCCCTAAACACAGAACAGGAGCAGATCTTTCCCTTATACCTTATGTCTGTGGAGACTCCAATCCTGGTTTTGGCTCACAATTACTGATCGAAATCACTGACGTGTGAATGAGGAATAAGGCTGATTCACAAGTGACTGAAAATCCAGCGGAAACATTCCCTGCAGATTTTGCTGCATTTCCGCAGCAAAAATCGGACCAGAACTGCATGCAATTTGTACCGCGGAAAAAACATTAGATTTCACCCTTTGAAATCTACAGAAAATAATCGCTGCATAAATTGGCATGCTGCTGATTTTAAATCCACAATGCCACACCTTTTTCTACTGAATTTCCACTTTGCAGGTACGAAAATCTGCAAAGGCAAATCCGCAGCTAATTGGCCTGAACTAAGGGTGGTGTCGCACACAGATTTTGTTTTCTTTTTGGTGGGGAGGGGTTTAAAAGCTTGTTTTTTGTTTTTTTTTTCCCTTGGTCAAGAAGAAATACCAAGGACAAAACAGTGCATGAAGCACGGTGTCATACAGTGTTTTTTTTTGTTTGTTTTTTTTTTTTTTTTTTTTTTTTTTTTTTTTTTTTTTTTTTTAATTGAAGTCCATAATGCAATTTTTTTGAACCAAAGCCAGAAGTGGATGCAGCAGGAAGGAGAAGTATAAATTCTTCCTTTATATTTCTCATTCCCTTCCAACCCACTTCTGGCTTTGGATCAAAAAAAAAAACTGCATCAACTGCCAAACAAAGCTGTGTATGACACCACCCTGTTATTTACTCAGGTATCAAATGTGTGCTAAGAACTTGTATTTCTAACCTCCTCCTTTCCCTTATGCAAGAAATGGCTTAGACTGAATTCACACCTCTGTTATGATCTCGCATAAATGCCGTGAGCAGCCGGATCTCCGATGGATCCCATTATAGTCAATAAGGATCTGACCGTGATCTATTGAATCCGGCAATGCCGGAACCGATGAATGCCAACAGGCTGTTCCCTGCCAGAGATGTGAGCGTGGCCTTACAGGGGTCATGCTAAATTATTCACCTTCTGGTAATGAGGTTTTGAAATCCTGTTAAAGGGGTTCTCTGGGATTTTCATTTTGATGGCCTATCCTCAGGATAGGTTATCGATATGAGATCAGCACAGTTCTGCTGTTTGAGGAGGCTTCTGCGCTCACCGGAGCTTCAGTGAGTTCCACGGGTTCCTTGCAGCTTACCAAGCACAGCGTTTTCCATTGGATTGCGGCTGTTCTTGGTATTGCCGCCCAGCCCCAATAACTTGAATGGGAACGAGCTGTGCCTTCATGGTCTAGGAAGAGGTCTAAGCACTTACAGAGCACCACAGACTCTTCATACAGATTATCATCCAGGAGTCGGACTCCCGCTAATATGAGGACAGGCCATCAATCTCAAAATCCTGGAGAACCCCTTTAAGTATAATGTGGCTTAAAACCAGTGCCAGGTCTCTTGCTGTAAATGTATAGCACTGGCAAAAGATTGTGGTTCACTTGTAAAGTGAAGAAGAATATGTTGACGCCATATAAATATTCATATACTTTTCATTAGTTTAGCAATTTATATTAAATCCATGTCAATGACAATTTGTGGAGAACATGTGCGCATTTGGCGGCACATTTATTAAGACTGGTGTTTTAGACACCCTCTCCATAACTTTGGTGTGTCCAGTGCCAGTTCTAACTGTAAGACAGGCATTCCTGAAACGGGCATAGAAAATGATGAATGAGACATGCCGCCCACTATTTTAGACCTGGCATGAGCAGGGCAAAGTCTCAGATAGCCACTTACAGTTGCACCATTATCTGCACCTGAAATATGCCTAATATAGGTGTATTTCCGCATGATAATTGACCTCTTGATTTTGAATATGTGTATTTTACATTCTTGATGAGTCTGCCCCATATATTTATTCTGATTGGTTAAAGGGGTTGTCACACCACATACATCCCCTGTAATTAGCTACCATACTTGCAGTATTAATCTTAACTCCTTAAGGCCGTGGCACGCTTCCATTGTTTTGTGCTATCGTCTCCTTCCAATGACCATAACTATTTTTTTTTTTTTTTTTCTGCTGACATGGCTGTATGAGGGCATGTTTTTCTGCAGGGTGAAATGAATTTTTGAATGGCGCTATATAACGTACTGATAAAATTTTATAAATATTACTGCAGAACAGCAATCCCACCATTTTTTTTTGGGGGGGAGGGGGGTTCATATTCGTGGCGTTCACCATGTAATAGAAATGATGACCTTGCTTTATCATGCCTTCACTCCAGAATTCTGTCTTGAAAAAGTAAAAAATAGGGCTTTTTGCACAAAAATTTTGAAACTTTTTTTTCATTTTACATCACTCACTCCACTTCTGTAATGTGGGTGGAAAAGTGGACGTGGTTATGTATTTTAATGAGATTCACTCCAGATTTTTTTTTTTTTTTTTTTTTTTTTTGCGATGCACAGGCACGGACAAACACCACAGAAGCACTACGGAGTTCTGATCTGTGCTTCTGTTCCGCACAGCATCTCACGGATTGCGGACCCATTCAAGTGAATGGGTCTGCATCCGTGATGCGGGGTGCATACTGTTAGCGCCCGTGCAATACGGCCACGGCCGTGTGCATGAGGCCTAACCTTAGCTGTGTGTGAGAGAAACCAAACAATCAGTTTAACTTTCCATATGACTCTTGTCCCTGACTTTCTTTGCAAAGACGATCCAACTGTGGTTTACACAAGGTGACTTTGAGCTGGAAACAAGCCTCAGAATGGTCTGCAGTCAGCCTGCTTCCTCAGGGGTAGAGAATGGCATTCATATGCGAGAAGATCTGCTCACACAAAAATGTCGACCCAGCATTGCAATCTCCTTCAAACAGTCAAATTTCTCTCGAAGTGATGTCCAACACACAGGGCCGGACTGGACGTCTGGCACTTCTGGCAAATGCCAGAAGGGCCGCTGCCCTCCGTGGGCCGGTCCATTCCCCCCTTGCAGGGCCGCACCGCCAATTAGGCAGGTGCGGCGCGGCCCTGCGCATAATTGCGGGCGGCGGCGGGGCAGAGGGAGATGAGCGCTTCCATTGTGGAAGCGCTCATCTCCACAGTCATCTGTATCGCCGTCCTCAGGACGGCGATACAGATGCCTGTATTGTACTGCGATCTGTGATCTATCAGAGGCCGTCTCAGGCCGCCTGAGCCATACAGCGCGGGACACAGGCCGGAAGAGGCCTGCATCGCATCGCTGCCAGGACCATGCAGGTAAGTATAAGTGTTGAATTTTTTTTTTTTTTTATTGTAGCACCGACCGGAGCTCTATTGGGGGCATTTTTACTGGCACAATGGGGGCACTGGGGGCATTTTTATGGGCACTGGTAGCATTTTTACTGGCACATGGGGCACTGGGGGCATTTTTACTGGCACATGGGGGCATTTTTACTGGCACACTTTTACTGGCACTCGGGGCATTTTTACTGGCACATGGGGCACTGGGGGCATTTTTACTGGCACATGGGGCACAATGGGGGCATTTTTACTGGCACAATGGGGGCATTTTTACTGGCACAATGGGGGCATATTTACTGGCACAATGGGGGCATATTTACTGGCACATGGGGCACTGGGGGCATTTTTACTGGCACAATGGGGCACTAGGGGCATTTTTTTAGCACATGGGGGCATTTTACTGGCACATGGGGGCACTGGGGGCATTTTACTGGCACATGGGGGCATTTCTTACTGGCACATAATTTGCGGGGCATCTATGGGTGGGGAGCAATTCTTACTGGCACATAATTTGGGGGGCATCTATGGGTGGGGAGCACTTCTTACTGGCACATTATTGGGGTGAAATTTTGGGGGCACTTCTTACTGGCACATTGGAAGCATTATTACTTCTGGGGCACAGTGGGGACATTAGTACTGTTGGGAGCACTATTACTAACAAGTGCACTCTGGCAGAGAATTATTACTGTGGGGAGCACTATTACTGTGGGGGGCACCCTGGCACAGTATCAGCACAGCACAGTTATTGCTGGGGGGATGTTATGTTTACACTATTAGTGTCAGGGACACTATTTGCTGGGCGCAGTTATTTTAGGACACTGTGTGCCAGTAATTATTGAAGGGCACTATCTGTGTGGTACTAGTGGCACAATACTGGGGGTGGTAGGATGACTTGTCCAGAAGATGGGAGGATGATGGAAAAGTAGTAAACTAAGATTTTTTTTTTTTTTTTTCTGTCAAACTGCAGAGATGAGAAATGGCTGAAAAATGGCATCTGGTCTGAAAGGAGAAGATGAGGAAAGAAAAGATCTACATCCGAGGAGACGTCGCTGGATGTAAGAGGTATGGGGCGCTGTATTATACTGGATGTAAGAGGTATGGGGCGCTGTATTAGGCTACATTCACACGAACATTGTGTTTTGCAGTCTGCAAATTGCGGATCCGCAAAAAAAGGATGATGTTCCGTATGGCATCCGTTTTTTTTTTTTTTGCAGATCCACTGTAACAATGCCTATCCTTGTCCGCAAATGGACAAAAATAGGAATGGACATACAGATGCGGACAGCACACAGTGTTCATTTAAGTGAATGGGTCGTATGAATGTAGCCTTACCCTATATGTTCTGTAGTGATACACGTAATGTTAGGAGGGAAAAGGTTAGTTTACACAGGGTGATGTGCGCCTGACAGATTGGATCTTTTGGTTTGTACAAAAGATCCAATCAGCCGATGAACGAGCGCTTTACTCGTTCGTCGGCTGATTAGGGCCACTTTTACACGGGCCGATTATCGGCACTAGCGTTCCTAGGAACGCTTTTTCGGCCGATAATCTGCCCGTGTAAAAGGACCTTTACACATCAATCTGTGTAATAGGGCCACTGATGAACTGAAAGACTTTTGACATGTCACAGAGACATATCAAAAGTTTTGATCAGTCCGGGTCTGAGTTCTAGACCCGTACCCTATCAGGAGATAAAGCTTTTCCATCTCTCTCTGCAGGAAGCGGTTTATTTACCTTGTTTGGTGTGGTTTACGTTTATTAAATTATTATATTTTAATAATTTTTAGGGCCTCTAAAAGGGTTGGCTGTGACTTTAAAAAGTCGAGGCATGTGGGCCTCTTTGATTTCAAAATGCCAGGGCTGAATTTCAGTCCCAGTCCGGCCCTGCCAACACATGAGAAAGGACTGTGTATTTTCTTTGGATGTTTCAAGTGATGTGTGCAGCATGCTACTGCTTCTCTGAATCTGCCTAAGGGATCAATAAATGGATGACCTTCTACCAGCCATACACTTACTGACAGTGTGGGGGACAGCAGCCCCAACAGTTATTTTACCCAAGGGTTACAAATTGCGGTCCCCAACGCACGGGCACCATCCGTACGGCTGCCCCAGACAGATCCAGACCCATTTAACTTGAATGGTTCTGTTATCCGTCCACACAGCAAAAAAAAAAAAACCATGTTCTATTTTCTTGTGGTGTGGAGGCACGGCGAGAAACCCCATGGAAGCACTCCATAGTGCTTCTGCTGGGTTTTTTGCCTCCGTTCTACATCTTCCAGATTGTGGGCCCATTCAAGTGAATGGGTTTGCATCCGTGATGCGGTGCACAAATGGCCGGGGTCCATATATTGTGGACCCACTATTTCTTTTTCTGACTGCAGCAGGGATGTTCTGTGCATACAGATCACCTCTGCAGCCAAATCTGTATAATGTTGAGGTCAGTGTTTGGCTGCACAGTTAGGTGTGCAGGGAACGTTACCTCTGCCGCTGAAAGTGGCAGGGAAAAAAAGGGGTAAGTAAGAGATAAATCATACTGATTGTTAAAAGTGAAACTAATTGTTGAACTTAGATTTTATACCCTCTTCAACATTTTAATTGCAACACCAAGAAGGAAAAGTCATGGCATTATGGAAATCATAGAAATATAATATGAATGAAAACCAAATATTCAAAACATCTCGATTTATTCAGTATTGAGTATGAGTGCCACAAGCAGAAATACACACTTACACGCCTTGACATGCCATCAATGAGGTTATTAATGGTTTTCTGTGTAATTTTCTGCCACACTGAATGCATTTGGGCACGCATATCATTAAGATCCACTGCTGGCAGCTCCCTTTGCAATTGCCAACCAATTATGTCCCTGATGTAATTGAAGGGAGAAAAGTCTGGAGACCCTGCAGGCCATGGTGGCAACAGGCTGCTCAAAGTAGCACAAGCAACATGTGGCCTGGTGTTGTCCTGTTGAAAAACTGCTCCTGGAACACTTTGAAGAAATGTCCGTACCACACTAACGCTGAGCTGTTAGTGTACCTGAAATGAAGACTAGAGGGGTCTGGCACATTATACCATCCCACACCATAATCCCAGGAGTTGGACAGATGTGACTTTCCCTTGTGAAGACCCCTGCATATTGTTTCCCACTTGGACTCCAGACCAATCTCAGGCTACCATTGTGTCTAAGACAGATGCGGACTCATAGCTGAAGAGGATAGACCTCTATTCCAACTTCCATTGTCATCTTGATGTGCACCATGATGGCATTTGAGAGCAGTGGTGTGAGGTCAATAGACGACTGGTTCATAGCCCAATGTTGTTTAAAACACATTCTGATGATTTGTGCAGACACTGTTTGCCACTCTAGGCTTGGGATGTGACATCCAATTTTACTTGAAGTACAGAATGGATCATTATGCACCATTCTAATCAGATGATCCGTTTGTGCAGAGGTTCGCCGCTGTGCACCTCTTACATTGGCACTCAACAGTTAACGGTGCCAACATCTTGGCCGGGGCATGTAGTGATCTGCCAGAGTGATAAACCAAGGTCTCTCAGGTCAAGGATTCTGTCCCTTTCAGTTTGCTAAAAGTAGTGATAACTGGCATGTTGATGAACAGGAGGCATTGCACAATCATCCCACACGACTTGATCCAATTTTTGCGGTTTCACACATGCTACTTCCTGTTAAATAATTTTTGATATAATATTAATTGGTATTTGATATAAAGGATTTATTACACTACACACTGACCCCATCTATAGTAATACATAAGGGCAATGGAAGGTCTGTACGAGAACGTCAAGACCTATATTTGAGGTTTCCATATATGACAATGTAGAAGTACATACACGCCTGTATCTATAGTATAAATGACTGACAGCGACAGACAAGGGGGTTGTCTTCTTACTCACTCTGAGAGTTGTTGCTGAAGAAGATGGAAGACGCACGCATGGAACCTGAGAAGGAAGCTTCTACCCTTCAGCAATGATACTATGGACTTTCATATTCACACATGGACAATAGATTAAGATTTTTCTTAAACTATTTTTATAACTAATGAACTTCTATGAAGACCGAAAATAAATCACATTATTCATTTTTTTTATATAACTTTTGTTGAATCCTGGTGAATGAATCCTCCGGGTGTTCCTTACTCCAAATAACGCATACAGTACACTATATTTGGAGATAAAAACCAGTTGTGATATTTTTCACGCATATTTATTACACTTCCTCAATTTGTATAACCTTATGGCTTGTTCTTCTTGATGTTGCTATTTCAATGTTGAGTGTAAAAGCAGTTTATAATTGTGTGCTTATGGGGTTAAAAATCATTTTGAGCCTTGTGATATGAACACTGTAAGGGACTATTGCCTGGCTTTAAGCCCAGTTTATTATCAATAGGCCTGCGGTAGTGAATAAACTGAAGTATCCTCATACTTGAGGGTCACTCCAAGTCCAGGCTGAGAGCAACTAGATTGAACTGGATTTTAGGGCATAAGTAGAATTGTTGCAATATGCAATTATATATGTTTTTGTATCTGTATTTAGTATGATATCCAGTTTGTATCTATCATAAATATATACAAGTACATACATCATACAATTTATTAATATCATTGGTGGGGAACACCAAAACCTCCCCCCAAATATTTGAACCATGTAAAATTTGTCATACTAAAGTCACCTAATCTGTTTTGTTAATAAATATACAAAGCTGGCTATTCTCTTTGAATTCAGACCAATGAGTGTCTGCATTCTTGTTTACATTGGTCAACAGAATTTCTTACAATAATTGGACTCTCCAGGGTGAACTGAGTTATCGTAAAGTTCCTGCGCAACCTGAATTCTGTAATGCAACTATTTCTTATGTTTTATCACGCGTACAGGGCTGCAAGAGTTTTTACTTAAAGAGGACCTTTCACCACTCCTGACATGCCTGTTTTAATAGCACCATGCATTCCCCACGTACTAACAATTATGGAACATCTATTCTTATGTCTCTGTGTTGTGCCGTTCCTTTATTATTTGCACTAGAAGTTATGAATGAATTGCTATTTGTCTTCAGTAAAGGAACAGAGGGGAGGTGACCAGTTGGGGGTGTGTACCTGCACAGACTGACTCTAGCCAATCAGTGCTGCCATATTCAGTCTGTGCAGGTACACACCCCCTACTGGTCACCTCCCCTCTGTTCCCTTACTGAAGACAAATAGCAATTCATTCATAACTTATAGTGCAAATAATAAAGGAATGGCACAACATACAGACATAAGAATAGAGGATCCAGACTTCTTATTACATGGGGAATGCATGAAGCTATTAAAACAGGCTTGTCAGGAGTGGTGAAAGGTCCTCTTTAACTTAAAAAAAAAAAAAAAAAAACCTTTAACCTGTTTACCTCAAAAATAAAAATACAGCCACAAAATGGGATATTTTTAAAAGCATTCTAATATCTAATTGTGAGAGGTACATACCTTATGGGAATAAAAGGTTAAGGAACAAGAAAAAACCAATGTGGATAAATAGAACTGTAAAGAAAGCAATAAATGACAAACAGAATGCATTTAAATCACTAAAACAGGAGGGGAGCGAGGAAGCATTGAAAAAAATAGAATATGTAAAAGACAAATAAAAGCAGCCAAACTAGAGACCGAGAGATTAATCGCCAAAGAGAGTAAAACTAACCCTAAAATGTTCTTTAATTATATAAATGGTAAAAAGTATAAACCTGAAGATGTCGGCCCCTTACAGAGTAATAAGGGGGGGAGTTGCAGAGAGCGATGAGGAGAAAGCAAAGCTACTAAATATCTTTTTCTCTGCTGTATTCACTGAGGAAAATGATGAAATGCAGAATATAAAAGTAAATTCCCCATTAAAAATGCCCTGTCTGAGCCAGGAAGAAGTAGAGCTGCGTCTTAAAAAGATTAAAATGGACAAATCGCCAGGACTGAATGGCATACACCCCCGTATCCTAAGAGAATTAAGTAATGTCATAGCCAGACCCTTATTTCTGATATTTAAGGACTCTATACTGACAGGAAGTGTTCCACAGGATTGGCGCATAGCAAATGTGGTGCCAATATTAAAAAAGGGTCCAAAAACAGAGCCCGGGAACTATAGGCCAGTAAGTTTAACATCTGTCATGGGTACACTGTTTGAGGGTTTTCTAAGAGATGCTATATTGGAGTACCTCAATGAAAATAAACAAATAACTCCATATCAGCATGGCTTCATGAGGGATCGGTCATGTCAAACCAATTTAATCAGTTTCTATGAGGAGGTAAGTTCTAGACTTGACCGCAGCGAATCAATGGATGTCATATATCTGGACTTTTCCAAAGCATTTGACACTGTACTACATAAAAGGTTAGTATATAAAATGAGAATGCTTGGACTGGTGGTAAATATCTGTATGTGGGTAAGTAACTGGCTCAGTGATAGAAAACAGAGGGTGGTTATTAACGGCACATATTCAAATTGGGTCACTGTCACTAGTGGGGTACCACAGGGGGTCAGTATTGGGCCCTATTCTCTTCAATATATTAATGATCTTGTAGAAGGCTTGCACAGTAAAATATCAATTTTTGCAGATGACACTAAACTGTGTAAAGTAATTAACACAGA
>ONZH01003852.1:0-63010 GCA_900303285.1 Rhinella marina
TTGTATCACTGAGATATAACATTAAAAAAAAAGGGGGGTTATATATGGCGATAGCTGCACTACTAGTGCCAGCCAGCCAGCCAAGCCAGGAGACAAAAAAAAATGTCTTGTAGCCCTTAGAAGGGCTGTTGGGTTCTTTGTGGGTGATTCCTGCCTAACAGAGAACTAAATGCAGGCCCTAACACTCTCCCTGAAACGCAGCAGCTCTATCCCTAACGACATCCAGACAGCATCTGAGCCAAGCACCGCGGCCAGTCACTAGTATATTCCAGGGTCACCTGATCAGGCCAGCCAACCCCTGCTATCGACATGTAAGGGCCCCACGTGATGCTGGGTGTACCGCAGAGTCTCCTGGCTTGTGATTGGCTGAGTTTTTAGGCGCCAAAAATGCACGATGCGGAAGTTGCCATTTCCTCGAGCATGGCGAGATACTCGTCCGAGCAGCGAGCACTTACGAGTACCCTAATACTCGAACGAGCACCAAGCTCGGACGAGTATGCTCGCTCATCTCTAATTCTAACCTTTACAGGTGAACTTAATATGATCCTTTCTTTTGAATGCACATGTCCAACTGTTCAATGTTGCATTACAACTGGCTGTTCTCTACTAAGGAGCTTAATGGCAAAATTCAAAGTCAAACAGGTGTTTGAATTGCCAATGAATTGCCCAATAAATTTCCTGCTTCAGTTAGAATTGGTATTTAAACAGTCCTCACATTTTCACATCATGAGACCAAGATGACACCTAACAATTAATTAACAGTACCTCACAGGCTTCAAGCAGGAGTTTCGTAGACAGAAGTGGCCACTGAGCTTAGAGTGTCACAGTGTCATCAGCAGGTTGCAACAGAGATACAGAGACTGGAAGAGTCGCAGAAAGGCATAGAAGTGGACGTCCTTTGGCCACATCCCACACTGATGACCACTTCATTGTGAACAATGCCCTGTGGAACCAGATGATGAATGCCTCCCAACTCCAGGCAAATTTAAGGGAGGTGAGCGGAACCCACGTGTCACGCTAGACCATTCAAAACCGTTTACATCAGCATAGTCTGCATGCTAGATGACCTGTAAGGGTACCTGACCATAGACGTCATCGCCTTGCATGGGCCAGGGAGCTTCTACGCTGGACGAGGGACGATAAATGAACAGAAATGATGGCCATGAACAATGTTGGGGACATCAAGGATAGCGCTATACTTCAGTCACTTTTTGCCTTTGGTGGTGGTGGTTTTAGAGTATGGGCAGGTGTGTGTAGTCAGTACAGAACTGCCCTATACTTTGTGAATGGTACAGTGACAAGCCCATACTAATTGAATAACATGATTAATCCAGTCATTGTGCCTCTGCATGAACAACACAGGACCAATTAAATCTTCATGGGCGACAATGCACCATCTCATCAAGGTTGCATCATTAGGGAATGGCTGCTGGAGACTGTGGCACCTAAAATGGAGTGGCCTGTGCTTTCTCCAGACCTGAATCCCATTGAAAACCTTTGGAGTCAGCTGAGTTGCCATGTAGAGGCTCGTAACTCTGTACCCCAGAACATCAATGGCCTGTGGGCCGCCCTTTAAGAAGAGTGGGATATATATATACACACACACACACACACAGACAAAGGGACACAATGATTTTCTATGAACAAAATCAGTTCAATTTTGGTGTGACCAGCCTTTGCCTTCAAAAGAGCATCTTCTTGGTACACTTGAAAACAGTTTATGGAAGAACTCGTCAGGGAGGTTATTCCAAACATCTTGGAGAAATAACCACATATCTTCTCTGGATGTAAGCTTGTTTAAATTCTTCTGTCTCTTCATGTAATCCCAGACAGACTCGATGACGTTGAGATCAGTGCGTTGGCGGGGGGGGGGGGCATATCATCACTTCCAGGACTCCTTGTTCTTCTTTACACTGAAGATAGTTCTTCAAGTATGTTTGGGGTGGTTGTTCTGCTGCAGATCAGATGCCACCCTTGCATGATAGGGCTGTTAAAGTTTTTTTGAACAGCACAAAGAAATGGGCAGCATTGAGGACCATAGACCCAATGGTCTGCCAAGGAAACCTAGTGCAGCAGAGGAAGACATCATGTTTACTTCATTTCAAAATTCTTCAACATGCAGAATTCATACATACTAGAGATGAGCAAATCATCAAAAATTCGCTTTGGTGAATAATCGACGTTTTTTTTACAAGATTCGCTCTTAATACAAATCTATTCGGTCGAATTTGCGTTAAAAAATAATCGTTGTTTTGTGCACATTACTGCACAAATTACGAACATACAGTCTAAGCGTTGTTAAAAGTACCCTACTCAACTGATTGTGTAAACATTAGTGTACAAAGTGCGTATGAATCATTAGCGTACTATTTACTTGCGATTGCGTCATACACACGCACGCACGCGACTAGGCTGCGACGTACAGTCCTTAGAGGCAGTCCATATGAAGTAGAAAAGTAAGGCGCTCACTGTTAGCTATCCGGCTAAGTGCAAAATTAACTAAAAACACCATACAATAAATGCTTAATAGGACAAATTGCAGTACCTGAAAAAGAATACACACAATGGGCTAAAGTGCTTGAACGTTGCTGAACCTGTAAAAACATTATTGCTATGCTAAAATACAGCAAAGACATAATTATGCAAACATTTTAGTGCAATCAATTTCACATTCACAATTTCACAATCAAATCCACATGGATATTATAAAATAGCAGCAAATGGAGAACCTTTTTTGCAAAGGGGGCTCCCAAATAACCTGAGAAGGGGGGAAAAAGGAAAATAGGCGCGCTTAGGCGCAACTGAAAATTTTCTGCAGAATGGGGGGGAGTCCTGACAAGCCATGTCTATCTGCGTGAGAGTCAAACGGGGGGCAATAAAAACAACATAAACTAAGAACAAGTGCCAACTAGCTCTCACCCGTCAGGTGCAGTCCATGTTGTGGCTCTTATAGGTCCAGAGGTGTCCTTTAAATCATCCAATAGAAGGGTTCCTCAGATGAGGGATGTGAGGTCCTCCTCGCTGGAACTGCTGCTGAATGACATTAGAGGACACTCCTGCCTCCTGTAGGCCAAGCTGGCTGCCATGGTGGAGCTCCACTGCCCTCTTCTGCCAGAAGTCGGACTTGTCTGGGTGGTGGTCACACTGGTGAGCGCTGCAGCCACTTGCGCCTTCACTTTTCCAGATACTCCTGCCAGGACAGCAGGGGTAAGGACTTCTGGCTGCAGCGGTTCAGTCAAGGTTGCACCCAGGGAAGAACCGCCAGGGGCTTAGACAATAAGGTAACCCTGGTAGCAAAGGGGCCTTTCAGGGATGCCATGGGGGTATATTCCACCACGTATAGGCTGTGACGGGGTTGGGGCAGGTACAACCGTTTCACAGACCTGCGGCCCACAAAGTACTCCTTGCCGTCCTCGTCGTCCGCAAGTAAGCCACAGCCTCGCTCAACTGAAAACCATAGGACGGTTCCCTTATGCTGTTCCAGTGTAGGGACTCCAGGCTTCGGATTGTCCAGTACTTGGATGACCCAGTCCTCCACCGCATTCTTGTAGTCCCATAGGGTCTGGGCGTGGGCCGTCACTGATGCTGGCACAATCGGATTCTGCCGCATGGAAAGTGTTATTGTTCTCCTCCTGGGAGGCGGAGTGGACGCCCCAGCCGCCTCCGCCACACCAGCCGGCATGGCGAACATCGAGTCAGGAGCCGGTGGGATTCTCTTGGTCAATTGTGACACTGTGATCTCCTCTGAACTGGACGGTGGGTCGGGGTACTCGCTACTAAACACCATTTCTCCCCACTTTGGTCGCAGTTGTTTCGCCATGCTGTGGTATCTTGTTCACCGCTGGCTTGAACTGCAGAGGAGGGTGGAGTAATGGGGGAGGAGTCTTCACCCCCTATACGTGCAAATAGTTAGTTCCTGGTGGGCCGGGCTGGTTTTTCCTGCTTCTGAGAGGGACGTATCTTCACTTTCCCGCTCTTGAGGGGTCGTATCGTCATTTACCCACTTCTGGGGGCCGGGGGGGGCAAGAAAAATGTGTACGTAGCGTATGTAGCGTTAGCATTCAAAATTTTAAGAACATTTACAAATAATACGAAGCGAATCTGAATAAATCCGGATTCGCTTCGGACTAGGAAAAATGGAGGATTCATAACAAATCTACGAAGCAACGAATAGATTCGCTCATCTCTAATACATACCACAAAATTTCCATGCACTTATCCTCATAAAATCACCAGAATTGGAAAGACCCCCAAAACCTATATATATCCTGAAAGCAGGCATTATAGCAGGAATTATTAAAAAAAAATGCATCAAAACAAATATCTGCACATAAATTGAAAATTGCAACTGCACGCTTAAGCTGTGTCTTTATGCCAATAAAATATATTCTGCAAAAACATGTGAGGAGCTTATACAGTCATGGCCAAAAGTTTTGAGAATGATACAAATATTAATTTTTACAAAGTCTACTGCTTCAGTTTTTATAATGGCAATTTGCATATACTCCAGAATGTTATAAAGAGTGATCAGCTTAACAGCAATTACTTGCAAAGTCAATATTTGCCTAGAAAATGAACTTTATCCCCCAAAACACATTTCAACATCTTTGCAGCCCTGCCTTAAAAGGACCAGCTAACATTGTTTCAGTGATTGCTCCATTAACACAGGTGTGGGTGTTGATGAGGACAGGGCTTGAGATCAATCTGTCATGATTAAGTAAGAATGACACCACTGGACACTTTAAAAGGAGGCTGGTGCTTGGCATCATTGTTTCTCTTCTGTTAACCATGGTTATCTCTAAAGAAACACGTGCAGTCATCATTGCACTGCACAAAAATGGCCTAACAAGGAAGAGTATCGCAGCTAGAAAGATTGCACCTCAGTCAACAATCTATCGCATCATCAAGAACTTCAAGGAGAGAGGTTCCATTGTTGCCAAAAAGGCTCCAGGGCGCCCAAGAAAGACCAGCAAGCGCCAGGACCGTCTCTTAAAAGTGTTTCAGCTGCGGGACTGGGCTACCAGCAGTGCAGAGCTTGCTCAGGAATGGCAGCAGGCAGGTGTGAGTGCATCTGCACGCACTGTGAGGTGGAGACTCTTGGAGCAAGGTCTGGTCTCAAGGAGGGCAGCAAAGAAGCCACTTCTCTCCAGAAAAAACATCAGGGACAGACTGATATTCTGCAAAAGGTACAGGTAGTGGACTGCTGAGGACTGGGGTAAAGTCATTTTCTCTGATGAATCCCCTTTTCGATTGTTTGGAACATCTGGAAAACAGCTTATTCGGAGAAGACGAGGTGAGCGCTACCACCAGTCTTGTCTCATGCCAGCTGTAAAGCATCCTGAAACCATTCATGTGTGGGGTTGCTTCTCAGCCAAGGGAATCGGCTCTCTCACAGTCTTGCCTAAAAACACAGCCATGAATAAAGAATGGTACCAGAATGTCCTCCGAGAGCAACTTCTCCCAACCGTCCAAGAGCAGTTTGGCGATCAACAATGCCTTTTCCAGCATGATGGAGCACCTTGCCATAAAGCAAAGGTGATAACTAAATGGCTCAGGGAACAAAAACATAGAGATTTTGGGTCCATGGCCTGGAAACTCCCCAGATCTTAATCCCATTGAGAACTTATGGTCAATCATCAAGAGACGGGTGGACAAACAAAAACCTACAAATTCTGAGAAAATGCAAGCATTGATTGTGCAAGAATGGACTGCTATCAGTCAGGATTTGGTCCAGAAGTTGATTGAGAGCATGCCAGGGAGAATTGCAGAGGTCCTGAAGAAGAAGGGTCAACACTGCAATCATTGACTTGCTGCATTAACTCATTCTAACTGTCAATATAAGCTTTTGTTACTCATAATATGATTGCAATTATATTTCTGTATGTGATAAAAACATCTGACAAACACACATAAAAACCAGAGGGCAGCAGATCATGTGAAAATATAATATTTGTGTCATTCTGAAAACTTTTGGCCATGACTGTACATACCCCAAGGAGTGGGTAAAAAAGATAAAACTTAAAGGGGTTGTCCGGGTTCAGCTCTGACCTTTAAATTCACCCAGGCAGCCCGCCTGAACAGGGCATCGGAGCATCTTATGCTCCGATGCCCTCCTTTGCCCTGCGCTAATTAGCGCAGGGCAAAGACATCTAGCCCGGTTCCGGTGACGTACCGGGCTCTGCCAGGCGGAGGCTTCCGCCCGGCAGTGAGCCCGGTGACGTTACCGGCGCCGATGGGCGGGCTTTAGCGCTGCCCTAGCCAGTAAAACGGCTAGGGCAGCGCTAAAGCCGGCCCATTACAGCTGGTGACGTCACCGAACTCACTGCCAACGGAAGCCTCCGCCCGGCAGTGTGTTATGTTAATAAAAGAGCCCTTGCCCTGCGCTGGATCATGAGATGCTCCGATGCCCTTTTCAGGCGGGCTGCCTGGGTGAATATAAGGGTATGTCCGGGTTCAGAACCCCTTTAACTTTTATTACTACAGGTAAAAATCTTTTTAGATGCTAAATATTACATAAAATAGTCCAACATGAATGGGTCATACCAATCCAGTCATAATGGTGTTTCTCATACTTAGTAAGATGTGGGTGCCAATATCTAGTTTGAGTCTTCCCAGTAGGTCCTTGACAGAGATAGAATTCAGCTGATACTGTAAGGTGAATGGCAAGTGGTATTACTCACCCTGTTTCATAAGAGCTTATACATACAGTATCACACATGTACACAAAATGCAAAAACTGTGGAAATGCACCAACCATGCAAGTACTCAGATTTATGTAATATTCAATTTTCCATCCCCCTGTGCAAACTGTAATCTAAACATGATAAATTCCTAATGCTTCAGTTTTTCCCCCATTCATTGTCAATGGTGACAAAACTGAACTGAAGACGTTCAGTCTTCAGACCGGAGAGCAAACTGCAACATGCTGCGGTTTGCTCTCCGTACTGTTTATCCGCACCAAGACAGATCTGGAATGACCCCCAATGGAAGTCAATGGGGACGGATCCGTTTGGTGTGACACACTCAGTAAACGGATCCGTCCTCCATTGACTTTCAATGGAGTTCATGACGGATCCGTCACCTGCACACATACAAATACACACATACGCATAAACATACACAGACATATACACATACAAATACACATACATACTTACATGCTCCCGGCAGGTCTCCACAGCGCAGGAGGAGCAGGACGGCGCACACATAGGACGGTTCCACCCGGCGCCCAGCAGAGGGCGCTGTGGGGAATCGTCCTATGTGCGCGCCGTCTTGCTCCTCCTGCACTGTGGAGACCTGCCGGGAGCATGTAAGTATGTATGTGTATTTGTATGTGTATATGTCTGTGTGTCTGTGTGTATGTACTGTGTGACATGTGTGGGGCCGTAGCGCGGTTCCGGCCCCACACATGTCCCTGCGCCCTTCACCTGCCGGATCCGTGCTGCCGCTAATGTGAAAGAGGCCTAACTAAGGCTGTTTTTAGACAGGTAGGATATGGGTGCTTTATTACTGCTATATTATGTAAGCATTATGTAAACACTTCTTGGCTCTGCGATATTATCACATGTAGGGAGGATTCTGACTTAGAGATATTCAGTCAAATTCCACAGATGGTTGCTTTGCCCCATACCGCATGTCTGAACCCGTGGTTCCCCTCATACTGAGAAGGATTACTATTGTGACAACATGATCATCAGTAGGGTAAAACTATCCGGTTGGTCCAAGAGATGACTTTCAGTAGATGGTAGAGAGGTATTTGCCCTGCACATTTGGTGTATATGCTTGGCTACAAAGACAATGGGGCAAAGCTACCATTTTTGGGATTATGACTGAACACCTCGGTACGATGGTGCATAGAGCTGCATACCTTGGGACCTGAGCGCAGTCGGAAGCCCTGCTGCCTCTCCCCTGGAGCGCATCACATGTTTGTTTAGAAGCTGATGCTAAATCATAGGTGACGGGATTCTGAGTCAGGGTTTCATGCATAGCAGAGCAGCTACTGTATCTCTGCAATCTACTGAAGTCATCTCTTGAACCAAACGGTTTGTTTTACCCTATAGGAGGGGTTACAGGTCTCCTTTAATCACTCACAAGCTTTCATGCTTAGTGTCTGCTTGGTCTTCCTAAACCAATAAAGTGTCCTGACCTTTCAGCAGCTGCTTCTCCTCTGCTGTTCTGTGAAGTCTGTAGAGGTCTTTGTGTCATGTGAAATGCTGTCCAGGGGATCGTGAAGCTGTATTTCATGTCTCCTATCCAGCATTTTTGCTGGTTTAGGGATCCACAATATTCCTTTAAACTCCCAAATCAACCATTTTGCAGTTATTTACAAGTAAGCTACAGCTGTTTCTGACTGTATCTTTAGACTGCATGTCCCACCTATCTCATCTTCATCATAGCTCTTATCGTACCTGCCTAGTCCTATTTCTTAATTATTGAAAGCATAATATCCTGGCTAGCTAGTAAAGACTAACTATAGACATACATTTGTTCAGCTGACTGCCATATTTTGTGATCCTCATTACACATGCCTGCTCAGCTCAGTCCTAAACGAGGAGAGGACAGAAAACTGACTCCTCTGGCGGCAGCTGAAGCAAAGGGATTAGGCCACATGCACACAACCGTATGTATTTTGTTGTCCTCAAAATGCGGACCCTCAAAATGCAGATAACATCCATGTAAAGTCCATGTTTTGCGTACCGACTGACTTCATATCTGATCTGTGTGCTTTCTGCAACTGCAAAATGAGGACCAAACATATGGGCATGAGGCCTTAGCCAGTGGAAAACCAACTGTCCTATGCTTATCCTTGCTGATATCTCACGTCAGAGGAGGGTTTAGAGGCCTCCATACAGTTAAAATAGTTGCCAAGTCCCTTTGAAAACAGCAGGTTTAGCTGACATTTATATATTGTGTTTGGCCAGCTTTAGGCTACTTGCACATGCAGGTGCACAACTATAAACTCCCCATAAAAGTCAATGGATAAAAGATTTGTAATATGGGTACACACTTTTACTTTTGTATGGCATCCATTTTATGGATTATGTGCTCATTACATTCAGCTTCCTAACCCTACTTTGAACAGCCACACAGTAACTTATATGTTTGGGCAGAGTATTTCATGATCCCTCTGCCCAATCACCATGGTATTCTAGGGGAAGAAGCACAATTCTTTTATTATTGATTATTACATGCTATTACTATTCACTTTACTTATAGTGTAACCAACAATATATTTTGATGTCCCTATATTCTTTTGCTCCTTTGCTTATCTCCTCACATGGCTCAGGTATTGCAATATTTTAGGGAAGATAAGTACCCAGTTGAGTTCCATGGTTTAACAGTGGAACATTTGTTTAAGGCAGAGTACTGGATAAAACAAAACCCAAGAATTATATGGTAGATGACATTATATTGAAGTCCTAATTAGTACTAAGTACTAAAATTATCTGTTCAAACTATTCAAAATTATGTTTGGAAAAACCTGTCCTGTATACAATTTTATACTGTTCTAATGCTAGATTTCCACAGGGCAGTTATCGGGGTGATTATTGGGAAGGAGTGTTCGTACTAATGTACTATTGGGCTGCATAAACATGCCACAGATCACTTGAGCAAAACGCTCATTCATCGGGTGAGTTCATCACCTAAATCATAGTTTCTGGACAGCAGATCGTGCTATGTCAACCACCATCTGCTGCCCAGAAGCAATGAATTTGTATGAGGATGAGTGATTTCAGTAACCATCAATCGTCCCCATACAGTGGAGGTGGTAGCTGCATGTAAATGCAGTTCTTTTCTTCCATGGACAGGCAGTTATCAGGGAAGGAACGGTACCTTCCCTATAATTGCCTGTTCAGTTGGCAGGTAGAAATACACCTTTAAGCTGAAGCAACCAATCATTTTTTCCAGCTTTCCACTACTCAGTATTAGTATATATTTCTTTTCTGGTGACAACAATGAATTTGAAAGAGAAAAATGGATTTGATCCCTTTCAAATGCACAACAATGAAAATGTACAGATTAGAGATGAGCGAGCACTAAAACGCTCGGGTGCTCGTTATTCGAGTCGAACTTTTCCCGATGCTTGGGTGCTCGTTTCGAATAACGAACCCCATTGAAGTCAATGGGAGACTCGAGCATTTTTGCGGGGGACCAAGGCTCTGCCTAGGGAAGGCTGGGTGAAAACCTGGAAACCTCAGAAAATGATGGAAACACCACGGAAATGGACAGGAAACAGCAGGGGCAGCATGCATGGATGCCTCTGAGGCTGCCTAATCCCACCATTACCCCAAATTCTCAGGCAACAGCCTGGTGGTTACCCTCATGGCAATTGTGCTCACCCAGACCAAGAAAGGCGAGGCAAATACCCATCACATGTTAGGGAAGCACCCAACTAGGTGCAACGAAGGTCCATCACCGCCTGCAGGTGACACCACTGCTCATGCTGGCACTGCAGATGAAATCAAGTTTAGTATCTGATCTTATTAGTTGCTGTGACTGCTGGTGGTATAGTGGTGAGCATAGCTACTTCCCAAGCAGTTGATCTGGGCTCGATTCCCATCTATCGCAGAGGGCAATTCAGAATCAGTACAATATCTAATACGTCCCCTATCCGGGTAAATTGTTTGTAGAGAGGGCCTGTAGGTGGGGGGCAGGCTGGGGGGAAGGAGGTTTCACTGGAAGAGCCAGAGGAGTGCCCCCTGGGCTAGCGTGTGTGGTGGTGACAACAGCCGGAATGGATTTGGAAAAACTGTTGCTTTAACCCGTATGGTATCGATTCTTCTCAGTTTAATACCGTATACGTCCCCTATCTTGGGACCCTATATTTAATGGATTTTTCGAACACGGAAAACGGAAAAAGAGCTTGCTCTGGCCAGGGGAGTGTCCATGCTTTGCCTATCACAGGTCATGAGGCAGATAAAAGAAGAACAAAAACAAACATGAGTACAACTTCTAATACGTCCCCTATCCGGCTAAATTGTTTGTAGAGTGGGCCTGTAGGTGGGGGGGAGGGCAGGCTGGGGCAAGGAGGTTTCGCTGGAAGAGCCAGAGGAGTGCCCCCTGGGCTAGCGTGTGTGGCGGTGACAACAGCCGGAATGCAATTGGAAATACTCTAGCATCAGCCGGTGCAGTATCGATTCTTCTCAGTTTAATACCGTATACGTCCCCTATCTTGGGACCCTATATTTAATGGATATTTCGAACACGGAAAACGGAAAAAGAGCTTGCTCTGGCCAGGGTAGTGTCTTTCCCACTGCAGCTAAGGGGACGTGTCCATGCTCTGCCTATCACAGGTCATGAGGCAGATAAAAGAAGAACAAAAACAAACATCAGTACAACTTCTGATACGTCCCCTATCCAGCTAAATTGTTTGTAGAGTGGGCCTGTAGGTGGGGGGGCAGGCTGGGGCAAGGAGGTTTCGCTGGAAGAGCCAGAGGAGTGCCCCCTGGGCTAGCGTGTGTGGTGGTGACAACAGCCGGATGGATTTAGAATGACGACGCAGGACCCCAACTTAAAAATTTAGCATCAACCGGTACAGTCGTAAATTATGAGATTGATCAACTGTGGTATGTATACTACTCAGTTTAAAACCGTATATGGCAGCTATCCGGAAAAATGGTTTGGAGAGAGAGAAAGATAGGACAAAGACGTACATTGTTTGGAGAGAGGGCCTGTAGGTGGGGGGGGCAGGCTGGGGGGAAGGAGGTTTCGCTGGAAGAGCCAGAGGAGTGCCCCATGGGATAGCGTGTGTGGTGGTGACAACAGCCGGATGGAGTTAGAATGACGACACAGGACCCCAACATAAAAATTTAGCATCAACCGGTACAGTCGTAAATTATGAGATTGATCAAGTGTGGCATGACTTTTTAGATGGAGATTGCATGTGGTCACGTACTCCCTGGAACCCCATAGTCACCCCTTCTCTGATGTGCTAGCCCAGAACATTCTCTGCCCCAATTCGCAAGACCTTTTGCTGTTTCCGTGTGCTGACAGTGGTGATTTACCAGTGTTGTCTGAGGAGGTGGTGGACAATGGCGAGACACAGGTGTCGGAGGTTGAGGTAGTTGTATGGGAAGCAAGTTACAGTGGGGACTCCTTGGGGGGGACTTTCTCATGATGGGACAGATTCAACTTGGGTGGATCAGGCACAGGAACAGATGAATTTTTGGGGGGGTTTATTTAACTTTTATTTAGCAAAAATAACCACAGAGATATTTATTCGTTATCTTCTCTGCGCAGTCTGGCATTGGGGTTCCTCACTTTGATGGCGAGCTGTGCCGCTCTCTCCACAATGGTCTGTGTGTTCTTAGATGGAGACTTTGTCGGAGATTTCAGTACAGAAGGACTTGTTGCTCATCCACAGAACCTCGTCCTCCTTGACATTGTGGACAAGGAATTTGCGGGTGGACCAGGAATTTGCGGAACCCTGTGAGCAGCATGTGTTTGGTCTTCTACTTGCTACCGTATCCAATGTTGGGCAATATAGATTCGCAAGTAATATTATTTTTCACACCTATCCCAAAAATAAAAATGTATGCAGTATGCGCAAATAAAACTTGGAACTGGAATTGGAGAGAGGGCCTGTAGGTGGACCTCCGGAAAAATTGTTTGAATAGAGGGCCTGTAGGGGGCCCTCATGAAAAATTGTTTGAAGAGAGGGCCTGTAGGTGGAACTCTGGAAAAATTGTTTGAATAGAGGGCCTGTAGGTGGACCTCTGGAAAAATTGTTTGAATAGAGGGCCTGTAGGCTGCCCTCCTGAAAAATTCTTTGACGAGAGGGCCTGTAGGGGGCCCTCCTGAAAAATTGTGCTAAAAGAGTGCCAGTTGGACCTCTAAAAAATGGCGTTTTTTGGGTCAGCGTTAGGCAAAGACGATATGGAGGAGGAGGAGGAGTAGAGAAGAGGAGTAGAGAAGAGGAATCGGATACATAAGTTATTTAAATCTTTAGCTGCTTTCCCCCGGAGGAGATTTGAATTCCGGTGAAATCCAGGCTTTGTTCATTTTAATAAGCGTCAGCCTGTCAGCGCTGTCAGTTGACAGGCGTGTGCGCTTATCGGTGATGACGCCACCAGCTGCACTGAATACCCCCTCTGACAGCACGCTAATGGCAGGGCAGGCCAGCACCTCCAAGGCGTACAGCGCCAGTTCAGGCCACGTGTCCAGCTTTGAAACCCAGTAGTTGTATGGAGCAGAGTGATCACGCAGGACGTTGGTATGGTCAGCTAGGTACTCCCTCACCATCTTTCTGTACAGCTCCCCCCTACTCGGCCTAGACTGGGGACAGGTGACAGTGTCTTGCTGGGGTGACATAAAACTGGCAAAGGCCTTGGAGAGCGTTCCCCTGCCAGTGCTGGACAAGCTGCCTGCTCGCCTCCTCTCCCCCGCTACTTGGCCCACAGAACCATGCCCTCTGCCGCTAGCGGCGTCAGATGGGAAGAATTGTTTCAGCTTGTGCACCAGGGCCTGTTGATACCTATTCACTCTCATACTCCTTTCCTCTGCAGGGATGAGAGTGGAAAGGTTCTGCTTGTACCGTGGGTCCAGGAGAGTGAACACCCAGTAATCAGTGTTGGAAAAAATTCTTCTAACGCGATGGTCACGGGATAGGCAGCCTAACATGAAGTCTGCCATGTGCGCCAGAGTCCCAACATGCAAGAATTCCCTCTCCTCACTGGCCTGACTCTCCATTTCCTCCTCCTCCTCCTCCAAGTCCTCCTCTTCAGCCCATACACGCTCAAGAGTTAAGGACTGAGCACTGGTACCCTCTACTGTCTCACTGACATTCTCCTCCTCTTCCTCCTCATCCTCATCCCCCTCCTCCGATACGCGCTGAGAAACAGACCGGAGGGTGCTCTGGCTATCAAGCGACGTATCTTCCTCCACCGTCTCTTGTGACAAGCGCAAAGCATCCGACTTGATGCTGAGCAGTGATTTTTTCAACAGGCAAAGCAGCGGGATGGTGAGGCTGATAATGGCGGCATCGCCGCTAACCATCTGTGTTGACTCCTCAAAGTTGCTCAACACCTGGCAGATATCAGACATTCACGTCCACTCCTCATTGTAGACTTGAGGAATCTGAGAGACCTGACTACCAGTTCTGGTGGAAGATGACATCTGGCAGTCTACAATCGCTCTGCGCTGCTGGTAAACTCTGGATAACATGTTTAATGTGGAATTCCATCTCGTGGGCACGTCGCACAACAGTCGGTGAGCGGGCAGTTGTAGGCGGCGCTGCGCTGCCCTGAGAGTGGCAGCATCTGTGCTCGACTCGCGGAAATGCGCACAGATGCGGCGCACCTTGGTGAGCAAATCAGACAGATTGGGGTATGTCTTGGGGAACTGTTGAACAATTAGGTTGAACACGTGGGCCAGGCATGGCACATGTGTCAGTCTGCCGAGTTGCAGAGCCGCCACCAGGTTACGCCCGTTGTCACACACAACCATGCCTGGCTTGAGGTTCAGCGGTGCCAGCCACACATCGGTCTGCGCCATGATGCCCTGTAACAGCTCTTGGGTGGTGTGCCTTTTGTCACCTAAGCTCAGCAGTTTGAGCACCGCCTGCTGGCGCTTACCCACGGCACTGCTGCTGCGCCTAGAGCTACCGACTGAAGGCGCCGTGCCCACGGATGGTAATTCGGTGGAGGAGGGGTCGGAGGAGGAGGAGGCATAGTACGTCTGAGAGACCGTGACCAAGGTAGGCCCCGCAATCCTCGGTGTGGGCAGTACTTGAGCGGCCCCAGGGTCAGTCTCGGTCCCAGCCTCCACCAAGTTAACCCAATGTGCCGTGGTTAGGTGGACCTTATCACTAACTGCGTTGGTCAGGGCACGGATGATGTTCTGTGACACGTGCTGGTGTAGGGCTGGGACGGCACATCGGGAAAAATAGTTCCTGAGAGTATGCCGGATCACATTCCAAATTTTCCTGGGAGGGGGCAGACTGGGGGGAAGGAGGTTGAGGTGGAGGAGCCATAGGAGTGCTCCCTTGGGTAACGTGGGTGGACTGCGTGGAAGACTGACTGGTGGAAGACTGACCGGTAGAATTAAGTGACGTACAGAAAGTGTCACTTGGACAGATTATACGGATTGGAGCGAGTGTGCTGAACTGTGACACACAGAAAGGTTAGACGCAGCTGATTAAAATGGATTTGTATCACTGAGCTAAAACAACTGAAAAAATAATTTTTTTTTTATATTTTGTTTTTTTGGGAACGTGACGTGCAGGAAATATGGTAGAACTGACTGACACCCTGTTAACGGTGGCTATTTAGTCTGCGACCCAGACAAATGTCGCACAGAGAGTTTTCTGGATCAAGCTGTAGATGATATTGGTAGCAAATGACTTGGTTGTATTGTGTGACGTACAGAAAGTGTCACCTGGACAGTATATACGGATGGGAGCGAATGTGCTGAACTGTGACACACAGAAAGGTTACACAAAGCTGAGTAAAATGGATTTGTATCACTGAGCTAAAACAACTGAAAAAATAATTTTTTTTTTATATTTGTTTTTTTATATTTTTTTTACAATTTTGTTTTTTTGGGAACGTAACATGCAGGAACTATGGTAGGACTGACTGACACCCTGTTAACGGTGGCTATTTAGTCTGCGACCCAGACAAATGTCGCACAGAGAGTTTTCTGGATCAAGCGGTAGATGATATTGGTAGCAAATGACTTGGTTGTATTGTGTGACGTACAGAAAGTGTCACCTGGACAGTATATACGGATGGGAGCGAATGTGCTGAACTGTGACACACAGAAAGGTTACACAAAGCTGAGTAAAATGGATTTGTATCACTGAGCTAAAACAACTGAAAAAATATATATATTTTTTTTAATATTTGTTTTTTTATATTTTTTTTACAATTTTGTTTTTTTGGGAACGTAACGTGCAGGAACTATGGTAGGACTGACTGACACCCTGTTAACGGTGGCTATTTAGTCTGCGACCCAGACAAATGTCGCACAGAGAGTTTTCTGGATCAAGCTGTAGATGATATTGGTAGCAAATGACTTGGTTGTATTCTGTGACGTACAGAAAGTGTCACCTGGACAGTATATATGGATTGGAGTGAGTCAGTGCTGAACTGTGACACACAGAATGGTTCCACAGTGCTGTGTGCATTGGATTTGTATCACTGAGATAGAACAATAAAAAAAAAACAGGGTTAGATATGGCGATAGCTGCACTACTAGTGCCAGCCAGCCAAGTGACAAAAAAAATAAAAATAAAATGTCTTCTAGCCCTTAGAAGGGCTGTTGGGTTCTTTGTGGGTGATCCCTGCCTAACAGACAACTAAATGCAGGCCCTAACACTGTCCCTGAAAGGCAGCAGCTCTATCCCTAACGACATCCAGACGGCATCTGAGCCGAGCACCGCGGCCAGTCGGTAGTATATTCCAGGGTCACCTGATCAGGCCAGCCAACCCCTGCTATCGACATGTAAGGGCCCCACGTGATGCTGGGTGTACTGTAGAGTCTCCTGGCTTGTGATTGGCTGTGTTTATAGGCGCCAAAAAAGCACGATGCGGAAGTTGCCATTTCCTCGAGTATGGCGAGATACTCGTCCGAGCAGCGAGCACTTACGAGTACCCTGATACTCGAACGAGCACCAAGCTCGGACGAGTATGCTCGCTCATCTCTAGTACAGATGTTTATTGCAAGGAGATTAGAATAAAGCAGCAATATGACCTTCTACTCTGCATCCAGCAGTCAGAACAGTGTTGTATCTTGCATTTATCAAATAATCTTAATAGTAAGAAAACCTTAATCTGGCAATATGGTGTTAATTGTTCTGTCTAACGCTATCTACTATATTCATTTGTACATTTCGTGACTAAAGGCCTCTTTACACTGACCAGTGATCAAGGCAATTATCATGGAAGAGCATTCCTAGGAATGCTCCTTACAGATAATTACCCTGTATAAAGGTGCCAACAAAACACTTGTTCATGGGGTGAGAGCATTTCTGGTGCGGCTACCTAAATAACCCTTTCTGAGCAGCAGAACATGCTTTCCAAGCAGCCATCTGCTACAGAAAAATACATTTTTCACAGGAACAATCCTTTGTTCGTATACAGTAGAGGTGATTGCTGAATCTAAATGCAGCTCTCACCTCCCATGATAAGCAGGCAATTATCAGTATGAACGGTTCATTCCCAATAATTGCCTGCTGTGGTGGCTCTTTTAAAGGGGCATTAAAGCTGTCCTAAAGAGATTAGGCTACTTCAGACTGAACCTGCTGTTTTCAGCAGAACCAGATAAAAGTCTGGTGGAGACAGCACGTCCTCAAGTGAAGCTTTATTCCAGATGCTACGTTTCGGCCCAAGGGGCCTTTTTCATGCTTGAAAAAAGCTACTTGGGCTGAAATGTAGCATCTGGTATAAAGCTTCCCTTGAGGACGTGCTGTCTCCATTGGGGGCAAAATAGTGACATAGGGAATGTAGTTATCTAATAAATTTTCTTTTATTAAATATATATGTAGCCATTATTTTAGCAAGTTCAATGTGTTAACGCATCAAAAACACATTACAGTAATACAGCAAATTTTGTTAAAGTTACCACCCTGGTGCAGCTTGTGTCAAAATGATGCTGGCTACATCTGCATGTAATGTCCATGAAAACTCCATTAGGGTATATTCAAACACAGCAGTTTTCTTGCAGAGATTTCGGAATTGTTTCATTTAACTGAATGGGACTTTGCTAAAAATCCATGGGCGTGCTGGAGAAACAAACACTTTCACACGTATTAAATGAATTTTTATTTACTGAAGCTTCTGCAACAAATCTGAAAATATAACATTAAATGTGGTGTCTGGATGATTCATTTTTTTTTGTTAGGGCGCAGAACCTCAACGATCTCCCATTTCCTGGTTCCCCGCCAGTCTCTACTTCCTGGTCCCAATTGACACACACAAGAAATCATTGCCAAGTCAGTTAGTGGTTGTAAAAGTGCAGCCAGTGATTGGTGAAGTAGTCATTTCCTATGTGTCCAGTGGGACCAGAAGACATCATAATAGCTCTGTTGGGGTGAAAGAAAATATTTAATTGTCTGGACAATTTCTTTAACATGTAACAAGAGACTCAAAAGAAAAAGGGAGATCTCCACATCACTTCACCACCAGGGATTGTTTTGGTCTCCGTCATCTTATACCACCAGGGAGATTAAAATTATTCCCTTCACTACCCTAGACCATCAAGATTATTACTATTAATGTCCTATCCTAGACTACATTTTGATCAGTATCAATACCCTCATCTAATAGCCAAAGCAGAGATCAGCTGAAAATAATATCTCTTGCTCTGGAGAACTGATTTCAATGAACACTGGATTCAAAGGAAATGTCTACCTATTGGCAGTTTGCCCTGGCAGTACCAGCTGATTACCATGGGCTGTGACAACGAGAGGCCCACAAATGAAATGATATGCTTAATGCTGTGGAAGGTACAGTGAGAAAGAGAGTTGTTCTGATGAGACAACACACTGATGCCACTTGTGACCACTGAGAATACAAGGTATTAACTCCTAGATTAAGTATGTTTAGATGTATTATCCGAGAATCCTGGTTACATGGTAAACCTAAAATTATTTTAATTTTTTTCCCTGTATAATGCCTTCCACATTAAATTACTTGATTCATCTGTGACTGGAGGAAATGAAGCTAGATGTTTTTTTTGTGAAAGGGCCCACAATTTCTGTTGGTGTCTCTAAATCTGGGAATGCCTTCTCCTTTTCCCATGGCCTTCTGCTTACTACACTGTAATGTAACGTATGTAACCTTCAAAGAGAAAAATTGTTGGATTTCAGTTGGTCTCCATTTAAGTTGGATATCATAGAGCGTACCTACACTATACCTGCCAACAATAATGGTATATCTGTCTTTTATATGAATTGTATCCTTCACTTTTCAACAGTTTTTCCTTCTGCAGTTTCTATCTCTAGTTCTCAGTTTACCCTGAGCTAGTGGGTAGAGACTGGCTATTGTCATTTCTCTCATACACTACACGTACAGAAACAGGAGATCCTGCTCCCTCTCTCTTACTTAGTCAGAGGCAGCGGCAATTTCATATAGGAGATTATATTGAAATACTTGACAGTACTGATGTGAATAAAGTACTTGGGATGAGATAACAAACCTGCTATTGGCTGCTGCTTATCTATTATTCAGCCCTCCCCTTCCATAGAATTCCATGGGCAATATGTATGCCTCCTTGCAGCTCCTCATTATTCCAACCCCCATCTCCCTTCTCCATAGTCTTCTATGGGCAGATGCAATTTGGTTATTAAAGAGGTCATCTGAGTTAAATAAAAACTCAGGCAGTCCCTATAAATGGTCATAATAACAAAAGAATTGATACCCACCCTTTTTTCCCCTGCTTCTTCCTGCACTGCTGCTATTTGTTTTCCTGGCTACAGCAGTGAAGTTCCATGGACACAGGTCACTTTGCAGGTGGTCACTCACCTCAGTAGTGATGTCTCTAATACTGCTGAGGCCAGTAATTAGCTTCACAGTGACCTGTGTGCACTGAACATCACCACTGCAGCCAGAAGGATGACCAGCAGGGGAAGGACCAAATCATAACACAGGTAGAAGAATGGGGAGGGAGGGGTTCTTTTATTATTTTACATCATTTAGGGTGATGGCACACAGTGCAGTTCTGACGTGCGGGTAGGATGCAGTTTTTTATTGTAGCAAGCTGAAATTAATTAAATCATCCCCACAATGCAGAACACCGGGGGTTAATGAGGCTGCTAAACAGGCTAAATTGAAAACTGCATCCTGAATGCATGTCAGAACTGCACTGTGTGCCATCACCCTTATGGGTACTGCCTGAGTTTTATGAGTGAGTTGAAAGTCCATCTTAAAATAAAAAGATGGATTTATCAGAGAATTCAGAGTGAGTGGATATTTTAGGAGAGGGGGATGAAAGGAGCCTTGTAAATGGAGAAATAGGTTCTTCCCAGATAAGATATATTACAAAGTTTCTTGTGTTCACTATTGATTTATGCAAACTGTGTTTACAGTTTAGAGCCTATTTACCTACATCTGCAAGGTAACAGTGACATACCTGCTATATAATTAGAGATGGAGCCTATGATGGGATCACTTAACTGCTTCCATTGCTTGTCAATACACTGTTATAATAGTTTTCTGCATCAGTCACTAATTTATACTGAATTGTGGACCTATAAAGGTATATTGGACATTTGGCAGAGCTTTCGGCTTACTGAATTATGTTATCAAGTCCTATGATTCCTGTGTATGAAGTTGCAAAGTGGTGGTATTAAAATCAGTGGGACGTCTGAAGAAGTGCTGTGTTGGAGATTGTGAGTTATGGAAATATCGAACAAACGCTAGCATGTTTCAGGTGCATAATGACATAATGAAATAATAGCAGATTCCTAGCTGATGGACCCTGATACTATATTCTGACATCTGGCAGGGGATGCCAAAGTGCGCTAAGGATGTGTGACTATTGACTGATAAATGGAGTTTTATTCCTCTCCATGTAAATCAAACTGCAGCAATAATGATGCAGTGTATCTGTCACTCATTACAAGTTGCCAAGTGCAGAGATTTTCAGCTGTAACATAGACCTGACGCATCTTATGACATTTTTTGGCTCACTTATGGAATTAGGTAAAAGAAAAGAAAACGCTTACATGCTGCTTATTCAGTGACATAACTGCTGTGGAGATTAGATTATACAAGAGCTCTAGTAGTCATGAAATTCTTTATCAGAGGGAAAGTGTCATCAGAATGTGACTTGTTTAAATCAAATTATTGTTTTTTCGTTTTGGTGATTTTTTAAGTCACTATCTATATTTTAAAAAAAATCCCACAACCCCATTTTTTGCATTTGCTACTAAGCCTAATAATGTGTCTAGACTTTCTGTTCTTTCTCACCTCATTCCAAACACAGGCAGGATTACAATGACTGAGAGTAACTGTATATAGATAGCACAGGATCCACCTTTTGCTATAGGTTATGGTCAGGGCTTATCTACTCCCTCTCCCTGTTTAATGACCTCTGCACCTCACAGAGCATGGCCAGAAAACTTTGATAGAAGTAAAGCGTATCTCTAAATGCTATTAACAATAGCTCAGGTAAGAGAGCAGCCCACAGAATCCCCTAGAAACTAGAATAAAAAAATCTAATTAAAAAATAAAAAACAATTTGAAAAAAAGGATGCATACTGTATCAGTGTCTGGATTTAATTGGAAGTTAAAATTGTAGGAGATACATTCCTTTTAGCACTGACTTCTTCTTATTTATGTCGAGCTTTGAAGAATATGATGCTCTCCTTAGGATTTTATCAGAGTTCAATTGATAAAGATATCTGAAATAAGAACTTTAGATTTTTTTTATTTATTTATTTTTTTTTTAAATGAACGTAAGTTGATATCAGGGCTGGATAAATCAAAGCCTACTCTTGGAACCAGCTTCAAAAGGTGGGACCTAGAAAAACACACTGTAAGACTGGAGCCACATAGTCCGATACCTCTCCCAGCAGTCATAGCAATGTACCTATGTAATCACATCCCACAGGATCCTGTTTAATGCTGGCTACTGTCCTAAAAGTATCTTAACCCTTAAAATTAATCTGTCATCTTTTCAAAGCCTTATTAAGTGCAGTATTAAATGAGTAATACTGCTGCTGACTACAGATCTCTTATTTGTATGTATTTCAGTGCTGGTTTACGGGTGACAGTGGTGTATAGGGTTGAGTATCTCCATCAGGGGTGGATTAGCCATAGACCTTACAGGGAAATTTCCCGGTCGGCCGATGCCCAGGGGGTCACCTGAGCCCTCCACACAGCTGGCCAGTGGAAGTTTTTGGGGATGTATTTTGTGCTTTTGGCAGCAATATTTTGTGATGGACTGTCGTATTTGACTATGTTGGGTGGTATTGCTGGCCCTGTCTTCCATCAATTTGGACCCAACTACAAAACGGGGCCACTTTTAGTATTCTTTCTAGTGCCACTTTAAGTTCCCAGTCCGCCCCTGATCTCAATACAAATTAGCAATCTATAGTTATCAGCAGTAGTGCTATTCATGTAGTACTGTACTTCATAGGGTGTTGGGAAGTGACAGTAGCCTAAAGTGTATGAGGCCTTTAGACATCCAAAATCAATTTATGTACTGGGTGCCAAAAGTTCACTTCTAAAGAGTAGATGACTCTTTATAACATATTGAAATGACCAGCCCTCTGTGAAAAAGTACTGAACACAGCACTGAATGCGAGCACACAGCAGTGGGGTCAATGCTGTGGGACATCCCGGGTTATCTGAGTGTCATAGGGTCAAGATGCACTCTCTGTTCTGCCAGTATCCCTTTGTTTGTTGATCGCTAGTAAAACTGATGTAATGGCCAGCAGCAATTAGATCACTAATATATGTAATCAGTTAAAAAATAAATATATGAGAAAATCAACAAAAACAATAAAAAATAAATAAAAAAAAAAGCCCTAAAATAAAAAATAGGCTTCTGCAATCCATTGTCCTGAAAGGACCTTGTTTGTGTAGAGTACCTCTAGTCAGTCATGTCAGGCATAATATACAGCATGATACTGTTATATTGGTTTTAATCAGATGATTCTCCTCATTGGTCATCTCTGCCTGTTTCTGCTTCTGGACCGATTATCTTGACATTCTATGTTTAAATTACGGACTCATGAGACAAATTTGATTAAAATGTTAATGCAGTTTTAAACATTCATTTTGAATATGGTATGTGTATCCAATGGTCTTTTTATGGAAAATTGTGCTAAAAATTCCAAAAAGTATATCTCTCTTACATTTGCAACACTTTTAATGATGAAAGAATTAATGTGCATGATTTTATTAATATACTTTATTGACTTTTGGCGCTCACATAAAGAAAACCTCCTTCATAATATACAATTTTAATAACTACTAGTTTCGGGAATTGTTTTATTGCACATACCGTAAATCTGACATTGAATATGTGCTGTTTATATTATAATAGCCGTTTCTCAATACCCATAGAAAAGCTGTTTTATTGACACATTTTTCTACTTTACCATGAAAATATGAATAGGCGTCAGCTACTCACTTAAATGCCTTCTCATTTTGGGCTTAGGAGTCCAGTGGGCAGTACTACTCAGTGTTTGACAGGCTTCAATGTACGAGTGTGCTTATAGAGATAGGAGTCCAGTGGGTGGCCCTAAGCATAGAAACAGCAGAGATTTATATGTATGAATTACAGATTATAATAAATATTTTCCTGTAAAACTATATAATAATCTGCTTACCTCCTTCTGCTCTATCACATGCTGCCTGCAGATCAGCCACTGTGTTCAGTAAAGTTCCCTTTAAGCATTTCAACAAATTTGCCATGGATCTTTATAGAAAAAAATCTTAAAATATAGGCTTTCTTTTAATTTTACAAGCATACATTAGGTAATTGAATAAATAAAAATTACATTAAATTAAATTCATACAGAATGCCAGCTTTACATTAGGCTGTAGACTGGAGTTTATTCACAGGCTACAGCAGGGTTGCCAACCAGAATTTTTCTTTTTCTGGACAACTTATCCCAAAATGACGGACAACCAACATTTTTTTTGGGACAAATTAGAAAACCATAATGAATGATAAAGATTATAAGTGATACAGGTCTACAGTTCAATATACTGATAGTAACTCATTACTGTGAGCCGTCAAATAATAATTACCACCAAAATAATCTAGTCAAGAACCACCAGACTCAAAAAAATCATGGACACATCTATTTTTTTCATGGACACAGGAAAAAAGTCACCTATTTTTACAGACTGTCCAGAAATTTCTGGACAGTTGGCAATCCTGGAATAAATACAGTAGAAAAGTTACAGTACAGATGCCAAAGGGAAAGTCATAAGAAAGGTTTCCTAGTTTGTTACAATGTGTACCGCCATAAGCTGGATATAACTGTGATGTCACATGTTAGTTTGATATATATTCACTGGATGGAAGAAACCAGTTCAGGATTTATGGTAATACTTTAATAATGAAATCATGCTGTATGTCTAGAGGAAAGCAGAGGTCCAATCTTTAATTGTTTGTGTGTACGTTGAGCAAAATACATGAAACTTATCGAACTTGAAACAGTTTGGATGGCAGACTGACATGTCTGAAACAGATTTAAAGGAAGTTTATTGGTACATGCCAGGGTATTAAGCTACTAAAACCACCGGATAGTCGAAGTCTAAGCATCATATTTCCATCATATTTTATATTGCTTGTTTCCATGGTTACAACCACCCTGCAATCTATCAGCAGTGGCCATGCTTGCACACTATAGGAAAAGGTCGGCACTTTTTTCCGATAGTGTTCAAGCATGGCCACCGCTGATGGATTGCAGGGTCATTGTAACCATAGAAGCAAGCAGTATATAATGTGATGGAAAAACGAATGAATCTAGGAAAGGAGCAATATGGAGAATTACAATACATTAGTAAGTGCCTTGTATTAACTTTCTCTGCATGATAAATGTCACTTTCTGAAATGAGAAACCCCTTTAAGTGTAACTTTAATTCTCTTTAATTCCCTTTTAAGATTGACTGACTGGACAATAGGGAGGAGGCAAAAAGTGGTGCGTCTCAGAACTACATGGCAGAGGCTCAGGATTTCATTGCCACTCACCAGTTGATTAGAGGCTTGCTTTTATTCTCAATCCATTAAATTTGGACAGTGAATGGATGGTGTATATACATCAGACAACATAGCTTCACATAGGAGCAGGAAGAAGCACAAGAAGCGTGAAACAGCTGTTCTTCAATGTATATACACCATTGACTGTCTAATTTTTATGGATTGAGAATAAAAGCAAGCCTCTAATCAACTGGTTAGAGCAGTCGGTCTTCTATACTGTTGTGTGAACTGTGCTCTGATCATTAACCGTGCGGCGCCTCATGTGGTTGTCCTGCTTGGGCGTAAGTTGGAGCACCTGTGAGTGCCAGGGGTTTTTCTTTGAAAGTGGACTCAGTAGCACTAAGGATGGGTTCATATGACGTCTTTCCAATCCTTTTAACGTTGAGGTGTACAGGATACAAGAACGTGGTGAGCTGCATTTTTATATCCTTTTTTTTTCCTAACGTATACGTCAAATAGAGGCATAAAACATGATGTGAACACACCCTAACACTGACCTAAAGGAACTCAGTTAAGTGAAAGAAGAATGATTGAGGGCAGATTACTGATAAAAAGCCAGAGCACTTTCCAGGCAAGCAAAATCCAGTGGCACTTGCCAGCTAATTTGCATATGACACAAGACAAAATTAAAGTTCATTTCTCCAGCTATATTAGTGCTATGAAATGGCCACTTATGTATGTTTAAACTTGTTTTTAAGTCAATAGTTTAGTATCCTGAAAAGCGCTGACAAACTCCCTCTAATCGTTCTCTTTGGTATGGGACCTTGATCATCAATGTTGATTGATAATGTGTAACAAGTGCTTTTCTAGACAAATGACAGAGGAAAACAAGAAAGACCACACTAGGAGTTTTTATGAAGAGAGAATGTTTTATGGTACCAGCCTATGCCTACTGATATATCATGCCATGATAGATCTTTACAACATCAGAACATCTATTCTCAGGGACGTAACTACCATAGTGGCAGACCATGTGACTGCTATGGGGCCCAGGGCAAGAGGGGGCCCAGTTGGGATCATCTCCTCTTCTACTAGGGATGAAAACTTGGTCAGGACTCTACCCTCTAAAGGAACAACTTTTAGCAAGTGACCCAGTGGAAAAATGTCCCAAGGGTCATTGAAAAGAGTTTAGGCGGAAACCCTTCTGTCCTGTGTGGGGGGCCTGGTTTGATCCTTGCTAAGGGGCCCTTACCTCTCTATGTACTTCACTGTCTATTCTAAACAAGTCCTCTGTAGAATAATAGTTCACAGTTGGATCACCAGGTTGGTGCTGTCCTCTGGAGTGGAATCAGACAATTTTTGGAGAAGTTATCTTTGATAAGTGGAAAATTATGCACTTTGAAAGCGTACTACTTTCTTCATCATGTAACATATTCCGCAGTGCCTTAAAATTCAGAGGAAACATGTACAAAGTGAACATAGCAACAATTCAGATAATAGGAGTGAGTGTCCTGCTCGCAAGAGCTTACAATCTATGAATCTATGTCTGATTCCACTCTAGATGACAACGCCAGACTAGTGATTCAACTTTTAACCATTATTCTGTTAACATCCAGTGACAGCTCCTTGTTTGTCAGCTCAGATCCAAGGAGGCAGTCTACCAGGGATATTATACAGTATACCTATGCCTTTAGTAGCGTTGTGCTTGTAGCAGGTCTGTTTTTGGCTGCGCATTTATCTTTATTGCGAACCATCCTACCTATGAAGCTCTGGTCTTTTGTCTCCTCTTTATGAATTATGTCATCAATAATGCCATTCTTTGCTAACTCTTTAATTGAGCAGTCTGCAACTGAGATCCCTTTGGGAGAACAAAAAAAAAGGCTAAGTGAATTTTGTTTCAGGTTATGGCGAGTACTGTATTATGCATGAGAGTGGGGATTTGGATACTAGTAAAACAGTTTTCCTATTACGTTGTTACTTTGATTCGGGTGATATTGTGTGATATGCACAGCAGTGGTAATTGCATGTAGCAGAGTCCAAGTTAAAACAATAACAAATGAGTCCTGTGTATGGGATAGAGCCATGTAATGGCTTGGCTCACATGAAATGTTTGCTTATAAAGTCCATAAAACACGAGGGAGGAGGGTGCTTTGCATTTGGATCTCTTACTAATCTTTTCTTCTCAGCAGATTTCTCTACTGTTTGTTTTCTGTTTGAGCAACAGGATTTGGGCAGTAAAATATCCCACATTTCATGCCAGAGCTGGCAGTCTCAATTGGAACTGAAGCAGCAAAAGCGCATACAGTGAGGCAACCCAAGAATGAATTTGCCTTGCTTTTATTTAGTACCGAAGAGGTTAATTGTATCTCTCTTTTTTGTGTCACTGAGACAAGTTTGCAGGACGGATACAAATAGATTATCAACTGGGAACAGCAGATAGCAGAGATTTCATTTTTTTTTGTTCTGATGGATTTCATGTACGTCACCTAAACCTTTCCGTTTATCTGTTGTATCGAGCCCATTGTTCATAAAAATCTATCCTTGCTCCCTGCCCCCCATCTATGTATCATACAGTCTTTAAACAATCACAAAAACCCTTTCCTAGATGACAATGTCCTATACACGTTCAATGGTCCATTTAGCCATTGGCCGTATCAGAATAAACCTTGTAGCCAACTTGTTTCTGCACAATGGTAAATATTGATTACAACCTGAAAATGCTTCTTTCCAAAGTTTCCTTTCATTAGAAGAAAATCACATGGTAAAATGTCTGAAAAAGGGCACTTTGTATTGTTGCCTGGAGGAAATGTTCAAATTGTGATACAATTGCTTGTAATTATTTTGACACAGCTGCTCCATTTTAAGTTAGCAGCCTTGAAACGCTTCATAGTCTCAGTTTATTGGACTTTTTTATTACACCTATTGTGAATATTAAGTTAGCCTTATTGTGGAAAATCACTCATTTTAAAGGATAAGTAGAACAACTTGACACTTTTTAATAATTAACCTGTCCTGTTAGCAGCTTCAGTTATCATCACCGATACTGGTTCTTACTTCTACAAATACAAAATATGGACCTTTTAACAACTGCTATACCAGTGACTGTTTCCTGTTTGGTGCCATGAAATTCTTACAGTATGCAATTGCATGCATACAATATGTATTCCATGCAGAAAAGGGCATCTGGTCCTTATGCCTTATAGATCATCTAGTGGGAATTGATTCAGAAGCAATGAATGTGTCAATTAATAGTATAATATTGAATAAGTAAATATGTAGTGGCTCACCAGTTACAATGATGCAATGGAGGTGCTCCTATCCGGTGGCTATACCCGTAGTCACTTAGAACGATTAAAAAATGCTAATATAGAGATGGTGGGCACACTCCTTATCTGGTATACCTCTAAATAATAGTGGTCTGAACCATTACTAATATATTACTGATATTTATTAATTAATAAGCTAGAATATGTAAAATAATAAATCCAATATTTGTGTGCATATATAGTTGCAATCAGGATCCTGTGCTGTGTATAAAAACAATATATAATCAAATAAAGGCACAATGAAAAATAAAAATAAGAATGGAGAGATGGAGTCGATGTGTAAAAATACAAAGAATAAAAATAAAAATAGACAATAAAATATCATAAAAATAAAATATCGGTAAGGGAATGGTGAAAGTCACAGTCTTTTGTAGATATCTTGTGGATATAATATACTGGATTGTATAAATCCTAAGTGTTCATTCACTAGTATGCATCCACTTATATACAGTTTCATTTGTACATTACCCTTCCGATGGTTGTAAGCCGAGACCAGTCTCTCCGGACTTCTAACTCTGCGGGCCGACTGCCCGTTCTGTTAAAGTGCTGACTCAGACGGCGTTCCACGTGGCGTCCCACTTGGGTATTCGCGGTCTTTTTGAATTTCTTGTAGCGGAATGCTGAAGAGATTGAGAGCGATGAATCCCAGTTGATTAGTGAGAGCGCAGGTAGTGTAGATTCTTCTCTCTATCAGCAGACCTTCATATTGTTTAAGACCACTGAGGAAGGGGCATAGCAAAGAAGCCCTGAAACGCGTTTGGGAATACCATAGACCTATATTCTGGAACGGAGCTCCAAACTGCACAACATCAAATAGCCACTGCAGCAACGCAAGACCCTGTTCAATTATATGTATATATGGTCATCTGGATCTGCATATAACAACAATATGAAGGTCTGCTGATAGAGAGAAGAATCTACACTACCTGTGCTCTCACTAATCAACTGGGATTCAGCGCTCTCAATCTCTTCAGCGTTCCGCTACAAGAAATTCAAAAAGACCGTGAATACCCAAGTGGGACGCCACGTGGAACGCCGTCTGAGTCAGCACACTAACAGAACGGGCAGTCGGCCCGCAGAGTTAGAAGTCCGGAGAGACTGGTCTCGGCTTACAACCATCGGAAGGGTAATGTACAAATGAAACTGTATATAAGTGGATGCATACTAGTGAATGAACACTTAGGATTTATACAATCCAGTATATTATATCCACAAGATATCTACAAAAGACTGTGACTTTCACCATTCCCTTACCGATATTTTATTTTTATGATATTTTATTGTCTATTTTTATTTTTATTCTTTGTATTTTTACACATCGACTCCATCTCTCCATTCTTATTTTTATTTTTCATTGTGCCTTTATTTGATTATATATTGTCTTTATACACAGCACAGGATCCTGATTGCAACTATATATGCACACAAATATTGGATTTATTATTTTACATATTCTAGCTTATTAATTAATAAATATCAGTAATATATTAGTAATGGTTCAGACCACTATTATTTAGAGGTATACCAGATAAGGAGTGTGCCCACCATCTCTATATTAGCATTTTTAATAGTATAATATTAATCAAATCAGCTCTCGTGTTTGGCAGATGTCATGAATGCTCAGGGCACATTTTCTAAAATTAGTCTTAGGGCCCATTCAGACGGCCATATTCTTGCGGGTCCGCAATAATGCGGACCCGCAATACTACTGCTGCCTGCTGCCCTGCGTGTGTTCCGCAGCGCTGCGGAACACACGGCCGGGCGCCCCATTCAAAATGCCTATACTTGTCCGCTGTTGCGGACAAGTATAGGACATGCTTTATCTTTTTATGCGGAGCCGCGGCACGGAGCTTTCTCCGTGCCGCGGCTGGCCGCTCCCATAGAGGTGAATGGGGCCACATCTATTCCGCAATATACTTTTTTTTAAAACAAAGCATGAAACATATAGTACGCAGGAACTCTAGACCATGAATGCAACCTTAATGCAAGTATATTCAGATACTTTTTTACCCACTTAAAGCCACACAGGCCATTTACACCCCAAAAAGAATGATTCTTGCTAATCATTGGCCTGTGTGTAATAATCAGTGTATGTGAAACCACAGTGTCAACCAACCAGTTCGACTTTAGACTAATCCTATTCGCCCTTTTACCCCCTATACAGGAATATGGACTTCACTGCAGGGAAGCCACCAGACTGCTATCTTCTGGAATAGTCACAGTGTGGTTGCTAGTCGACCCACTGCGGTCAGACACCAGTGCATAGCACCAAGGGAAGAGGCAAGCTCATAGTCAGTAACAGGTTGATTTCAGGACAGGCAGAGTTCATGCCAATCCAAGAAACAGTCCAGAGGTCAGGGCAGGCAGTAGAAGGTGAGTACAGTGATCAGGTGTGGGTCAGGTCAGACGGCAGAGGGTGAGAATCTGGGAATCAGGCAGAAGTCTGTACACAGGCTGACAAATAACGCGCCTTCACAGGAACTAGCAAGCTAGACAAACTGTTCCTCAGGCACCCTCCCATAGAAGATGTTGCTTTAAGTACCCCCATGTTTTCCAGCCATTGGCTGCAATGTTTTCCGGCTTCAGAAATTTCTGCAATGAATGTGCTGAGTAAAGAGTACCTTTACTCACATACTAATGAGATTTTGTTAATAATGATGTTTACTTTTTGATACTATTTTCTATAACCCATCTGTCATCTCTGTGTTGTTGCTGGGACATCTGTTAGTATGTGTGGAGATCGGGCTAAACTGGTGTAATGTATCAATATAGCTATAACACACATCTACACATCATCTTGTAGAAGTAGAATTGTGTGATTAATATCCCCTTTATTGGTTCCTTTTATATTAATGTCTGTCTTTCTTTTTCTTCCCAACCCTTTTGTTTTCACCTGTCTACTCTACTCTTCGCTCTTCTCTCTTCCCCTCTACATATAAAGTGGCTGTTCCTCTGTCTCCAAGTTTCTCCTGCTCTTCTGCAATAGACCAGTTCCTGTGTGAGTTCTAAACATGCACTGTAAGTCTCTTTTGCACCCTGCTTTTGTACTTATGTCCTTTATTTTGGCTGTTAATGTATGTCTTGTCTTTTTTTTTTTTACCCCTTTACTATGGTCATTCATGTGTCAAAGTTACTTCCCTATGTTTGTGGTTTGATTTTTGTAGCAAAATTTCTTGCAAACAAAATGAAGCCAAAATAGTTGCACACAAGCTCATGATATCTGAAGACAAATATATACACTATTTACAAAAAGTTGGGGATATTTGGCTTGTGGGTGAAAGTTCAGGATGAACCTAAAATGCACTCTAACTTTTACAGGTGAACTTAATTCTCTAACACGGAGCTTAACAGCAAAATTCATAATAGGTGTATGATCCATGAATCGCCCATTATGTTTCCTGGTTCAATTAGAATTGGTACTTAAACTATCCTCCTCATCATGCTGTTCACATTTTGACATCATGAGACCAAGACGACACCTAATAATTGATCAACAGTACCTCAACATTCGAGGCTTCAAGCAGGATGTTCTCAGACTGAAGTGGCCAGTAAGCTTAGAGTGTATCAGAGTGTCATCAGCAGGTTGCAACAGAGATACAGAAAGACTGGAAGAGTCTCAGAAAGGCATAGAAGTGGAGTTGTTTGGCCACATCTCACACTGATGACTGCTTTATTGTGAACAATGCCCTGCGGAATCGGATGATGAATGTCACACAAAATCTGGCACATTTGAGTGAGATGAGAGCACCTAAGTGTCACGTCAGACCATTCGAAACCGTTTACATCAGCATGGTACGCGTGCTAGACAACCTGCAAGGGTACCTGACCACAGGCGCCATTGTCTTGCATGGGGACCATCTATGCTGGACGAGGGACCAGTGGACCTCAGTGCTGTTCACTGATGAAAATCAATTCATGCTGAGCAGAAATGATGGCCGCCAACAATGTCGGAGACATGAAGGAGAAAGCTATGTATCAGCGACTGTTGTCACCAGACGAGCCTTTGTTGGTGGTTTTATGGTGTAGGTAGGTGTGTCTAGTCAATGCAGAACTGCCTAATTTCATCTTCATGGCTGACAATATGCCAGCTCATCGAGGTCACATCATTAGGGAACGACTGCTGGAGACTGGGGTACTGCAAATGGAGTGGCCTACACTTTCTCCAGACCTGAATCCCATTGAAAACCTATGGGATAAGCTGAGTCACCATAGGCTTGTAACTCAGTACCCCAGAACCTCAATGACCTGAGGGCCGCCCTTCAAGAAGAGTGGGATGCCATGCGTCAGCAGACAATAAGTCGACTTATGAACAGCATGAGACGTCATTGTCAAGCTGTAATGGATGCTCAAAGCCACAAGTTATTGAGACATTGACATATTTGTGGGGGTATACCCACCACTGGTGTTGGCTTTTGTTTCAAAAAATTATTTGAGATGAGCAAATCACCATTGCATGCTTCTACTTAAATACCCTACTTTCATGATAGTAGTGTGAACTTTTTACTTTTTCCATAATTTTAACCCGAAAGTCAAATATTGTTAACTTTTTGTGAGTAGTTTATATATGGGTTATCTGTACTTTTCATTGCCCCTTCTACCCCGGGGGTTTTTTCGGTTCTGCATTTTCGTTTTGCACTCCCTGCCTTCAAACAGCAATAACTGTTTTATTTTTCTGTTCACATAGCTGTATGAGGGCTTGTTTTTTGCGGGACAAGTTGTACTTTCCAACGCCACCATTTAATATTGCATATGGTGTAGTGGGATGCGGGAAAAAAATTCCAAATCCGGTGAAATCGCAAAAAAACCGCTATTCCGCTGCAGTTCTATGGGTTTCTTATTTACAGCGTTCGATATTCATTAAAACTGACCAGTAACTTTCATTCTAGCGATACCTAATATGTATAGTTTTTCCTGCGTTTAGATGGTGATAAAATAATTATAAAGTTGGCCTTTTTTTTTTTTCCTTTTCCTTGTCATATCTTGACCCCTATAACTTTTTGGTATTTATGTGTACGGAGCTGTATGGGGGCTCATTTTTTGCGGTGCGATATGAAGTTTTTATTGATATCATTATGGGGTGTGTATTACTTTTTGATCACTTTTTATTTATTTTTTTTTAGAAAAAAAAGCAACAAAAAAACAGCGAATCGCCATTTGGACGCTTTTTTCCACCACACAATTCACCGTATTGGAATTTTTAAAAATATTTTAAAAGTACGGGCGTTTTCGGTCATGGTGATACCCATGATGTCTATATTTATTGTTATTTAGGTATTTATTTTTTAATTATACGGAAAGGGGGTGATTTGAACTTTTATATTTTTTTTATTTTTTATATATTTTTTAAGATTTTTTTTAAATGTATTTTGTGATTATTTTAAAGCTCAAATATGAGCTAATATATTGTGTTTTTTTTCTTTATGAGCAATCAGGGATTTACTACAGTCATGGCCAAAAGTTTTGAGAATGACACAAATATTATATTTTCACATGATCTGCTGCCCTCTGGTTTTTATGTGTGTTTGCCAGATGTTTTTATCACATACAGAAATATAATTGCAATCATATTATGAGTAACAAAAGCTTATATTGACAGTTAGAATGAGTTAATGCAGCAAGTCAATATTTGCAGTGTTGACCCTTCTTCTTCAGGACCTCTGCAATTCTCCCTGGCATGCTCTCAATCAACTTCTGGACCAAATCCTGACTGATAGCAGTCCATTCTTGCACAATCAATGCTTGCATTTTCTCAGAATTTGTAGGTTTTTGTTTGTCCACCCGTCTCTTGATGATTGACCACAAGTTCTCAATGGGATTAAGATCTGGGGAGTTTCCAGGCCATGGACCCAAAATCTCTATGTTTTGTTCCCTGAGCCATTTAGTTATCACCTTTGCTTTATGGCAAGGTGCTCCATCATGCTGGAAAAGGCATTGTTGATCGCCAAACTGCTCTTGGACGGTTGGGAGAAGTTGCTCTCGGAGGACATTCTGGTACCATTCTTTATTCATGGCTGTGTTTTTAGGCAAGACTGTGAGAGAGCCGATTCCCTTGGCTGAGAAGCAACCCCACACATGAATGGTTTCAGGATGCTTTACAGTTGGCATGAGACAAGACTGGTGGTAGCGCTCACCTCGTCTTCTCCGAATAAGCTGTTTTCCAAATGTCCCAAACAATCGAAAAGGGGATTCATCAGAGAAAATGACTTTACTCCAGTCCTCAGCAGTCCACTCCCTGTACCTTTTGCAGAATATCAGTCTGTCCCTGATGTTTTTTCTGGAGAGAAGTGTCTTCTTTGCTGCCCTCCTTGAGACCAGGCCTTGCTCCAAGAGTCTCCGCCTCACAGTGCGTGCAGATGCACTCACACCTGCCTGCTGCCATTCCTGAGCAAGCTCTGCATTGCTGGTAGCCCGATCCCGCAGCTGAAACACCTTTAAGAGACGGTCCTGGCGCTTGCTGGTCTTTCTTGGGCGCCCTGGAGCCTTTTGGCAACAATGGAACCTCTCTCCTTGAAGTTCTTGATGATGCGTCTTGATGAACCTGTGTTAATGGAGCAATCACTGAAACGATGTTAGCTGGTCCTTTTAAGGCAGGGCTGCAATGATGTTGAAATGTGTTTTGGGGGATAAAGTTCATTTTCTAGGCAAATATTGACTTTGCAAGTAATTGCTGTTAAGCTGATCACTCTTTATAACATTCTGGAGTATATGCAAATTGCCATTATAAAAACTGAAGCAGTAGACTTTGTAAAAATTAATATTTGTATCATTCTCAAAACTTTTGGCCATGACTGTAGATGGAGTTAAATCCCAAAATTGCTCATTTCTTATCCTGGCCTGCCATCTAGTGGTCAGAATAAGAATTGCAGTTTGAAAACTGTAATCCTCACCAGCGAGGATTACAGTTTTCATATGGTGTACAGACACCCCGATTGGCCACTCGGGGTGTCTGTACACCACCCGGAAGCGTACGCTTCCGGGTTCAGACACATCCCGATGCCGTGATCACGTGTTATCACGGCATCAGAAAGCCCAGGAAGACGCCGCCGATGGCGGTAAGTAGCGGCAAGTCTCTGCTGTTAGAAACAGCAGAGACTTGCTGGCCATGACGCCCGCCGCACCCGCAAGCGGGCGTCATGTCCCCGCACCGCATAGGGTTAAAGGCTTCTTCTATGGCAGAAAGAGCTGTTTTTGGTTGTTGTTTTTTTTTTGGGGGGGGGAGTAAAACTGCAGCTACTTTGTGGATCTTAAGATGGCCGTGTGGCAGAGCTGTGCTAGTTGCGTTGCAGTTGCAAGTTCAATTGTAAAATAATTTAACCTATTAATTAGGGCTGGGCGATTAATCAAATCGTGAACTCGATTTTCCTAAAATGGCGCCCGCCAGATAAGATAAAAAAAATCTCGCCTGTCCTGCGCCTCGGCTCCGCTCCGGTGCTCCTCTTCTTCTCCGGGGCCGCGCTGCACTGTCCTGACCGCATACGGGAGAAGAAGACTGAGGAGCGCCGGACCTGGAGCGGAGCCGCGGCGCAGGAAAGGTAAGGGATTTTTTTATTCTTATGGTAGCCTAGTGGGCTGTTCTGAGGGCTGAAGGGGGCACTACTGTGGGCTAATCTGAGGTTTCAAGGGGGCACTACTGTGGGCTGTTTTGAGGTCTGAAGGGGCACTACTATGGGCTAATCTGAGGTCTCAAGGGGCACTACTGTGGGCTAATCTGAGGTCTCAAGGGGGCACTACTGTGGGCTAATCTGAGGTCTGAAGGGGGCACTACTGTGGGCTGATCTGAGGTCTGTAGGGGGCACTAATGTGGGCTGATCTGAGGTCTGAAGGGGCACTACTGTGGGCTGATCTGAGGTCTGATGGGGGCACTGTGGGCTGATGTGAGGTCTGATGGGGGCACTGTGGGCTGATGTGAGGTCTTATGGGGGCACACTGGGCTGATGTGGGGTCTGATGGGGCACAATGGGCTGATGTGGGGTCTGATGGGGCACAATGGGCTGATGTGGGGTCTGATGGGGCACAATGGGCTGATGTGGGGTCTGATGGGGCATAATGGGCTGATCTGAGGTCTGATGGGCACAATGGGCTGATCTGAGGTCTGATGAGGGCACAGTGGGCTGATCTGAAGTCTGATGGGGGCACACTTGGCTGATGTGGGGTCTGATGGGGCACAATGGGCTGATGTGGGGTCTGATGGGGCACAATGGGCTGATGTGGGGTCTGATGGGGCATAATGGGCTGATCTGAGGTCTGATGGGCACAATGGGCTGATCTGAGGTCTGATGAGGGCACAGTGGGCTGATCTGAAGTCTGATGGGGGCACACTTGGCTGATGTGGGGTCTTATGGGGCACAATGGGCTGATGTGGGGTCTGATGGGGTACAATGGGCTGATTTGGGGTCTGATGGGGCACAATGGGCTGATGTGGGGTCTGATGGGGCATAATGGGCTTATCTGAGGTCTGATGGGCACAATGGGCTGATCTGAGGTCTGATGAGGGCACAGTGGGCTTATCTGAGGTCTGATGTGGGCACTGTGGGCTGATCTGAGGTCTGATGGGGGCACACTGGGCTGATGTGGGGTCTGATGGTGCACAATGGGCTGATGTGGGGTCTGATGGGGCATAATGGGCTGATCTGAGGTCTGATGAGGGCACAGTGGGCTGATGTGAGGTCTGATGAGTGCACAGTAGGCTTTTTTTATTTAATTTTTTATATTTTTAATAACATAAGAAAATTGAGATTTAAATCGTGAATCGTCCAAAATTTTAAAAAAATCGAGATTTTTTTTTTGGCCATATCGCCCAGCTCTACTATTAATATACAGTACTTTATATTCCAACTTAACAGATCCTATATTATTGCCTGCCTCCCTCCCCCAGAGATTCTGTGCTGCTGCTGACCTGTGATGTTCTAACACAGGCAGAGAGCTTCACCTTTAGGACTGCATTGTTTATTCAGTCTTCATTGTTAATGGTCCTGCATTATCTGCAGAAACATGCAACCATGGTTTTTTTAGTCTTCATTGTTAATGGTTGCACATTTTTTGCAGGTACCACACAGCCATTAGCAATGGTCCTCATTCATTTGAGCTTACTGTGGCAGGCACTGCCGAGTAAGGTGGCTACGTGTGGATATTCGAAGACTGTCAAAGCAGCTACAGGTTAACCCTCCCCCAAATAATAAGTAAAACATGTGGCCATTATAAATCTTCATTTTTAACAATTAATTTGAAAATCAAATACCTAGAGGCAGCAGCAGTCGAACAAATTTCAAGGCCACAGAGTGGTACCGTAACAGCAGCTGCAAGAGGCAGCAGCAGTCGAACAAATTTCAAGGCCACAGAGTGGCACCGTAACAGCAGCTGCAAGAGGCAGCAGCAGTCAAATACATTTGCTAGGCCACATAGTGCCACTGTAAAAGCAGCTGCAAGAGGCAGCAGCAGAACAAATTTCAAGGCCACAGAGTGGCACCGTAACAGCAGCCTCAAGAGGCAGCAGCAGTCGAATACATTTGCTAGGCCACAGAGTGGCACCATAACAGCAGCTGCAAGAGGCATCAGTCAAACAAATTTCAAGGCCACAGAGTGGCACCGTAACAACAGTTGAAAGAGGCAGCAGCAGTCAAACAAATTTCAAGGCCACAGAGTGGCACCGTAACAGCAGCTGCAAGAGGCAGCAGCAGTCAAATACATTTGCTAGGCCACCAAGTGGCACCGTAACTGCAGCTGCAAGAGGCAGCAGTCAAACAAATTTCAAGGCCACAGAGTGGCATCGTAACAGCAGCCTCAAGAGGCAGCAGTCAAACAAATTTCAAGGCCACAGAGTGGCACCGTAACAGCAGCTGCAAGAGGCAGCAGCAGTCGAATACATTTGCTAGGCCACCGAGTGGCACCGTAACTGCAGCTGCAAGAGGCAGCAGCAGTCGAACAAATTTCAAGGCCACAGAGTGGCACTGTAACAGCAGCTGCAAGAGGCAGCAGCAGTCGAATAAATTTACTAGGCCACCGAGTGGCACCGTAACAGCAGCTGCAAGAGGCAGCAGTCGAATACATTTCAAGGCCACAGAGTGGGAGAGGCAGCAGGAGTCGAACTAATTTTAATGAGACAAAATGGCACAGTGACATACCCTGGGAGAGGCAGCAGCAGTCATAAAAATTTAAATGCAACATACCGTAGAGTGGCACAATTACATAATTAAGAGGTAGCGGCAGCTAGGACACAGCGTGTGGAGGTGGCAGCAGCAGCATGAGTAGGCCACAGAGTGGAACAATTACATAATTTGGACGTAGCAGCAGCTAGGACACAGCGTGTGGAGGCAGCAGCAGCATACCGTAGAGTGGCACAATTACATAATTTGGAGGTAGCGGCAGCTAGGACACAGCGTGCGGAGGCGGCGGCAGCAGCATGAGCAAGCCACAGAGTTGCACAATTACATGACTTGGACGTAGCGGCAGCTAGGACACAGCGTGTGGAGGCGGCGGCAGCAGCAGCATTAGCATACCATAGAGTGGCACAATTACATAATTTGGAGGTAGCGGCAGGTAGGACACAGCGTGTGGAGGCGGCGACAGCAGCATGAGTATGCCACATAGTGGCACAATTACATAATTTGGACGTAGCGGCAGCTAAGACACAGCGTGTGGAGGCGGCAGCAGCATCATCAGGCCACAGAGTGGCATGGTAACATAGCCTGGAGGTGACAGCAGTAGCAGCATGAGGAGACCTGATTGTTGAGGTGGCATCAGCATCAGAAGGCTACATATTGGGTCAGTAACAGAGTGGAGAGGTGGGTGGAAATACCAGTCACTGGTAAAGATGCTGGGTGGTAGAAGGAGCAGATGGTAGATGTGTGGCATCAGGCGGGTGGCAGCATCATAAGAGTGGCTGAGGCAAGTAGCCTAAAGAATACAGTCTCATTTGTCAAGGTTTGGGTGACGCATCATGGCTGATCTAATCTGATGCATCAGGCGTTGGTGGGTGGAAATCCTGGCTGATCCACGCCTGATTCATCTTGACAAATGTCTTCCACATTTTGGAAGGACAGGCGAGTTCTCCTTGGGGTAACTATGGCCCCCGCCGCACTGAACACCCGCTCTGATGCCACACTACTAGCCGGGCAGGACAGCTTCTCCAGTGCAAACTCGGCCAGTTGCGGCCACAAATCCAGTTTGGCTCCCCTTTAGTCCAGCGGATCTTCAATGTGGGGTGGCAGGGTGCTGTCCAAGTAGACCACCACGTGCTGGTTCAGGGTCTGCTCCTGGTCTACCTGCTGCTGCTGGTGACTACTTTCCGTACTTGGCAGGTGAAGGAAGCTACTCATCAGCGACTCCAGACTCAAGTTGCTGCTGATGGATCTGGTACTGCTCCTAACCCCCGACCCCCCCACAGCAGCCGTGGCAGTGATACGTGAGCGCTGAGGGACCCCCAGTCAGACTTGCGAGACGATGGACGACGACGCAGATAGGCAGCAGCCAACTGACTACATAGGATGTCTCTATAGTACTTCAGTTTGTCCTCCCTCTCAGCAGGTGAAAAAAAGGCCCCCATTTTAGACCGGTAGCGAGGGTCCAAGAGGGTGGAGAGCCAGAAGTCATTCCTCTGCTGTATGGTGAATATTCGGCTGTCACTACGTAAGCAAGTGAGCATGCATCGGGCCATTTGCGCAAGTGACTCAGAGGGACTGTCTCATCTTCCGCATCTCCCTCTACCTCCTCTGGCTGCTCTTCCTCTTCTGTCACCTGGGTAGAGAAACCACTAAATCCTTGTGCTCCAATGTCCTCCTCCTCCTCCAGTTCAGCCCCCACCGGACTCATGTGGCCGTGAGATGCAGTCTCCACGTCTCCAGTCCCCTGACCAGAAAGATTTTGCAGCATCTGTTCCAGGGTTCCAGGACATGAAGCAGTGGAATGAGGTTGATCATACCGTAGTCCTGGAGACTTCAAAGGGCCTGAGCAAGCGGCAGGTGTCACGCATGAGCTGCCACTGGCTGACATCAAAATAACACAGGGGAGTACTCCTGTCCGCTTGGATCATTAAGAAATCGTTTATGGCCTTTCTCTGTTCGTACAGTCGGTCCAACATATGGAGGGTAGAATTCCAACGGGTGGAAACATCACATATCAGCCTATGTTGGGGGACGCCATTCTGCTGCTGCAGCTCAAGGAGGGTGTGTTTGATGGTGTAGGAATGGCTGAAGTGCATGCAAAGTTTCCTGGCCATTTTTAGAATGTTTTGCAGTTGGGTATAAGACTTGAGGAACCGTTTGACAACCAGATTAAATACGTGCGCCATGCAGGTCGCATGGCTCAGCCCTCCTTGGCGCAGCGCAGACACCATGTTCTTTCCGTTATCTGTCACCATGGTCCCGATTTTTAGCAGAGAAAGCCAGCAATCGATTTCTTCTTTCATGACGCGGAGCAGTTTCTCCCCTGTGTGACTTCATTCGCCCAGGCAAACCAAGCATAGAACTGCATGACACCGCCGTGCCCTGCACATGTGGTACGCTGGAGGAGCACTATGACTTGGCCCTGCAGTGGAGGCTGAGGTGGTCGAGAAGGAGCCGGACATTAGCGCAGGATCAGCAGTTTGACAACGAGGAGGAGAAAGTGGCATCACCTGTTCAAGTTGCTCGTGTGGCTGGGCAGGAAGCACGTTGACCCAGTGGGCCATAAAGGACATGTACTGTCCCTGACCGTAGTTACAACTCCACACATCGGTGCTGCCGTGCACTTTGGCAGACACTGACAGGCTCAAGGACTGGGCCACCTTCTCTTCTACATATTTGTGCAGGACTGGGACTGACTTTTTGGCAAAGAAATGACGGCTTGGGACTCTCCACCTTGGCTCGGCACAAGCCATCATTTCTCTGAACGGTGCAGAGTCCACCAGTTGAAAAGGGAGGGACTGCAGCACGAGCAACTTGGACAGGAGCACGGTCAGCTTCTGCGCTGTAGGATGGCTGGACACGTACTGCTGTCTCTTTGCAATCGCCTTGGTGAACGACTGCTGCCGTAATGAGTGGCGAGGAATAAGAGGAGGAGGAGCAGGAGCATCTGGAGCGGTAGATAATGACATACAGCTCCCTTCGGCAGAGGTGTTGGAGCCTTGACTGCCTGAAATGTGATGCGTGCCACTGGGTGATGCTGCTGTTGCTGCTGCCGACTGGACCGCCACATTTGAGCCACAGATCTCCAAGGCCACTTTATGGTGACGCTGCATATGTTGGTGCAGGGCCATGGTGCCAACATTAGCACCCTGGCCACGCTTCATTTTCTGATCACAGATTCTACATATAGCCATGTTCACCTCCTCAGGCGTCTTAACAAAAAAATTCCACACCGCCGAAAAGGCAATTTTACCACCAACACTCTGCACTGACTGAGTGGTACCTCCGCTGCCTGGCAGAGCCCCTGCGCCGCTCTTTTCAAAACCGGAAAGCACCTGCGAAGAGTGTGGTCTACCCTGTGCCCGTTTGGCTCCCGACCTCGCACTGCTGCCACTCCACTGACTAACGGCCACACTACCGACTTGCTGCCTGCACTGCTGCCTGATGCGTAAGCTGTCAGTCTCGTCTGCAGATGATGATAATGATGATGAAGCCCTTGCTTCACCCGGCTCCCAAGTGCGATCGGCTACATCATCATCAACTACAGTTTGCACGTCGCTAATGTCCTCCTCAACTGTCTCAGTGTACAAAGCCTGACCGCTCTCAACATCACTTCCCACTAAACTCTCCTCATCAGTATTTGACCGCCTACTGGAAGGAGCGGATTTCTGCCCCACCTCTTGGCTTCCAAGTAGCTGCTGACTGTCCTCAAGTAGTTCGTCCTCGCTGTATAGTGGCGCAGAGCCCATAGCATATAGTACTTCTCTGGCTGAGGGAAGCGAAAAGGACAGAGGCAGGTTGAGGACAGGTGAGGGCACTGGAGCTGCTCCGGGCCCATGCCAACTAAGGGTTGTGTCTGATAAACCCACCGACTCTTGGCTGGGGGTTTCAGATGTCATCTGGGAGGAAGTGGATGACCGAGTCAACCATTCAAGAACATCTGGGTTGGTGGTCAACACACGTCCACTAGATGACACCGGTAGCTGTGGCCTCGCCGAGTGACCCCTAATGCCACGTCCCCTTCCTCTGCTAAAACCTGTGCCTATTCCAGAAACATTTGTGCCACTGCCCCTCCCCTGTGAAGGGCCCGTCACCCCTATGTCTGACATACTGTTTGATAAAAAATTTAAAATAAAAGGAAATTAAGAATCCCCCCCAAAAATATACTTTGCTCACTGCCTTGCACAACTGCTTAACTATTTCTTTAAGAAATGCCGTCACCCACAGAGTGGGTTAATAATGGGTTGCTGAACTGCAGTACAATGGGTTACTGCACAGCACTACACACTATATGACGATTTTCTTTTTCTATGGTGACTGACGCTGCAAATAGTTATTTAAAATGAACAACCCCACAAACACAGATTCACAGTTTTTTTGGCAAGTCAACTTCACTGACTACGTTAGCACAATATCACGCTTTTCTGTTTGGATGGCGAATAACGCCGCAAATAGTTATTTAAAACTAACAACCCCACAAACACAGATTCACAGTTTTTTTGGCAATTCAACTTCACTGACTACGTTAGCACAATATCACACTTTTCTGTTTGGATGGCGAATAACGCCGCAAATAGTTATTTAAAATGAACAAACCCACAAACACGGATTCACAGTTTTTTTGGCAAGTCAACTTCACTGACTATGTTAGCACAATATCACGCTTTTCTGTTTGGATGGCGAATAACGCCGCAAATTGGTTTTTAAAACTAATAACCCCACAAACACAGATTCACTGTTTTTTTTGCAAGTCAACTTCACTGACTACGTTAGCACTATGTCACGCTTTTCTGTTTGGATGGCGAATAACGCTGCAAATAGTTATTTAAAAGAATAACTCCACAAACACGGATTCACTGTTTTTTTTTAAATTCAACTACACTGAAGAATTTAGCACTATATGGCGCTTGTCTATTTGTATGGCGTATAACGCCGCAACTATTTCTTTCACATTTACAAGCTGCCAATCACGGATTATATATGTTTTTCCCCAAACACAACCCAAAAGATATTTATTTTTTTTAAATGTTTTTTTTATTATTTTTTTTTTTTAATTTTTATTTTTTTAATGTACCCCAAACAAGGCTCTGACCCCTTTTTCTGCACTGCAAAATGCGACACTAGTGGTGCTTCTTTGAATAAAGCACCCCAAAACAGCCTTTAGAACAGAGAGCAGTGCTGTATAACAGGCTAACCCCTATGCCCACTCACTGCTGCTCAGTGTACCAGAATAGCGATTTCACTGCCTGATTTTCTGTCTAGAAATCGTCCCTCTCCTATCCCTGCAATTCAGATTATCTATCGCTGATCTCCTCATTTCTTTTCTTTAGCAACGTTTTTCTATCACTTGCCCTATCTCTCCTGACATCTGTCTCTGGTCTAAAATCAATAGCAAATGGCGGATTCCAGCGCTGCAGAGCTATTTATAGGGCTATGACATCATGGCTGCTAATTGGCTACATGTCTGCATGTGATCGCATTGTGGGTGTTAACTTCTTTGTCCCAGAAATCCTTCCCCCATGTCATGCCATGTGCTTTTGCTTTTTAGGAAAAAAAAAAAAATGGTTACTACGAATCGCCATGAAATTCGCTTTCGTTGCAAATCAAATTTTCCATGAAATTCGTAACGAATTCCACTTCATCAGCTTCGATTCGCTCATCTCTAATGGTAGGTCATCAATATCTAATCAGTGGGGGTCCGACTCCCAGCACTGCTCATCGATCACTTGTCCTTTATGCAGCTTAATCCATTTAACAAGGCTGTAAAACCTAGCACAGTCACTATACAATGTACAGTGCTGTGTTAGGTATATTGAGAAGTAGCCAGTTAGCAGGAGTGCCAGGATTTAGGGTCCCACTGATCAGATTTTGATGACATATGCTAAGAATAGGTCATCAATATGTAGGTCCTGGAAAACACCTTTAATAAGGCTTGAGCTACATGGAGATTTGTCAGGAGACATATCATGAGAGGTTACAGAATCTCTATAAACCCAGCAACTCATCGGAGCTTTTATCATTCCAGTTCTTCTCCATCTAGCACACTATGCCCTAATCACTGCAAAGTTTTGCCAAGGCATATTTGGTCCCACACTGCTGCACTACTTTCCAGCCTGTCTAGCAGCACAGATACACTCAGACCCCAGACCAGACCTCAAAATAAATTGAGACCTAAGAATAAATACAGATTTCCCCCCAACAAATACAGCCCAAGTCCCCTAAACTATTAATTAGTATTAAGTTAATTCAACACACAGTTGATATTCTAGAAATGTTCTGCCTGGATTTTCTGGGTGGAAAAAAATTTGGGTGGACAAAATCTCATCCCCACAAATGCAGAAATAAATCCATGGATTTATTTGCATGGAAAAAAAATTACCGGCAGTGTGGGAAGGTAAGGTTGGAAAGAGGCACACATCCATCAGATACAACCTATAATCCTACAGTGTTGATCCAGAGGTAGTTAAACCCCTATGAGGCAGATACCAGGCAAATCCTTGGACCAACTGGAACCCTTAACCTTTAATATTTTTATATTCAGGAAAGGCATCCATACCATTATTAAATTTCAATGAATCGGCCTTCACAACCTCCCATAGCAGAGAGTTCCATAATCTCATTGCTCATATAGAAAAGAATCCTCGACTGTGTAAATGATGAAACCTTCTAATCATATTTTCTGTAGACATGAAAGATGCCCTGTTGTCATGGTTACAGGCCCAGACATAAAAAGTATTATAAGGATATTTTCATTGAGATGCTTATTTTAAAAAGCCTTTAAATATTTTACCCACAAAAGAGGTTAACTTTACTGGCATCTACATGTATCTCATACCTATGGCGGTATTTAGGAGTTATTCACCTAATTCTGGTCCTCCACTGTGTCTTGTGACCAACATTTTGACTCTTCAAATGACTCTTCACTGCATCTTATGTGTTGACAGGAAGTCAGTTTCTCTATTCATTCCTAAGACTCTGACATCAAGGAATGAGAACTACAATTTACATTATATACCTGGGTCAGAGAATAAAAGATTTTGTAGGAGTGCTTCTTTAACTGGTGTCTGGCGCAAGCAAAAAAAACAGGGGAAGATTTATGAAACCAGATGTCAGGTTATTGATGTAAAAATATGATTTTTTTTTCCCCGCAACATTTCTGCGATATTTAGGAGACACGCCAATTTTTAAAATGTTCTATGTTTAAGGCAGAAAAATGAGATTAGACCTGGATTATAACGCCAGGCAGCCCCTTGGTGTATTTTTTAAGACTAATTCATAAAACACAATGCAGTTGCACGCGTCAAATACATGAAAACTGTAGACCATTTCATATATTTGGTGCAACCACCCAATGCAAAACCAGATTTAAAAGTGACATGAAAACGATCTCAAATGATAAATGTCCCCCACAGTTTTTAAAATAAAATATAGTTTATTGATTAGACACCATGTGAAATATATAACAGTCATTTTATATGGTAAAATGCAAAAATAACATTTCAAGGAAATATGTTTCCATCTTAAATATGTAAATATAAGACCATATCTTATATGTGTTTTTCATTATGCCAATAATTCTTAGTTGTACATTAGTCTACTGCAGAGATAAATTGATTAAACATTGATCTATTGTGCAAACCCATTATATAGCTGGTAAGACATGATAAAATTATTTTCTCTATATCATACCTCCACTGCAGCCTTCATGTCCTGAATGCTATTTAGTTTATTCAATTAAAATTGTAGAATGAACAGTACAGATCTGCTAAACGAATTGCACTATTAGATTTATAGTCAGACAAGTAAGTAATATTGTACGTTTTTTTTTAATATGTGCAGATGCCTGGAGCATTTTCAGATCTAAATATCATTAATGTATGATTTGTAACTCTAGAAATATGCCCATTTACAAAAAGAAAACAGGTAATATAATCTCATGTGTGTAACTGTCTGTGCATTCTAATAGCGCAACATACAGTAATTATTGTGGTTTAATGTAGCACTATAAGGTGGACTTAATACATAATTACTGAGCTTTTCTCTGCATAAACAGTGTTAACGCTGTAGCTGCCTTTCTAAACTCCCACTCACTGCGTGGGATTATATCTCATTATGGCAGATCTCCCTGTCAAACATTCTTCTTTCCTCTTTCTAGTCTCGGTGGGACCACCGTTCATAAAAATAATTTACCTCTGTGGCCTTTCTCTGAATCCCTATCATAAGCATTATTCAAGGAGGAACCCAAGCTGTGCCTAGTGTGACTACTATTGTATACAGCAGTATGGTACTAAATAGGAATAATACCCAGGTGATCAGATTTTTGTATGTATGATGTTGTACAGCAAGGAAATAGATTGAGTCAGTGTGCTGGATGTCTTACAATCAATCCAGCATTGTAAAAAAAAAGCCCCTATAGAATCTCATTTGTTACATTCATTAGGTTGCAGCATTAGTAATAACCCACTGTCCCTTATGCACTTTTCCAGTCTGTAACCTTTAATGCTTCCTTCATGCACACACTGCACTGTTATTTCTGTTCATCATATAGTGCAATGTAATTCTTCTGATAAAAGATGAATGTTGTGGAATACATCAGTGTGAATAAAATCTTGATATTTAAGACTAATGCTGCTCAAGAGTACTGTTCTACAGTCTATAACAGCACAGCTACACAGAAATCCATGATACTGTACTTGTATCAAACTTTTACATATCTGTTCACACTAGCGTTATAGCTTCTGTTTAGAATGGAAGCCATAACACTATGTCAAGTTTGCCTTATGATGGATCCATGAAGTTGGGTTATAAAAGGGTCCGCCATGGCTCTGCTGCACTATCCTTGACATGGAAATGATGGTGGCCTGAGCCTTTTTACAACAATCAACAGAGCTTTACAAGGATAGTAGTGACAATAAATTGCCATAAGCATGCATAAACTGCATTTACTGGTCTACATTAAAGGGGTTGACCACTTTCCAGTTATTGTTGACCAATGTGTGTGTTTGTGAGATGATTATATGGCACTTACTAATATAGTCTTTGTTTAAATTCTGTACCATTTTCTATATTTCATAAGATATGCCACCTTTTTACAAAGTATTTTGTGCTGTCCTTACAGAGGTCTCCATAAAATGGCCGCAGAGGGGACCAGGCAAATCACCTTTATGTGATGCCGCCTTCATTCAAATACACTGCACCTGCCATCTGCACCTGTTATGTTTGGAGTTTAGGGCAGGTGCAGTGTGTTTGGATGGAGGAGACATTACAAGGAGGGGATTTGTCTGACCATGTGACCCTCCATCAGCAGCCATCTTATGGACAGGACCTCTGTGTGGACAGCACAGAAGATTTTGTGTACAAGGAGGCATACCATATAAAATGGTGCAGAATTTTAACAAAGACTATTTATTCATGTCACAAATAAAATGGTCAACAATAACCAGAAAGTAGCCAACCCCATTAATGTGTATTCTGGTTTCACCAAATGTTATCTGTGTAATGAGAATGTACACTATTTCTAAAATACTTTCTGTATTAATTCCTCATGGTTTTCAAGATCTCTGCTTGCTCTCTTTCCTATGGATAAAAATCTGCCCTGGTCATGAGATGGACACACAGTACCTCTGACACGAAGACCAGAATAAACATTTTGGCTAGGGCCACACATCGACTTTGGCTGCAACACGCAGTGTAATGCCGCCTACACCACAACTAATGAAAGTAAATGGGGCCAGGACTTTGGATTTCTTTCGAATTTAATGCTGCAGGTGCCACAACCTACAGATCGCAACACAACCCCATTCACTTTCATTAGTTGCAGACAGAGCTACACTGTGATCTTTTTTGTGTTGTGTCAACGTCGCTGTGAGTCTTATCCCATAGGAGAATGTTGAGTTCTTCCAGAAACTCAAACTCAATAAAATAAGCAGTAGAGCTTAAAGAGGTGGTCCAAGATTAGAAAAATATGGCTGCTTTCTTCCAAAAGCAGGTTGTGTGCGGTATTGCAGCTCTGCTCCATTGACTCCAGTGAAGCTGAGCTGGAGTACCAGACACAATCCACGGACAAGTGTGGTGCATTTTTTGGAAGAAAGCAGACACATTTTTCCAATCCTGGACAACCTCTTTAAAGGGGTTGTCCCACAAAAAATATTTTACAGTTTTCAAACCAGCACCTGGATGTGAATCTTTTTGTAATTGCATTTAATTAAACATTTAGCATAGCCACTGAGCTATTCAATAAAATGCATCTGTATTGTACCACCTGCTGTTACTTATTTGTCTTATTTCTTTGACCTGCTCACTGAGATGGCTGCACATGCTCAGTTTCATCCTTCAACCGCCTCCTGAGCTGTGATAGGGAGAGCATGGACATGCCTCCAGAGCTGTGATAGGCAGATCATGGACACGCCCCCTTAGCTGCAGCAGAAAAGACACTCCTCTTGAGCTGCCAGCTTGATGTAAATCTAGCAGACCAATGAATGTGGATATCTCTGGATCCATGTAAGGTACAGGGCTGGTTGATTTGTTAGAAAGAGGTTGACATACTATATGATGTCTGATTTTCATTTTTTACATTACTCATGGGATAACCCTCTTAAGAACAGAGTTGTGCCTAATTTATCATGTGGCATGCATTATATCTACCAACTCATAAATGTATACATAATGTTGCAGCCCCCCCCAAGATTTTTTAACAAGATTGTTGAAACTTTCATGGTAGTTTTTTAATTCAGAAAATACATCACAATGAATTGTATAGAGTTTATAGAGTCTTTATATTTCAGATAATGTGGTAAGATTGACAGTCTTTACCACTTTCAGTGTTTGGTGTGGTCTATGCAGTTTTCACTTTTCTTTCCCAATATTCAAACTGACAATTGTTAAGCTATCAACGACATATTATTGCTAATCATCTGTGCATCTATGATGCCTTAGACCAGACTATGTTAGAGTTGACATGATTAAATAAAACTGTCACTGTATAAAATCATTATCAAACTCAGATTTACAGCATACGCCCACATGCAGTATATATATATATATATATATATATATATATATATATATATATATATAATGCTTCTCTACATTATTGTGTTCTCCTCAGATCATGGCAAGAATCAGGTCAGACATTTCCAAGCTAGTTTCCTATACAATATAATATTGAGTTCAGATATTGCAGGCTTGCAGCCAAACCCATTGCAAAGAGGAGCATAAAATCAAGCACACAGCCATGCAATGTCCATAGAGTAACATGGTTGTAGAGACTTTATACGTGGTACTGTCAAATTATGCCAGCTTTGCCAGTTCCTGAAATGTCTGATCTTCAAACCCCCCTCCCCCAGTCAAATGTAAGAACTATATTGTGGTGTGGAAGCATCCAGGATTTACAACAGCTCAACCACGAAACAGTAGACCACGCAAATACACTGAACAGGGCCACTGAGTATTAACATGTTTGGCACGTACGAATTCCCTATAATTTGTTATATCACTCACAACAGAGTTCCATACTTCCTCTGGAAGAAGCATCATCACACAACTGTGTATTGGTAAACATCATGAAAATGGATTTCCATGGTCAACTAGCTGCACACAAGCCTAAGATTACTGTGCACAATGCCAAGTGTTGCTTGGAGTGATGTAAAACACAACTAAGCAACTGGAGCAGTGCAAATGTGTTCTCTGGAGTCATAAATCATCTTTATCATCTAAATCACCTCCAAACAAAAAGTCCCCCTGAAAAAAAAACAGTACTACAAAGATAGTGCCCTTCTATAATTATTGGCACACAGTGCCTTAAAAATAACTGCACCCGGCAAATAGTGTAGACACTGCAAGCGCTACTGCGCATGCACCGGGAAAATTTTAGGGCACATGCGCGAGAGTTCAGCGCTGGACTTACCAGTCTAGCGCTGTCTATCAAATACAGAAAGGGGCGTGATTAGAGACAGGGGAAGTGCCTCGGGCCCGGGGGGGCGGTGAAGGAGCGGTGCTCCAGAGGAAAGAGGCCGCCCCCCGGTGCTCCGATGGCTCATTTGCATACTTTTTAAAGTTTAAATTTCTACGCGACCGCTGCGCAGAACTCTGCATGAAAGGTATGATTTTAAAAGTTGTCACTAGGCCTTGTAACCTATGTATTTAAATACATAGGTTACAACCTAGTGACAGAGCCTCTTTAACAGAGCCCCTACACTGCCCCAATAGTAATGATGCCCCTCATTGAGCCCCAGAAGTAATAATGCTCCGATAGTGCCCATACTAGTAATCATGTTCCCTGTAGTCCCCTAGTAGTGATAAAGCCCACAATAATACATCCAAGCTTGCAGGATAACAGGCCGAACTGGATGGACAGATGTCTTTTTTTGGCCTTATAAACTATGTTACTAAGTATTAATAATTTCACCTATAGTACCCCCAGTAGTAGAAGAACCAGCTATAATGCCCCAGAAATAATAATTCCCCCTATAATGTGTGCCAGTACAAAAATACCCCTTACAATGTGTGCCAGTACATAAAATACCCCTTACAATGTGCACCAGTACAAAAATACCACCTTATAATGTGTGCCGGATCAAAAATACCCCCTTATGTGTAGCAGTACAAAAATGTCCCTTATAACATGTGCCAGTAGAAAAAAATACCTTCTTATAATGTGTGCCAGCACGATAAATGTCCTTTTAAAATGTGTTCCAGTACAAAAAATGCCCCTTATAATGTGTGCCAGTAGTAAAAAATTTACCTTATAATGTGTGCTAGTACAAAAAATGACCCCTTCTGTGTGCCAGTACAAAAATGAATCTTATAACGTGTGCCAGTAAAAAAAAACCTTTTAGTAGAATCAATGTCACCATAGTGCCTCCCCCATAATGTATGCCAGTACAAAAATCCCTATTTTAGTGCCCCAGTAGAAGCAATGTTCCCATAGTGCCCCTCCCATACTGTGTATCAGTACAAAAAAATGCCCCCCTTCTGTGTACAAAGTACATTACAAAAATGCTGTCTGGATGTGATGCAGGACACAGACTGCTTTTGGTTTGGGTCCTGAGCTGTATGCTGTCCAGCTTAGACATCACGTTGATGATGAGTTCATTAGGCCTGAAGCCTAGCAGAGGGAACGGCTGGGGAGGGAGACATTGCTCCTGTGCCCTACCTGTCATGTTTGAAGCTCCTACCGACCGCTAGAACAATCTCAAGCAAACAAACACAAGGCAAGCAATCACACAGACAAAGCAAGGACCAAAACCGAATATATTAATGACAAGATACAAACATGGCAGAAAACTGGATCAGCTGGTAAGGAAATACCACTATATCAAGTGCACCGGTTTACTTGGGGCCAAACCCAGTGGTCAGAGACTCAATGAGCTCCATTATTCACAGAGTCACAGATGGTGGGGAACAACTTAGCCGAGGACACACTGGTCACATATCCAGGATGGTCCCAGTGCACTTGGCCACCTACGTGCAGAGACTGACGGTGCAATTCCTAGGTGTCACCTCGCGTCACCTCATCTAGTTGGCAGTGCACTCCTGTGTTTATGCCACTGTTGCAATAAGTCACAAAAAATGTCCCATTTTTAAGGAGTAAAAACTAGTGTAATATCTCTAGAAATATTTAAAGGTGTGCCAAAGTGATCAAACTATGTACGAGTTTGGATACATTTATCACAAATGACGACAAAGCAGCAAAACTGATTAATTATGATAAATCTCTTCTAATGGGTTGTTTAAAGAGTTGCACTTTTGCAACACAATAAATTTATGGAAAACCCAGAAAAAATCATTGTAGTGAGGAGAATAGGATGCGCCCCAGTCAAAGTAAAACAGTTCTCAGACGAGATAGCTGAAGCCAACAACACAATTTCAAATGTGGTCTTACTTATGAAATCAAGACTGTAGTAGTCCAACAAGACCTTGCTGTCTGAGATGATGTCAATTTGAGTCTAAATATAACTAATGTGGCTTCAGCTATCTCGTCTGAACTGTTTTACTTTGAGTGGGGCACATCCTATTCTCCTCACCACAATGATTTTTTTTTCTGGGTTTTCCATAAATTTATTGTGTTGCAAAAGTGTAACTGTTTGAGCAACCCATTGGAAGCGATTTATCATAATTAATCAGTTTTGTTGCTTTGTCATCATCTGTGCTAAATGTATCCAAACTTGTACATGGTTTTATCATTTTGCCGCACTATTTAATATTTCTAGAGATATTACACTAGTTTTTACTCCTTAAAAATAGGACATTTTTTGTGACTTATTGAAGCAGTGGCATAAACCCAGGAGTGCATTGCCAACTAGGTGAGGTGAAGTGATTGCCTCAGACGGTGACACCTAGGGACAAGTGGGGATCGGCGGCAGGACTGTGGGCAATGAGCGCTTCCATTGTGGAACTGCTCATCTCTCCATATTCAACTGCATTGCTGTCCTCAGGACGTTGATACAGTTAAATGCTGCCCCCGTCCCCAATGACGTGAATGGGGCTCAGCTTCAATACCAAGCACAGCCACTACTAAATGCACTGTGCTGTGCTTGGTGATCAGAGAAAAGGCAAGAAAATTAAAAAAAACTCTCACCCCGTGCCAAATTCTCAATCCAACACCTCCACCCAGCCCTAATGTTAGAGATATTTGGGTGGACATTACATACATTGCTACGAAACATACAGGGTAATACAGCGCACATACCTCTTACATCCAGTGATGTCTCCTCTGACGTAGGAGTTTACAACACAAACATCTTAAATTCCACACTTTTCTATCATCCTTCCCATCCTGGTGCCCCAACACTGTCAACCTGCTGCAACCCCTTCCCCCCCAATACTGTGTCTGCTGTGCTCCCCAATTCCCCCAAATACAATACTGCAGAAACAACAGTGCCATACAGATAGTTCTCCATAGTAATAGTGCTCCCAGACTGTCCTCAATAGTAATAGTGCCTCTACAGTATACCTATTAGCAAACCCCATTAGTAATGCCCTCCATATTGTGCTCAATAACAATGCACCCACAGCACCCCTAATATTTAAAATGCCCCCCTAGTAGTGCCCCCAGCAGTAACAATGCCCCTCTGTAAGGCCCCCCTATAGAGCCCACAGTATTAATAAAGCTCCCTATAGTGTCTCCAGTTGCTATAATGCCCCTTGTAGTAGCCCTAGTGTTTATAAAGCCCCCCTGCAGTGCCCCCTGTAGTTATAATGACCCCCTGTATTAAAATGCCCCCTGTAGTGCGCATATGTATAATGCCCTACTGTATTGATAGCATACATAATTCCTCCTCTGCACTGGTGCATCCTCCCACCTTATTATTAGAATATTAAATGCCCCCCCTCGAATTAGACTATATCATAACCCCCCCTGTATTATTAGAATATATAATGGTTCCCTCTGTATTATTCTGATATATAATGGCCCCCCTCTGTGTTATTATAATATATAGTATTATTAGTAGATATCATTCTCTTTTGTTATATTTACAATGCTCTCTCCCACCCCAGAAGTTTTCCCAGTACTGCCAGCATTAGAATGGATGGAATGGAGGAAAATACTCACCTGGTTTCGCTCTGTGTCCTGAGTTCCTACATCTCGCAAAGGTGTTAGCGAACACATCACTGTGCCCTCCTGCGCCACACCATCACTTTATCTCGCGAGACTCAGTGCAGGAGGTCACAGTGAGGTCATTGAGATCTCCTGCCTCATAGGCTTTAGCCGACCAGCCTAAGGCCTATGAGAACTGCGGGCATGGGAGCCATAAACTCTCGTGCTACGCAGTGAACTGTTGCCCTCTCCACAGTCTGGCGGCCGGCACCCCTGCATAAGCTGACACCTGGTGCGGACTGTCCCATCCCCCCGGTATGCCACTGGTTGTAGGTGTTATCAATGAGGTCCTTGAGGAAATGTCAGAAAATCCTATATTAATAAATTGCATTATAAAAAAAAAACAATACAAAAGTTTTCTAAAAAAAAGACAATAGGGAGTTAAAACATTTCCCTATTCTTTTAATGATCAATGCAACAATGTTATAGTGTCATGTAAGATGAATTGTAAATGCTGCAACAATAAATAAATGGTGAATCCTGCCATTATAAAAAAATGGTAATTAAGCTCTACCATATATGTACCCAAAATACGTTAAAATGTATAATCTGTCAGAAAAATATATATTTGTTGATGTAGTACTGTATATACAGCCACTGGTGCAGTTTTAAAAATATCTGTTTGTTATTGTAGGACCATTCAGTATTTTAGAGAATTAGTACGCTATATAATAAATGTGACATATGAGATATGCTGAAATCTATCCATTCACTTTTATTGCTCCTGTAATAATTTTCCATTGGTGCAGTTACTGTGACTTTGCTTTATGCATGGTAAAGAGTTGTGCAATAATTAATTACATTCACTTGTAACCATCATCTAGGGTATCTTGCCTCCTCTCAAAGTGGTGCAGATGGCAGCGCCATTTTCTGAGCTATAACACTATCAATGTCATAGCTCTTTGAATGGTACTACCATATGTGCTGACAAATCAGCGTGTGGTGTATACTAACGTCTTTCACTCCAGGAGATGTCGCCTTCATCAGAGACTGGTAATGATAATGACTGCTTTCACTACATATTGCCACTTACTGCATCATGTTAAAATCACATTTTTTATCTTTTATTCAGATCACATTTTCTTTTTTCATTGTTGTACATGGCCTATCAACATTCACCAGGTAGGTTAGCTAAATGTGACAATAAAAGAAAAGGCTTAGGAGACCCTGCTCTCTGGTGAGAAAGCTTTTGAAGCTCTGGATTTCTTGATCAGCTTCCAACTGAACTGATAAAGAATCCTGTACAGCTCTTAAAGCTTTATTTGAAAGAAAAATGATATATCCTGGCTCACAGAAAAGCTGTGAACTCTACAAAACACATTTCACTAACATCACTGATAGATTTGTCTGTAAGAGAGCAGCAGCATTCAGTCCCCTTGGTTCAGAATACATTTGCATGACCTTCTTGAGTATAAAAATTTTACATCATACAACTTGGCTTTGAAACCTCTTGCTTTCTCTGACTGATTATTTTAAGGACTATATAGGATATATATGTATATATATATATATATATATATATATATATATATATATATAACCTTCTTGCATACCACATGCATAGAAGCCATGACAATATTTTGGCATTAGTAGACTAAAATGTTTTTGTTTTCTATAAATATTTTTGGACTTTTGATAGTTTTGAGAGTAACTTGTATCCAGATCAGTTCCAGAATGTGCCTAACTCTGGAAAGTGTTGTTAAAGTTGTAGACCAAATTGTAGGGTTCTACTAATGTATGTTTTCCACCATAAATGGTGATATGATAGGAAAAACATTAAGACATTTACAGTTATGCAATTCAGGGTATAGCTCAAAGGCCCCAGTGCAAAATGGGTAACAGGGCCCTGACTGCCACGTGCCATTTGTATTCCCCTTTGGAGGAAGCTAAATTCCCTCCAGTAACAGTTTCTTATAACTGTGTACCAGTCAGGACAGTAACTGGGAGAACTTTTTTCCACTAGCCAATGGAAAATTGGTTTAGCTGTGCTAAACCTAGAGGACAATAAAGAACTGTATTCTATGGTACAGAGCTGCCTAAGTGTTCATCGTCATGTTCAGTTCTTTCTATGCAGCAAATGTTTCCTCCTGACAGAACTTCTATATACAGTAGTTCTAATTTGTATAGCGTTTTCCTGAAGGCACTTCAGTAGTGGTGTTAGTTACTTGTATGTCCTGTGATGGAATTCTAGGGTTTGGACATCTTTTATGATTTTTGTACTTTGGGGCAAATTTTCTGAGATGGTCTGTCTAGTAGATAAAATCACCTCTTCTTGTTGAAGATGATTTAGGCAGTGCAATAATTGATGTCCAGTTCTTCTCGATCTCTCTTCAGACCCGTAGGCATTAATGACCTGCTTTCTCAAAGCCTTAGAGAGATTTTTGGATGTGTCATGGTGCCACAACACATTACAACTAGTGTTGAACGAAGCAAAGCATTCAAAGAGGAATTCGGTCCGAAGTTTAGGAAAACTTTGTTTTGTAACAAAGCTGAATTTCCTCACGCTTTGTGGTAACAAATTAGGTTTTCCTAAAATGGCGGCTGAACATTTTACAAAGTGAAACTAAGAAGCTTGGGAATGCAAGATCATCCATAATGCCGTGTGGCCAGCCAAATAGATAGCCATCCCCTGTGATGTCACAGCCTATTAAAGCCTCTGCCAGTCTCCATCATTGTCCTGTAAGCAAAGCATAGGGAGATATGTGGCAAGTGCACATGCGCTAGGGACAGCATTGCTGCAATAATCCACCGGCCATGTTTGATCCATCCACAATGTTTGGCATCTGGTTTTAACCCTAATAATTTTAAAAGCAAAATACCATTAGCTTCATATCGAGATCGAGACATCCAAATGGGATTATGGTCATCCCTGTTGTGGATCCCTCAATTTTATTGCTTTGAGGATGTATCACGGACATTCCTGTGACAGGTATCAGGAGGTCTGTCAGATTGGCAACCCATGGGTTAAGCTGACAGGTTCTCCTTTGATTGTTTTGTTGTTGCTGACATTCACCACACCTATCTTTGTAATTATCTTTGTAATTATCTTTGTCTATTTAGTGTTGGTTTCCTCACCATGCTGTGTGGTTTATATTTTCTGTGGTGTCTGTGGTCGTTTGGTGTGTGTTTCTCTGTGGAGATCCCATTGCTGCCACAATCTTCAGGAAAGCTAAGTGTCTCCCTTCACTTTCATTTATTTGTGTATATCTTCCCAGTGTTTTGGTGTTTGGGCCTGAGGGGAGACTACTGTTCGTCCAGGTTGGTGGAGGAACAGTTTGTCTCATTACTGTCACTGGCTTCAGGGTCCTTCAGGGACAGTTAGGGTCCCAGGTTTCCAGCGTATTAACTCGCCTACTTTCTAGGCCTGTTCATACTGTTAGAAGGGCAGGACTGGAGTCAGGGTTTGTATAGGAGGTGACCATCTGCTTTTACTCTCCCCCCTCTTCCTCCTGCGCTTGGTGTGGGATATTCCCCCCCCCCACACCAGAGCGTGACATTATAAACAGCCCAAAATCGTAATTTTGTCCATTTTTGTGCAGACATGGACCCAATTACTGCACTGGCAGGGTAACTACAGGGTCTCTCTTTGGAGGTAGCTGACCTCCGCTCGACCGTCACCCAGATTCAGAGACCACAGGCTGTTGGCCCTGGGGGTGGTGGTTGCCAGGTCTGTCTGGAGCCTAAAGTCGCTCTCCCTGATAGATTCTCTGGCGGACGTGATAACTTCATTTTGTTCAGGGAGGCGTGCAAATTGTACTTTAGGCTGTGTCCTCATTCTTTTGGTAATGAGGAACAGAGAGTTGGTGTGGTGATCTCGTTGATAAAGGGGTATGCACAGTCATGGGCCTTTTCTCTGCAGTCTCTCCAGTCGGAAGATGAATTTTTCAAGGCATTGGGGCTTATCCATGATGACCCGGATCGCATCTCCCTGGCCGAGACCAAGCTACATGATCTCCGAGCGATCTGATGAAATCTATTGCTCCGAGTTTCGGAGGTGGGCTATGGATAACGAATGGAACGATCCGGCTCTCCGAAGTCAGTTTTATTAAGGATTATCTGAAAGGCTAAAGGACGCTTTGGCCTTTCATGAAACTCTGGTGTCTTTGGAAGCCGCCATGACTCTTGTGTACGCATGGATAGACGCCTGAGAGAGAGATCTATCACATAGTGTATTGTCTTCCTATGACACTTTGGGTGAAGATACTCCTGGGTTGATGTCTGGGGATGAACCTATGCGGATAGCGGGAGCTACTCCTGCTTCCACATTTAAGCATTCTGGGAATAAAAAGGGAGTGTGTTTTTTCTGCGGATAGAAAGGACACTTTATCAACGCATGTTCATGCATTCAGTCTCTAAAAGAGAAAAAAGCAAAGGGGGCATTAAATTCCCATCTCACTCTTGGAGGGGTGGGTGGTGAGACAGAAAATGTGCATTTGTTTTCATCCTGTAGTACACGTTTTCTCCTGACTGCCGAGGTGGGGCTAGAGTCAAAAGTTGTGAGAATTGACGTGTTTATCGACAGCGGGGCAGGGGTGAACCTGATCAATGCTCAGTTTGTCCGTATGCATGGATTATCCCTGAGTGCATTAGAGAAGAAGATTTCTGTGTTTGCTATTGATTCTGCACCTCTATCTCAGAAGTGTTTGTCTCAGATGGTGCATGATATCAGATTAAGAGTGGGTGAATTTTATCAGGAACTTATTTCGTGTTTTGTGTTGGAAGGTCTTCCTGCTCCTTTGGTTCTGAGTTTACCGTGGTTTCTTCACTAGATTCAATTTCATTTTCACGTATCGTCCTGGGATTAAGAATGTCAAGACAGATGCCTTGTCACGTAGTTTTCCCGGAGGTGATGATTTTGAAGATCCGAGTCCTATTTTGTCTGAAGGGGTGGTGATATCCGCTCTTTACCCTGATCTTGAGACAAAGGTATTAGAGGCCCAGGGAGACACACCGGAGTCTTGCCCCCTGGGAAATTGTTTGTTCCATCTGAATTGCGTTATAAGGTGTTTGAGGAACATCAATGTACGGTGCTTGCGGGACACTCTGGGAGTAAATCCAATGTCGAACTCATCTCTCGTAGATTTTGGTGGCCAGGCCTGCGTAAGTGTGTTGAGGACTATGTGTCGGCCTGTAGTGTCTGTTCACGCGCTAAGGTGACACATACTCGACCTTCTGTACCCCTACTTCCGTTGCCCATCCCGTCCAGACCATGGACTCACTTGTCTATGGACTTTATCACTGACCTGCCTAATTCGTCTGGAAAGACTTATTCTGGTGGTAGTAGATCATTTTAGTAAAATGGCGCACTTTATTGCTTTACCTGGCCTACCTAATGCTAAAACACTTGCACAAGTGTTTGTTGACAATATTGTGAGACTCCATGGCATTCCCACTGACGTGGTCTCGGATCGTGGGACTCAGTTCGTATCCAGATTCTGGAGGGCGTTCTGTACTCATCTGGGGGTACAACTGTCCTTCTCTTCGGCTTTTCATCCTCAGTCGAACAGACAGATGGAGCATACTAATCAGAGTCTGGAGACTTGCTTGAGATGGTTTGTCTCTGAGAATCAGGAGTGGTCCTCGTTTTTGTCTCTGGCGGAGTTTGCCATAAACAATCGTAGACAGGAGTCCACTGGCAAGTCGCCGTTTTTTGGGGCATATGGGTTTCACCCGCAGTTTAGCACATTTTCTGGTTCAGATACTTCTGGTATCCCTGAGTAAAAACGTTTTTCGTCATCATTGTCATCTATATGGCGGAAAATTCAAAATAACTTGATAAATATGGGCAACAAGTACAAACGTGTGGCTGGCAGGAAACGTATGAGTGGTCCGGACGTAAGAGTGGGTGATTCTGTGTGGCTGTCCACAAAATACATTAAGTTGAAAGTTCCATCTTGGAAGTTGGGTCCATGATTTATTGGTCCATATAAGATTACTGCTATCATTAATCCTGTAGCATTTCGTCTTGAATTTCCTCAGGCCCTGAAAATTCATAATGTGTTTCCCAGATCTTTGTTGAAGAGATGTGTTGAACCATTGGAGCCATTCTCCCTTACCACCCGCGCCTGTCATGGTGGACGGCAGTTTGGAATTCCAAATCGCCAAGATTATTGACTCTCGAGTTCTCCGTAGATCTCTTCAGTATCTTGTTCACTGGAAGGGTTATGGACCAGAGGAGAGGACGTGGGTACCGGCATCTGACGTGAATGCCAGTCGTTTGGTAAAAGCTTTTCACCGGTCTCATCCAGATAAAGTTGGTCCTGGGTGTGCGGAGGCCTCCCGTAGAAGGGGGGGTACTGTCACAGGAATGTCCGGAGGTATCAGGAGGTCTGTCAGATTGGCAACCCATGTGTTAAGCTGACAGGTTCTCCTTTGATTGTTTTGTTGTTGCTGACATTCACCACACCCTTCCCCTTCAGGTGTAGGTATCTTTGTAATTATCTTTGTCTATTTAGTGTTGGTTCCCTCACCATACTGTGCGGTTTATATTTTCTGTGGTGTCTGTGGTCGTTTGGTGTGTGTTTCTCTGTGGAGATCCCATTGCTGCCACAATCTTCAGGAAAGCTAAGTGTCTTCATTCACTTTCATTTATTTGTGTATATCTTCCCAGTGTTTTGGTGTTTGGGCCTGAGGGGAGACTACTGTTCGTCCAGGTTGGTGGAGGAACGGTTTGTCTCATTACTGTCACTGGCTTCAGGGTCCTTCAGGGACAGTTAGGGTCCCAGATTTCAAGCGTATGAACTCGCCTACCTTCTAGGCCTGTTTATACTGTTAGAAGGGCAGGACTGGAGTCAGGGTTTGTATACGAGGTGACCATCTGCCTTTACTCTTCCAGGCCTAATCCCATTTCCTTTCATCCCCTCTTCCTCCTGCACTTGGTGTGGGATATTCCTCCCCACACCATAGCGTGACACGATGGTTTTCCTGCCTCTATGCTGTGTACCATCTCTGGTACCATCAAACAAGAGGACGGGTGCTGCTGCATATACACTCCGGTTCACCCGATCCCCACTGAGGGGAGCCGGAGCACACCCGCATGACTACAGCATCTGAAGGGTTAAAAGCATGCAACTTTTGACACTAGTGCCGCTGCACGCAACAGTGGGTGCCTTTTTCATGTGCCTGATTACCAACGTTAATTTATTGGCAGCATTTGGGAAAGGCAAACATTAGCACTGCGAATGGGCCACCAAGTGGGAGGAATATAATTAGGCAGAGTATCCTGGGTATACCTGATTTATAACAATTTGTGACAAATTTGGAACAAGTCGAATTTCTTGGTGAACTTCTGCAAATCTGCTGAATCGAATTTTTCAAAACTTTGCTAATCTCTAGAGATGAGCGAGTAGTGTTCGATCGAGCCGGTATTCGATCGAATACTACGATATTCGGCATACTCGATTTCAATCGAGTATAACGGCGATGGCGCACTTAGAATTCGTTTCCCCTCCCACCTTCCCTGGCGCTCTTTTTCCACCAATCAACATGCAGGGGGGGTATGACAGGCACGCTGAGCACGCTGGCAGCGCGAAAACAGCGTCTACATGGATTGGCTGGAAAAACCATGTGACCTCGAATCATAAAAACTCAGCTCTTCCTGCTCGTACGCATATGCTGCGTGAACTTAGTCAGGGACAGAGGCTGGAGAAGGGAGAGACAGATTTTAGCTGTTGGACAGGCAGGAGCGTGATTAAAAGCCCTTATCAGGGCTACTACAGTGGACTTCAGTGATAGCTTTACTACAATATAGACTTTACAGAGAACGGCTGCTGTATTCAGGGATAGCTGCTGGAGTAGGGACAGAGAGAGGCATTAGTGGTGTATTAGGTGCTCTGCTACATACCAAACTATATTTGGCACTACTGTTCAGCGTTCTTTTAGGCTGAAAAACCCTGTTATATAACTAGTGTGTATATGCACCATCTGATCTGGCAGTATACGGCTGTGAATTTTATTTTATTTTTTTAAATACAGTTTATTTGGCTCTAGTGTTCTGGGTTCTGTGTGCCTGCAATACCCTTTTTGTATACCAGGTGTAAATACCCACCGTCTGTTCAGTTAGTACACGGCTGTGTACCTTGAAATATACAATATCTAGGCCATTTAATTGGCCACTGTACTGTGCGTTCTCTTGCTAAATTATCTCACATACCTGGTGTAAATACCCACCGTCTGTTCAGTTACTACACGGCTTTGTACTTTGAAATATACAATATCTAGGCCTTTTAATAGGCCACTGTACTGTGCGTTCTCTTGTTAAATTATCTCACATACCTGGTGTAAATACCCACCGTCTGTTCTGTTACTACACGGCTGTGTACTTTGAAATATACAATATCTAGGCATTTTAATAGGCCACTGTACTGTGCGTTCTCTTGCTAAATTATCTCACATACCTGGTGTAAATACCCACCGTCTGTTCAGTTACTACACGGCTGTGTACTTTGAAATATACAATATCTAGGCATTTTAATAGGCCACTGTACTGTGCGTTCTCTTGCTAAAATTATCTCACATACCTGGTGTAAATACCCACCGTCTGTTCAGTTACTACACGGCTGTGTACTTTGAAATATACAATATCTAGGCATTTTAATAGGCCACTGTACTGTGCGTTCTCTTGCTAAATTATCTCACATACCTGGTGTAAATACCCACCGTCTGTTCAGTTACTACACGGCTGTGTACTTTGAAATATACAATATCTAGGCATTTTAATAGGCCACTGTACTGTGCGTTCTCTTGCTAAATTATCTCACATACCTGGTGTAAATACCCACCGTCTGTTCAGTTACTACACGGCTGTGTACTTTGAAATATACAATATCTAGGCATTTTAATAGGCCACTGTACTGTGCGTTCTCTTGCTAAATTATCTCACATACCTGGTGTAAATACCCACCGTCTGTTCAGTTACTACACGGCTGTGTACTTTGAAATATACAATATCTAGGCATTTTAATAGGCCACTGTACTGTGCGTTCTCTTGCTAAATTATCTCACATACCTGGTGTAAATACCCACCGTCTGTTCAGTTACTACACGGCTGTGTACTTTGAAATATACAATATCTAGGCATTTTAATAGGCCACTGTACTGTGCGTTCTCTTGTTAAATTATCTCACATACCTGGTGTAAATACCCACCGTCTGTTCAGTTACTACACGGCTGTGTACTTTGAAATATACAATATCTAGGCATTTTAATAGGCCACTGTACTGTGCGTTCTCTTGCTAAATTATCTCACATACCTGGTGTAAATACCCATCGTCTGTTCAGTTACTACACGGCTGTGTACTTTGAAATATACAATATCTAGGCATTTTAATAGGCCACTGTACTGTGCGTTCTCTTGCTAAATTATCTCACATACCTGGTGTAAATAC
>ONZH01003853.1:0-22784 GCA_900303285.1 Rhinella marina
CATTAGGAGCAGTATTATAGTAGTTATATTCTTGTTAGGAGTATTATAGTAGTTATATTCTTGTACATAGGAGGCAGTATTATAGTAGTTATATTCTTGTACATAGGAGCAGTATATAGTAGTTAATATTCTTGTACATAGGAGCAGTATTATAGTAGTTATATTCTTGTACATAGAGAGCAGTATTAAGTAATGTACATAGGAGAGTTATATTAGTTATATTTTGTACATAGGAGCAGTATTATAGTAGTTATATTCTTGTACACATAGGAGCAGTATTATAGTATAGTAGTTTATATTCTTGTACATAGAGCAGTATTATAGTAGTTATATTCTTGTACATAGGAGGCAGTATTATAGTAGTTATATTCTTTACATAGGAGCAGTATTATAGTAGTTATATTCTTGTACATAGGAGCAGTATTATAGTAGTTATATTCTTTACATAGTATTATATATTATAGTACCATAGGAGCCAGTATAGTATTATATTCTGTAAGGAGCAGTATTATAGTAGTTATATTCTTGTACATAGGAGCAGTATATAGTAGTATATTCTTGTACATAGGAGCAGTATTATAGTAGTTATATATAGTATTGTAGTAACATAGGAGTAAATTTTATAGAGTTTATTCTTGTACATAGGAGCAGTATTATAGTAGTTATATTCTTGTACATAGGAGCAGTATTATAGTAGCTTATATTCTTACATAGCAGATTTAGTATATATTCTTGTAATAGGAGCAGTATTATAAGTTAGTTATATTCTTGTACAATAGGAGGCAGTATTATAGTAGTTATATTCTTGTACATAGGAGCAGTATTATAGTAGTTATATTCTTGTACATAGGAGCAGTATTATAGTAGTTATATTTCTTGTACATAGGAGGCAGTATATAGTAGTTATATTCTTGTACATAGGAGCAGTATTATAGTAGTTATATTCTTGTACATAGGAGCAGTATTATAGTAGTTATATTCTTGTACATAGGAGCAGTATTATAGTAGTTATAGTACATAGGAGTATTATAGTAGTTATATTCTTGTACATAGGAGCAGTATTATAGTAGTTATATTCTTGTACATAGGAGCAGTATTATAGTAGTTATATTCTTGTACATAGGAGGCAGTATTTTATAGTAGTTATTTTCTTGTACATAGGAGCAGTATATATAGTTATATGTTGTACATAGGAGCAGTATTATAGTAGTTATATCTTTGTACATAGGAGCAAGTATTATAGTAGTTATATTCTTGTACATAGGAGACAGTATTATAGTAGTTATATTCTTGTACATAGGAGCAGTATTATAGTAGTTATATTCTTGTACATAGGAGGCGTTATTATAGTTAGTTACGTATTCTATTATTCCATTCAGGCTTTCCTGTTTCCAAACGTGACAGTTCCTTCAATTTATTGATCCATTTGCCCCCTTCTCCTTTGTTTCTTCCAAACCCATTTGCCCCCATCGGAGCCCAGTCAATTGACTTTCGTCTTATCGCTCCAAATCACCAGTTTCCAATGTTCTACTGTCCACTGTTTGTTCCTTTTTGCAAATTTGGGCCATATTGAAGTCGAGGCTTCTTCACCTTTTTTTGGGCATGTTATATGGACGTCTGTGAACTCACTATTACGAAGCATACGAGCCGCCTCTACTGCCATGTTTGTCGCTCCCGAACTGATAGACCTTGTGATGAGACGACTTGTTGACTCCAATATTTTGCCTGGACGTCCACTTCTTGGCTTAGGAATGGATGGACGGACTTCATTTCATATTCTTCTAGTGTTCATGGCGGTCACATGATGCAGTTAGCCAATTTTCTTGGCCAAGACACCGCTATCGATGAGCTGGATGATGCGGTTTGTCTTTTCTTGGGAAGTCTTCTTCATGGCGGCTCCTGGATTGGAACCAATGACCTTTCGCTTGGGAATCAACATAACACACCGAGCTATTAGGGAATGTGAGAACAGGTTGTAATGTGTAGTCTACAAGAAGAAGAAGATTGTTCCACCACCAGGATCAGAACAGTAACAATGCAGTTACACTGACGAGCAGAACAGTAACAATGCAATTACACTGACGAGCAAAACAGTAAGAATGCAGTTAAATGAGAGGAATCTGCAGAACTAATCATAAGTCCAATGTATGTATGAGATAGCCGAGATGATTGTCTATAAAATGATGGGAGTCTCATGTTCCAAGCTGTAGAGGATGGTGAGATATGGAGCCTGAAAGTCACAAGTTCTTAACATTGTTACCCATTTGCTCGTCAGTGTACATAGGAGGCAGTATTACAGTGCTTATATTGTGTACCTACTTTTATAGTTGTTGTATTATTTTACATCCTCAGGATTCCTTTCCTTTAATAAGATTTACTGCCTTCATGAGATTATTGAGTGTATTTTGGTATATATAGCCAGAGAGGATATTTTTAGACATTCTTAGCTTTGCGTCAGGTCTATGTCATCCCCGTCTTTTTTCTGTACATCTTCCCGTAAATCTGACGTGTTGCTCCGGCTAGCTGTGATTCAACGCTCCCCTGGAATGAATCAGATCTGGTACAGCTTTCTCAATCCTTTGAAGAATACATTGTGCTCTCGATAGATTCCCAGACTGCAAAGTCATCCCCGTCGACCGAGCCGCTTGTGACGCAGGGCGAGATTGATGGACGTATCGGAGTGGAGGTGCCATAAGCTTTCACTGATAACAAGAATCCATTTGAAACGCGAGAGCAAAACATTTCTTGAAATATTTTACATCTAGGACCCTTGAATCGCTCCAAATATTCTTGATAAACAACCAAGGATTAGTTGAATCCATCTGAATTTGTATGTCTCGCTGTTCACTGGGATTAGAACATCTCAGATTTTCTTGCTTTTTGGCTCTGGAACGATGTCTGCATTACAACCGATTGTCTGGACCAGGATGACCTCGAAAGGGGACAAGATGTTAAGGTTCTACCTTCAGTGGTCAAAGCATCAAGACATCTCTTGTTACCAGTGGGTAGCTGGTCAACGAGACGAAGGCTGTGGGTTTTTATTAAACTGCCTTGTATCAAATCATCAAATACCAGGAATAAGAAACGAAAAAACATGTTTTGCACTATTTTTATTTGTTATGGTATCTTGCGATGGAGCAGTGTGAGGACACAAAATGAAAAAAAACAGCCTCCTGGAGCAGGGATGGCCCCACTGTCCAAGAGACTCCTTCTTGTTTAAGGGGCTGGACATCTCGCCTGCTTCTGTTAATCATGTGCCTGAGCCTTTGGTTCAAGTAGTGCAAATGCGTAGGCCGTGCTGCTGCTAACTGAGCAGTGCAGATGCTGATTGTGCATATGTCATACATCTGGGTACAACGGGAAGTATAGTGCAGTAGACTCTCATGTGGAGCAAAGGCCCAGGGCCAGGATTGACAAGACCAGGCGAGATGTCTGGCCCTGTCAATCAAGGTGGAGGGCAAGTCTCTGGGGCAGTGGAGATCTGAACATGAGGGTCAAATCTGAGCATGGGGGGATCTGCTGTGAGCCTGAGCGGTCTGGTGTGAGCATGGGGGGTTAGATTTGAGCATGGGGGTGCTGATGTGAGCATGAGGGGGTCTGATGTGAGCATGAGGGGGTCTGATGTGAGCAAGGGGGTCTGATGTGAGCAAGGGGGTCTGATCTGAGCATGAGGGGGTCTGATGTGAGCATAGGGAGGTCTGATCTGAGCAAGGGGGTCTGGTCTGAGCATGGGAGGGTCTAATCTGAGCATGGGGGTCTGCTGTGAGCATAAGCGGTCTGGTGTGAGCATGGGGGGTCAGATCTGAGCATGATGGGGGGTCCTGATCTGAGCATGGGGGTCTGGTCTGAGCATGAGGGGGTCTGATGTGAGAATTGGGGGAGCCCTGTTCTGAGCATAGGGGGTCTACTCTGAGCATAGGGGGTCTAATCTGAGCATGGGGGGTCAGGTCTGAGCATGGGGGTCTGGTGTGAGCATGGGGGGGTCTGATGTGAGCATTGGGGGGGCCCTGTTCTGAGCATAGGGGTCTGGTCTGAGCATGGGAGGGTCAGGTCTGAGCATGGGGGTCTGGTGTGAGCATGGGGGGGTCTAAACTGAGCATGGGGGGGTCAGATCTGAGCATGAGGGTCAGATCTGAGCATGGGGGATCTGCTGTGAGCATAAGCGGTCTGGTATGAGCATGGGGGTCAGATCTGAGCTTGGGGTGGTCCTGATCTGAGATAGGGGGTCCGATCTGGGTATGAGGGAGTATGATTTGTGTTGAGGATCATATTTTAGGTCAGATATATTTTTCATCAGACCTCAGATCAGATGAAAAAATATGGTTGACTTGTGTGGCTCCTGGTAGTCATATGTTTTTTTTTCCTGGCTCTTTGTGTCTGTAAGGTTGGCCACCCCTGATCTAGGCCTTTTGACCTAGCTGTTAGGAGGTGTTAGGAGCAGTGGATAGGCTTCGGATGGCCCGGACAGACCACCGGTAGTGTGGATCATTTGATCCACTGACAACCATGAGCAGCTTCCAAAGTTTTGTTGTCCACAGTCAGGATGTAGTCACGCATTATTACTTGACGCTGTATGCAGTCAGGTCACAATGCAGCATGGACTTGAAGAAGACCAGGGAGGGGTAAGTGCAGGAAGGTGCAGCTAGATGTACAGAGCGGCAGCGCCATCCGGAGCATTAGAGGTGAGTACATTTATTTATTTTTAGTCTGATCTGAGGTCTGATATGGGGTCAGATATGGGAGTCTTATATGGGGGTCTGATCTGTTGTTTGATATAGGGGACTGATCTGAGTCTGAGGTTTGCTATGAGGGGACTGAATCTGATTTGCTGAGGCTGAGGTCTGATGGGGTCTGATCTGAGGACTGATATGGGGGTCTGATCTGAGGCTGATAGGGGGTCTGATCTGAGCTGAGGGGGTCTGATCTGAGGTCTGTGGGGGTCTGATCTGATGAGGGTGGTCTGATCTGAGGTATGATATGGGGGTCTGATCTGAGGACTGATATGGGGGTCTGGATTCTGAGGTCTGATATGGGGGTCTGATCTGATGATATGGGTTTCTGATATCTCTTCTGATCTGAGGGGTCTGATCTGAGAAAGGGGGTCTGATCTGAGGTCTGATATGAGGGTCTGATCTGAGGTCTAATATGGGGATCTGATCTGAGGTCTGATATATGGGATCTGAGCTGAGGTTTGCTATGGGAATCTGAGGTCTGATATGTGGGGGCATATGTTGGGATTGGGGTCTGATCTGAGGTCTGCTATGTGGGGGTCTGATCTGAGGTCTGATGAAGATTGGGGGTTAAATGAAGTTTGGGGGGTCTGATCATTGGGGGTCTGATCTGAGGTCTGATGAAAAATGTTGTTTTTCAGATTTTTCTTCTCTAAAACCTGTGTGTCCTATAATCTGTTGTGTCTTATAAAGTGAAAATATGGTATTTTGTACAGTGTATTGTACAAAAGATCACAGGGTCAAGCCCCTTAACCCCTTCCTGACATCTGCTGTACATGTACAGTGGATGTCGGGTCTTTAAACATTGCTCCTGCTCCAGAGCAGAGGAAGCGCCATAGCGATTGGCAGTAATGCCGACCATGGACATTTAATCTCTCAGATGTCATGGTGAAATGTAACCACATCATATGAGAGTGCTAAAACCAGAAGCGCTTTCCCCCGGCGGAAATCAGGGAAAGCATCCTGTTCTAATAATGAGCCTGAGTCTGTACTAGGCTTACAGGCTCATTACTTGTATATCACAGTTGATACCAGCAGGTGGCAGCACTGAACTGTGATATAAATATTTCTGTATGGAACAATAGAGAAAATTCCATTATTCTATACAACATGCAATTATTGCAAGTTGTAGTCCACTTAAGGATCTAAAAAAAGTTAAAAAAAACCCAAAGGTTTTGAAAAATATAACACAAATATATAAAAATTCAAATCACCCCTTTTCCCCCAAATCAAAATGAAAAGAAATGAACAATTAAAAAAAATATCATGGAAATCACTGCGCCCGTACTATTAAAATTAAAAAAAAAACCCTGTCCCATGTGGTGAATGGCGTAATAGAAAAAAATAAAAAAAGTCTTTTTTCATTGTTTGGTTAAAAAGCCGAACACACCACAAAATGGTATTAGCAAAAGCTACAGATCGTCCCGCAAATACAGACCCAAGAGCAGAACCACCACCCACCCACCACAGAACCCTCTAAATACAGACACCCAAATCAGATCCTCTAAGAACAGACTCCCTAAAAAAAAGTCAGACCCTGGACCCCCCAACAACACAGCAGACCCCCGGACACAGCTGCTCCTTGCTGCACTTGTCTGTAGCTTGAGGACCTTCAGAGGTCTTGTGACCATCTGTAGTTCCTTCAGAAGGTCCTTCAAAATGTTGCCATCTGCTTTAAGTCTTTTGACCAAAGCAATTCTGTTGCATTTTTTTTTTTTAACGTAATTTGTCGGAAAAACTTGTGATAAAACTGACAGGCTCGGGGCAGCCGTCCAAACCCCCGATATTAAAATCCGACATTGGGCTTATCTTACATTGAATTCATTGAAAGTCCACTGTTGGAGGGAGGATAACCCTTAGTCTGGATCCTGAGTGAGGGATTGTGGGTAAGAGCATAGTATTCCTGAGGTCTCTGGGGGGACATCTTGTATGACTGCACCCAGAGGTGCACCACCACTGAGGTCAGGTGAGGAGGTCGCCTCAGGAAGAACCAGGTAGGGGCAAGAGAGGGGCATCAGAGGATTGTCAAGGCTGGAAACAATTGTGTCAAAAACCGAATGCGTAAAACTGAGATCAGAACTTCAGGAATTTTGCCTGGAACTTTTCCGCCCACTTCCCCCCAGGTCAACGACTAGATGCCGGAATAATAGAATTTTCCCATATGCATTGTACGTATTGTTCTCTTTTCGGCTGGTCCATTACCTGGACTGTATGGTCAGGGCCTTGCGTCTTCCTGCCTCTCCGAAATATTTATTATTTCTAAACTGCGGTGGTTTTAATGCCACAACGAGATCTCGCAATGCAGGGCGGCTGCCAGAGCTGAAATGATGCCCTAAAAATAATCCCTAGCCGAGGCGTGCGGCACAATCGGCCTCATTGTGTCCTCAGACCCTGAGGTTTCCATCTGATGCCGGCTTCCTGCGCTCGCACATGTTCTGCTCCTCCCTGGAATTAGGAGAGCTCTTCCTAATTGATAACACGACTCCTACTGCTTGGATCGGCCTGAAGATCGATGTTAGTACATGTAAGCCTGGGGCAGCGCCAGGGACAAAAAATTTAAAGGGACATTGTTCACGTTACTGGAAAATGACAAGGGACCCTACATTTAGTGAACTGTTGGTTTCATAATGAGGGGCAGGAATTTTTGGGGATCTGCTCTGGTGTTTGTTTACAGTGTAGTATGCCCTGGGGTCTGTATAAAGTGGGTTCTGGTCTGGAGTCTGTTCACAGGGGTGCTCTGTTCTGAGGTCTTTATACAGAGGGGTCTCCTCAGTGGTCTGTATACAGTGGGGTCTGGTCTGGTGTTGTTTACAGTGTAGTATGCCCTGGGGTCTGTATAAAGTGGGTTCTGGTCTGGAGTCTGTTCACAGGGGTGCTCTGTTCTGAGTCTTTATACAGAGGGTCTCCTCAGTGGTCTGTATACAGTGGGTCTGGTCTGGTGTTTGTTTACAGTGTAGTCTGCCCTGGTGTCTGTATAAAGTGGGTTCTGGTCTGGAGTCTGTTCACAGGGGTGCTCTGTTCTGAGGTCTTTATATGGGGTCTCCTCAGTGGTCTGTATACAGTGGGGTCTGGTCTGAAGTCTTTAGACAATAGGGTCTGGTCTGAGGTCTGTATATAGTGGGTGAGGTTTGAGATCTGCATACAGTGGGGTCTGGTCTGGGGTCTGTATACAGTGGGGTCTGTATATAGTGGGGTGGCGGTCTGGGGTCCTTATACAGTGGAGTCTGGTCTTTGGTCTGTTTACAGGGGTGGTCTGTTCTGAGGTCTTTATTCAGTGGAGTCTGTATACAGTGGAGTCTGGTCTGGTGCTGTTTACAGGGGTGGTCTGGTCTAGCTTATGTGTAAAGGGAGGTCTAGTTTCGGGTCTGTATCTTTAGTAGGTCTGGGGTCTGTATATATGCAGGGTCTGATCTGGAGTCTGTATGCATGCAGGGTCTGGTCTGGAGTCTGTGTACAAGCAGTGTCTGGTTTGGGGGCTGTATACAAGGGTGTTCTGGTCTGGGGTCTGTGTAAGGGGGTGGTCTAGTTTGGGGTCTATATCATTAGTGGGTCTGGCATGTGGTCTGTATAGAGAGAGGTCTGGTCTGGGGTCTGTACACAAACAGGGTCTGGTCTGTATACAGTGGGGTCTGATCTGGGGTCTGTATACAACAAGCATAGTCTGTTGTGGGGTCTGTATAGAGAAGGGTCTGGTTTGGTGTCTGTTTATAAGGGTTTTCTGGTTTGGGGTCTCTTTATACTTTTCTAGTTTAGGGTCTATATCTTTAGTGGGTCAGGTCTGGAGTCTGTATACAAGCAGGGTATGGTTTTGGGTTGTATACAGGGGTGTTCTGGTCTAGGGTCTGTGTAAGGGGGGGGGTCTAGTTTGGAGTCTATATGTGTAGGGGCTCTGGCATGTGGTTTGTATAGAGAGAGGTCTGGTCTGGGGTCTGTACACAATCAGGCTCTGGTCTGCATACAGTGGGGTCTGATCTGGGGTCTGTATAAAAGCAGGGTCTGTATAGAGAAGGGTCTGGTTTGGGATCTGTTTATAAGGGCTTTCTGGTTTGGGGTCTCTTTAAAAAGGAGTCTGATTTGGGGTATGTGTAAAGAGGTGGGTCTGTTTATAAGGGCTTTCTGGTTTGGGGATCTCTTTATAAAGGAGTCTGGTCTGGGGTATGTGTAAAGCTGGGTCTGGTCTAGGGTCTGTATCTTTAGTGGGTCTGGTCGAGGGTCTGTATACAAGCAGGGTCTGGAGTCTGTATACAAGCAGGGTCTTGTTTGGGGTCTGTATACAGGGGTGTTCTGGTCTGGGGTCTGTATAAGGGAGGGTCTAGTTTGAGGTCTATATCTTTAGGGGCTCTGGCATGTTGTTTGTATAGAGAGAGGTCTGGTCTGGGATCTGTACACAATCAGGCTCTGGTCTGCATACAGTGGGGTCTGATCTGGGGTCTCTATACAAGCAGGGTCTATATAGAGAAGGGTCTGGTTTGGGATCTGTTTATAAGGGCTTTCTGGTTTGGGGTCTCTTTAAAAAGGAGTCTGATTTGGGGTATGTGTAAAGAGGTGGGTCTGGCCTAGGGTCTGTATACAAGCAGGGTCTGGAGTCTGTATACAAGCAGGGTCTGGTTTGGGGTCTATATACAGGGGTGTTCTGGTCTGGGGTTTGTATAAAGGGGGGTCTAGTTTGGGGGCTATATCTTTAGGGTTTCTGGCATGTGGTTTGTATAGAAAGAGGTCTGGTCTGGGGTCTGTACACATGCAGGGTCTGGTCTGCATACAGTGGGGTCTGATCTGGGGTCTGTATACAAGCAGGGTCTGTATAGAGAAGGGTCTGGTTTGGGATCTGTTTATAAGGGCTTTCTGGTTTGGGGGTCTCTTTAAAAAGGAGTCTGGTCTGGGGTATGTGTAAAGGTGGGTTTAGTTTAGGGTCTATATCTTTAGTGGGTCAGGTCTGGAGTCTGTATACAAACAGGGTCTGGTTTGGGGTTGTATACAGGGGTGTTCTAGTCTGGGTTTTGTGTAAGGAGGGGGGGTGAGGTCTAGTTTGGGGACTATATTTTTAGGGGCTCTGGCATGTGGTTTGTATAGAGAGAGGTCTGGTCTGGGGTCTGTACACAAGCTGGGTCTGGTCTGTATATAGTGGGATCTGATCTGGGGTCTGTTGTGGGGTCTGTATAGAGAAGGGTCTGGTTTGGGGTCTGTATAGAGTGGGGTCTGGTCTGGGGTCTGTTTATAAGGGCTTTCTGGTTTGGGGTCTCTTTATAAAGGGGTCTGATTTGGGGTATGTGTAAAGAGGTGGGTCTGGCCTAGGGTCTGTATACAAGCAGGGTCTGGAGTCTGTATACAAGCAGGGTCTGGTTTGGGGTCTGTATACAGGGGTGTTCTGGTCTGAGGGTTGTATAAAGGGGTGTCTAGTTTGGGGGCTATATCTTTAGGGTTTCTGGCATGTGGTTTGTATAGAAAGAGGTCTGGTCTGGGGTCTGTACACAAGCAGGGTCTGGTCTGTATACAGTGGGGTCGAACCCCCAAACATTTTCTGAAACTCAGTGACCCTTTAAATTTGTTTGTTTCAGTTTCATCCAGAAGCAGAAGTCTCTCTACTGTCCTGATTGCATCATTGCATCCGGTTTGCTACATTGTATCAGAGCAGAGCAGACTAGACGCAAGAGGACCAAAACCTCACCAGTGAGAAGTCTACACTGAGCATGCTCATATAGCGTGATGTGAACACAGCCTTAGATAGGATGGGTTTGCGCTATCTAATCTAGGAGAAAGCCATGTAATATCATATGTCACTGTTATGGGGGCACTGTGGATGTCACTGTTATGGGGGGCCACTGTGGATGTCACTGTTATGGGGGCACTGTGGATGTCACTGTTATGGGGGCACTGTGGATGTCACTGTTATGGGGGCACTGTGGATGTCACTGTTATGGGGGCACTGTGGATGTCACTGTTATGGGGGCACTGTGGATGTCACTGTTATGGGGGCACTGTGGATGTCACTGTTATGGGGGCACTGTGGATGTCACTGTTATGGGGGCACTGTGGATGTCACTGTTATGGGGGCACTGTGGATGTCACTGTTATGGGGCACTGTGGATGTCACTGTTATGGGGGCACTGTGGATGTCACTGTTATGGGGGGCACTGTGGATGTCACTGTTATGGGAGGCACTGTGGAGTCATGTCACTGTTATGGGGCACTGTGGATGTCACTGTTATGGGGGCACTGTGGATGTCACTGTTATGGGGGCACTGTGGGCACTGTGGATGTCACTGTTATGGGGCACTGTGGGATGTCACTGTTATGGAGGCACTGTGGGATGTCACTGTTATGGGGGCACTGTGGATGTCACTGTTATGGGGGCACTGTGGATGTCACAGTTATGGGAGCACTGTGGATGTCACTGTTATGGGGGCACTGTGGATGTCACATGTTATGGAGGCACTGTGGATGTCAATGTTATGGGGCACTGTGGATGTCACTGTTATGGGGCACTGTGGATGTCACGTTATGGAGCACTGTGGATGTCACTGTTATGGGGGCACTGTGGATGTCACTGTTATGGGGGCACTGTGGATGTCACTGTTATGGGGCTGTGGATGTCACTGTTAGGGGCACTGTGGATGTCACTGTTATGGGGGCACTGTGGATGTCACTGTTATGGGGGCACTGTGGGATGTCACTGTTATGGGGGCACTGTGGGATGTCACTGTTATGGGAGCACTGTGGATGTCACTGTTATGGGGGGCACTGTGTGATGTCACTGTTATGGGGGGCACTGTGGATGTCACTGTTATGGGGGGCACTGTGGATGTCACTGTTATGGGGCACTGTGGATGTGTCACTGTTATGGGTGGCAATGTGGATGTCACTTATGGGGGGACACTGTTATGGATGTCACTGTGTATGGGGGCACTGTGGATGTCACTGTTATGGGAGCACTGTGGATGTCACTGTTATGGGAGCACACTGTGGATGTCACTGTTATGGGGCACTGTGGATGTCACTGTTTATGGGGCACTGTGGGATGTCACTGTTATGGGGGCACTGTGGATGTCACTGTTATGGGGGCACTGTGGATGTCACTGTTATGGGGCACTGTGGATGTCACTGTTATGGGGGCCACTGTGGATGTCACTGTTATGAGGCACTGTGGATGTCACTGTTATGGGGGCACTGTGGATGTCACTGTTATGGGGCACTGTGGATGTCACTGTTATGGGAGCACTGTGGATGTCACTGTTATGGAGGCACTGTGGATGTCACTGTTATGGGGGCACTGTGGATGTCACTGTTATGGGGGCACTGTGGATGTCACTGTTATGGAGGCACTGTGGATGTCACTGTTATGGGGCACTGTGATGTCACTGTTATGGCGGGGATGTCACTGTTGTTTATGGGGCACTGTGGATGTCACTGTTATGGGGGCACTGTGGATGTCACTGTTATGGGGGCACTGTGGATTGTCACAGTTATGGGGGCACTGTGGATGTCACAGTTATGGGGACTGTGGATGTCACTGTTATGGGGCACTGTGGATGTCACACTGTATGTGGGGGCACTGTGGATGTCACTGTTATGGGGCACTGTGGATGTCACTGTTATGGGGCACTGTGGATGTCATGGACTGTTATGGGTGGCACTGTTGGATGTTCACTGTTATGGAGGGCACTGTGGATGTCACTGTTGTCACACTGTTATGAGGCACTGTGGATGTCACTGTTATGGGGCACTGTGGATGTCACTGTTATGGGGGCACTGTGGATGTCACTGTTATGGGGGCACTGTGGGATGTCACTGTTATGGGGGCACTGTGGACTGTTATGGGGGCACTGTGGATGTCACTGTTATGGGAGTGGCACTGTGGATGTCACTGTTATGGGGGCACTGTGGATGTTATGGGGGCACTGTTATGGGGGCACTGTGGATGTCACTGTTATGGGGGCACTTGTGGATGTCACTGTTATGGGGGCACTGTGGATGTCACTGTTATGGGGGCACTGTGGATGTCACTGTTATGGGATGGCACTGTGGATGTCACTGTTATGGGGGCACTGTGGATGTCACTGTTATGGGGGCACTGTGGATGTCACTGTTATGGGAGGCACTGTGGGATGTCACTGTTATGGGGGCACTGTGGATGTCACTGTTATGGGGAATGATACACTATACTGGGTGTTATGAGCCACACTGAGCACTAGTACAGCATAGTCATGCGTGTGCTTGTCCTTCGTTCTCTTCCACCTCCTGGATATTGTTGACTGCCTCCAGCAATGGTCGCCACAGTACCTCCATACCGAGCACAGGATACATACAGTATATACTGGGAAGCCACTTGAGCAGTATATACAGCATACGTAACATGCAGTGAAGGATTGGACAGTAAGTAGTAAGTAGTCTTCATTTATAGGCCTGCAGTTCTCAGGTCTGCCTGTAGGTGGCATCATGCACATTCGCTCAGCGCTGACCCTCTATATAACAGTCCGCAATGAATTATAAGACACAATAATACATAAAACATGGCGATACAATGACGGGGAATTATCATTTCACTGAAATATCCTGGAAAACTGAACCTCAAACGCTGCGTCTCCCGAGCTAAAAATGGCCCGTGCCCGACGTGTTGATAGAATGAATGAGTCGTCGTTGCCATAAGAAAAAACAAAGAGCCGTAACCAAGCTGCGTCATGGGGGCGACGAGGCTCCTGAGCCAGAAACAGGCAAAAATAGTTAAAAATAGAGACGGTCCCCTAGAAAATCCCCAAACGTCCCCAGTAAATAGAAGCCTTGTATCATCTTCTGTATCCTCTATGCTAGGAAAGCTGGGTGACAACCAATATGGCTACCCCTGGCCAAACATCTAGCTACCCTGAGTGACATGTTGGCACCTGGAGGTGTCTTCACCCAGGAAACACTGATATGTTGTTGCTTTAGAGAAGTTTGCTATGTCAGTTGCCCCTGAGGGCATTAATGCAACATTTCGGACCAGGATGCCTTGGATTGGGGTATGGGGTGACCAAACGTCCCCTTACTGGAAGAGCCTTCTACTTTAGACCCTTGAGGATCATGAACAAGCACTAGTACGAACATTAGTTTGGATGATCATCGTTAGTCCCCCATATAGTCCATCTTAAAGTCTCTTCAAGCTAGAAGGACATCATTGCATCTCAGGACCTTGTTGGACAAAGGAAGTGAGTCACTCTAAACATGGTTGACAACTTTTTTGGTATCTCTTTTAAGAAGAAGATCCAAGTGAGAGTCTTCCATTAAGGAAAATTCCAGTCAGAAGATACAAAATCCTCGACAGGTCAACCAAAGTCACCAGGTAAATCAAAACCACATCCAGATCCAGAGCTGAGTCTTAGTTCTACTGTATGGTGAGTGACCTTACAAGAGCTGGTCACGAGTACGGAGGTCTGTTGTTGTCACCAGCCAATCATAGGCGCTGTTGCTAAGTAACCCAAATGTGATTCTCAGTGCTCCTTCATCCATACCTCCATTTTCAGCTCCAGACTCATGACTTAGAAGATACCCAGGCATAAAACAGAATCGTCCCCAGGTCCCTCAAAACCACACCCAGATCCAGAGCTGAGTCCAAGTACTCTTTCTACTGTTTGGCGTGTGACATAGTAACATAGTTTATAAGGCCGAAAAAAAGACATCTGTCCATCCAGTTCGACCTGTTTTCCTACAAGTTGATCCAGGGGAAGGCAAAAAACCCCTGTGCGGTAGAAGCCAATTTTCCTCACTTTAGGGGAAAAAATTCCTTCCCGACTCCAATCAGGCAATCAGAATTACTCCCTGGATCAACAACAACCCATATCTAGTAACTATAACCTGTAATATTATTACCTCCAGAAATACATCCAGGCCCCTCCTGATCTCTTATAGTGAACTTACCATCACCACCTCCTCAGGCAGAGAGTTCCATAGTCTCACTGCTCTTACCGTAAAGAATCCTCTTCTATGTTTTGTGACAAACCTTCTTTCCTCCAGGCGCAGAGGATGTATGTCTGTTCCTTCTATATCTTCACTCCTTGCTCATTCATGACTTAGAAGGTTCCCAGGCACACATTGTAATCACTCCCAGGTCCTTCAAGCCACACCCAGACCGAGAGTCTTAGTACTGGTTCTACTGTATGGCCAGTGACACTACTAGAGCTAGTCATGGGCACGGAGATCTGTTGTTGTCACCGACCAACCATGGTTGCTGCTAAGCAACCCAAACATGTGATCCTCAATGCTCCTTCATCCATACCTTCACTCCTTGCTCCAGACTCATGACTTAAGATTCCCAGGCATAAAATGGAATGGCCGGTGGGAGATCAGTAGACACGGGGTTCACAGAAGGACGGATATTCTCAGAGATGCACAATAAGTGAGGAATATTTTGGGGACCCGAAGAGAGTTCCAAAAAAGCTGTGATATTCTGGGCACGTTGATTCCTATTGGTAGGGATTAATCGAAGACAGATGGAAAAGAGAGTTAGATCATAGAACATTCCACCAGGTCCCACAAATAGTTCTAGTTATTTTCTGATGGAGTGATGTCTGTACGCCTATATGAAGGGGAAGGGGGTGTCGGTAGCTCTTCGCAGTCCCTTAAAGGGGCAAATGACTAAACAAAATACCAACATGTACCATTGTTCTGGACCATCGTTCTGTCCTATAGTTTGATCTAAAGGATGAAAAATTGTAAAAGAGGTAACTTCTATATGGGTCCCTGGAGGCATCCATTTTGATTCCACCGCCTTCCTTTCACTGCCAATAGTACATGTGAGACAGGAAGTTAGGGAAAGGGGCGGGGCTTATGCTGCCTCTTCTGACTTTCCTGCAGTGAAGACCAGGCAAGTCTATGTCCTTGATCTGCTAGCAAAATCTAGGGCCCCTATATTAGTGTCTTCTTATGTGGCATAGAGGCCTTTCAGCACCCCAGACACTAATACTTACCGTATTTGCGACTACTACCTCTGCATAGTTACAATGGGGGGGGGAAACTTTTTGAAAAACATTTTAAAACTAATTTTGTTTTTCATGATCACCCATCTCTGGTCAACTCTCCGAAGTCTAAGAGATGATGGAAAAACAATTAGGAGTGAAGTGATCAGCATGTCAAGGGGATTGAGTCACTCTCGTATTCCAGGACGTTCAGCCTTCTGCATCTTCTGCTCTGACACGGAGATTTAATGTAGAATAAGAAATGATAACATCGGGATAAAAGAACAAAGAAGAAACTATTTCATGTCAGGTAAAAGGAAATTTGCCAAAATAAACATTGTCGTCTTGTTCCTCCGCCGCTCCAGGTTTGATATGATAAAATCAGCCAAATCATTTACCTTCTCGTTCCCGTAACCTTCTCTGTTTTGTATCCGAGCAGACATCACTTAAGAATCCCATAAAAGATTTAGGTGCTTGCAAGACGGGATAAGTAAGGACCAGGGAAATTTCTGGCAGAATTCGGGCTGTTTTAGTCACTAAGTGCTCGCCTGGAATCCAAGTCGATGGAGTTTGAAGACTTGAGGAGAACGCTCCATCATTACGAGGACCTAACAAATTAAGTGTTCCTTAATGTCTTCATGTCAGGACGGAGGTAATTCATGGCTTCTTGGGATTTCTGTTTCTTAAGACCAGATGAAGCTCTTAAGACAGTCTGCAAAATCACTTGGAAGTTGTAAATCTTGGGTGCACCAGAGCATGGCACCGTTGGGTATTAGGTGGTCTTCGAGGATGGAAAAGTGGTGGAGATCTAGATAGGATAAATCCAATCTTCTCTTTTTGCCAACGAGATGTCACCTGTTAATGGGTCGGAAAGTAGATGCCATGCTTGTGCCATCTGTGATCATGTTCAAAATGTCCAGAGATGACCCATGTCACAAGAGGTCATGAGAGGTCACGTGTGATGTCATTGGATATCTGGAAAACAAAGGCTTTCTCGAAGGTCTTCTCGTGGGTTTCTCGGCCATCTTTGCTTTGACAATTTGCTCTTAGCCCTACTTAAAAGTTGATCCCTGCTCCAGTTGTTTCTACGCTCTTCAGGCATGAATTATGAGAAATGGGCCCAATGCAAAATTTATAAGAGAACGCCCAACCTACCATGTGTCATTTATAAACCTTTTGTCTTCTTCTGTTTCAGGGACCTTTGTGGTGTTTCAGGTACCAAAGCCTTTGTGCAATTGCTACTGTATTTTTGGTCTTTCACCAATGTGCTCCGGCTTTTGCTATCCCCCTGTTAAGATCTTACAGTAGGTGAGTGCCACTTTAGAGTACCATCAACTCCACAATATTGCTCAACGCAAACTTCTCCTTGGTTGGACTTTGGTTTGGACCATTGGTCTCCAGATCTTCATACCTCTCATAGTACATGACCGCATGAACCTACGTTAACCAACCAGAAGTTCTGAATTCCATCACCATACGGACTCAACAACCATGATGGAAGAGAAGTGACAATCTTTTAACCACATTTTCTAAAGTTCCTGGTCTACTCAGTATCACCTGAATATCTATATCTTATGAGGGTCTGGTCCTTTAAATCCCACCATTACCGAGACTGGAATGTCGTGCGTCTCTGCTGGTATTTGTCTTAGCGCAGATGGTATTTATGCATCAGTGCCTAGAAACGGCAGCTGGTATTTATTGGCAGTAGCAGATAAACGTAATCATGTGAGGAATATGTCTCTACATATCCAGAGACAAGTCATGGCACTGTGTCATACTGAAGACTTCAAGATCCATGCAAATAGGCCTCCTAGGCCCTACCATAACAAATCTCAATCTAATCAACAGCCTTATGATTTGTGGAGCTTTATGTTGGGCTATTCTTGTTGTCCTCTCTTACATTTTGGTGATTGTCCTCCTACTTTTTACACTTCTTTACAATTTTTCTCATCTTCTTTCAAATATAAAAGAAAGCTTCAAGTTGATCATTTATGAAAGGTTTGACTTGATCCAATCAAAGATCCGCCTTGAGTCATCTCAAAAAGGTCAAAAGTGCCAATACTTTTCCCAAAGAGCCACAGTAAAACTCAAGGATGCCAATTGCCAAACTTCCAAAGTTTAGTTCATATTGTGCCAGTTTCAGTCATACCGACAGAGTAGTGGGATGAATGGTTGAGGAATTATGCACACCAGTAGACTGAGTGGAGCTAGAATCGTAACACAAAGCTTCCAAGCTTAAAGGGGTTCTCCGGGAATTAAGAAAATGAAAATACGCAAATATTACTTTATAATAAATTTATTCCTGAATACCTGTCATTAGTTATAATTAGAGATGAGCGAACGTGCTTGTAACGAGCACTGTAGCGCTCGGCTCCCCTGCGCTCGCATGGGCGCAGGCATCCAGATCCGTCCTCCTCACCCGACGGATCCGGATGCCTACGCCCAATGCGAGCGCAGGGGAGCCGAGCGCTACAGTGCTCGTTACGAGCACGTTCGCTCATCTCTAGTTATAATGGCTCGTTTTGTCTGAGGAGCATTCATTAGGAGAAACAAAATGGCCGCCGTCCTATAAGTCCACACAGAACCTGTCCTAATCACACAGCAGGACAAGTTACTTCACAACACTGAGGTAAAGAGCTGCCTCATCCTCCTCTCTGCTCTGCTTGTCAGGATTTATGATCCTGAATACAGTTTAATATGCTATTTAGCTGAATCTTTATGGGAACGGAGTTCATGAAGTACAGAGAGGATGGACAGGACAGACAGTGGTAATGGAGACTACATACAAGAGCTGCTGCTTATTAGCCACATCTGCTCATGAACTCCATTCCTACAGAGATTCAGCTAAAGATCTTATCATCTGTATTCAGGATCATAATCCCTGACAAGCAGAGCAGAGAGGAGATGAGGCAGCTCTTTACCTCAGTGTTGTGAAGTAACTTGTCCTCCTGTGATTAGGACTGGTTTTGTGTGAACTAATAGGACGGCGGCCATTTTGTTTCCCCTAATGATTGCTCCCCAGACAAAACGAGCCATTATAACTAATGAAAGGTATTTGGGAATATATTTATAATGAAGTAATATTTAAGTATTTTCTTAATTCCCAGAGAACCCCTTTAATGTGGACTCTGTACCACCTACTATATGTTTTCTTCTGAGGCCTTTGGGACTACCAACGACGGTCCTCTAATGCTATTCCAGTATATGAGATTTTGTATTGGGAGGTTAATATTTTTCTCCTGAGGGGATGGGATTGACGACATTTGCATTCACTTTTCCCCAAAACATTAGTAGGCCCAATCCAGTTGATGGTAGTCCACCATGGAGGGCATTCTGCTATGGAAACTGGTGGCCGTGAAGAGGGTTAAAATGAATGAGATAATCCAACTTTTCAGAAGACGTGAACAATCGTCCAGTACGTCATTGTTTTTGCAAAGGCCTCGCTAAATTCACTGATAATAACAGTCTGCAAATATTTAAGAACTTGGCTTCTATCTGAGCAAACATTCTGTGGAACTTCACAAAACCCAGAAATTCCAAAGAGGAGAAACACTTTAAATATTTGCCTGTAACGCATTTGAAAAATTTCTTCTTTTCTTAGAAAGTTTTCTTAATGTATACACATAGTGATAAAGCCCTACGATAGCGCTGGCGGCTGTCTATTTCCTGTGCACAATCGGGCAGCCTGACTTGGATCCTATATTTAGGAAGCCCACCCATTTTTTTTTAAAATATGATTTGTTTAGGTTGACTTTCTGGTTGGCGGAGCTCCGAATGTTAACACCGGACATCTTCCACTGAAGAAGATGACTCAATTCCTGACCATCAAAGGTGAGCATGATTATTCTCTACGCCCTGATCAGAACCAGGGTGCCTTGCTGGAGAAGTGCTGAGGTCCCAAAATCACTTAGTCCCCCAGGAGAAGAAGAAGGTGACCACTAGTATCTGTCAAAGACAGAGTTAGTATGAAGGAATTAGTAGAAGAAGGAACTGTCAGGAGAGACAGTGTCATCCCTACCAGTTATTGGTTCCAAATTTTTTGTAGGGCTTCACAGCAGATATTTTTACATTTCTTCCCATATAAATTTAGCTATGTTCTATCACGTGGCGTCCTCCATTGAAATTAATGGAATGAGAAGTTTCCATTCTGAGCTCCCTAGGTGCCGGGGCGGATTGGCCATAGACTTTACAGGGAAATTTCCTGGTGGGCCGATGCCCACCTGGGCCCTATTCATGATTGGTCAGTGAAAGTTTATGGGAATGTATTTTGTGCTACTGACAGTATTTTTATGGTGGACGGTGGTATTTGGCTCTGTTGGGGCGGTATAATGTGCCACAATATGGTATTGCTGGCCCTGCCTTCCATCAATTTGGAACCAACTACAAAACGGGGACCACTTTTAGTATTTTTTCCAGGGCCACTTTAAGTTCCCAGTCCACTTCTGCTAGGGGCAGGTGGACTACCATGTGGAAATATTTCATTCAGTGGGGAGTGTGTACCAAATGAGAAATCACAGTCAGTAGAGCAAGCACATAAATATGACTATGGGAGACATAGACAAGATCAAGAGATGTAGGCCATGAACAGTGGTCGGAGAAAGTTTGCAACCACATGATAAGACTCTTGGCTTCATCACTCCACAAGGACCGATTATGGTTCAAACTTCTTGTCTTCGTTGATGACATGTGTTGTAAACAATGATGAGGACTGAGGGACTGGAACGGACTGGGAATTTAAAGTGGACCCAATTTTGTAGTTGGGTCCAAATTGATGGAAGGCAGGGCCATCAATACCATACTGTGGCACATTATACCACCCCCAACAGAGCCAAATACCACAGTCCATCACAAAATACATCCCCAAAACTTCCACTGGTGGCTGTGAGGCAGCCCTCTGGGCATTGGCCCACCGGGAAATTTCCCTGTAAGGTCTATGGCCAATCCGCCCCTGCTGAGGGATCAGCAGTAATCTGCCGCGGCACCTATCACACCACTGGGATGCCAGAAACAAACAAGAGAGGTGGCAGCAGGTGTATGTTGGCCTCATTACTAAAATGTATAGAAGTTATGGAGATATGGAGGGCAGTGACCCCCTTAGTCTTCACAAATGACCTCCTCACCACTTCCTCTTGGCAGAAGGTAATGACTAAGGGCCCTGATAGAAGATTTTTAGAAAATAAATATACATTTCTTAGCTCCTGCTCCTTGTTATAACCAACTCAGGGGATCACGTGGAGCCCCCTGGGCCCTTCAAGTGATCTTGATCTTTGAAACTTGTCACCAGCATGGTACCCTACCCATCCAGAGCAATGACCGGGCCAAGAAAAGCATTCCTCGGTGATGTCAGCTGTACGAATTACATTCCCAAACATTTTCACATGAGACTCAGATGTGGGTATGAAGCTATGACGGAAAGGGGTGTCTCAAGCACTTCTGGAAAGGGATTTTGGTTAAAGGGTTCATTTAGAATTCTGTTAACCCATTGATACATACATCTAAATATTAATTTCTTACCTAAAAAGAGTTCATCCTGGGACTATGATAAAATCTTCATACACCCCTTACTGAAAGTGCAACACCAATAAGGAAAAGTCATAGATTCTGGAAATCACAGGATCAATAGATAGAAAAAAAAAATCATATTCATAACATCTGAATTTATTCAGTATGGAGTATGAGCATCTTGTGCAGAAATACATGCACTTACACACCTTGGCAGCTATGTGAGGTTATTAATGGCTGTATGAGGAAAGTTCTGCCACGTTGAATGCACTTGGGCACGCAAATCATCAAGATCCGCTGCTGGCAGCTCCATTTACAATTGCCAACCAATGACATCCCAGATGTACTCGATGGGAGACAAGTCTAGAGACTCTGAAGGCCACCATTGTAGCATGTTCAGGCCATGCAGGTTCACAATAGCACAAGCAACATGGGGTCTGATGTCCTTTTGGAAAATGGCGTCTGGTACACTTTGGAGAATTGGTTGTACCACTGGTTGACCAAATGAATGCTGAGCTGATAGTTCGACGTTGTTCTCTCAACCACCGTGACACACAATGTTGAACAGCGCTGACATCATTGGCCTAAGGTGAGCTTGTGGATCTGCCAGCAGTGATAAAACCATAGGGTCTTCTAAATTTAAAGGGGTTGTCTCACTTCTGCACCGAGGCATTTATGCATGTAGACAAACAGTTAATATCAAGCCACTTACTAATGTATCCGTCCCCATTGACTTGCATTGGGGGTCATTCCGGATCCGTCTTGGTGCGGTGCCCAGACCGGAGAGCAAACCGCAGCATGTTGCGGTTTGCTCTCCGGTCTGAAGACTGAACGGAATGCTTTCAGGAGCATTCCGTTGTCTTCAGTTCAGTTTTGTCCCCATTGACAATGAATGGGGACAAAACTGAAGCGTTTTATTCCGGTATTGAGCCCCTATGACGGAGCTCAATACCGGAATATATAAACGCTAGTGTGAAACTAGCCTTAGTAATTGGCTTGAATTAACTTTCTCTACATGATAAATGCCACTTGCAAAAAGTGAGAGGACCCCTTTAAGGATTCTGTCCCTCTCAGATTGTAAGAAGTGATAATTGACATGGTGATGAACAGGAGGCATCCCACAATCATGCGACAGAACTTTTGAGGTTTAATGTGGCTAATACTGCTCCAATGTACAAGAATATAACTACTATAATACTGCTTCCTATGTACAAGAATATAACTACTATAATACTGCTCCTATGTACAAGAATATAACTACTATAATACTGCTCCTATGTACAAGAATATAACTACTATAATACTGCTCCTATGTACAAGAATATAACTACTATAATACTGCTCCTATGTACAAGAATATAACTACTATTAATACTGCTTCCTATGTATGTACAAGAATATAACTACTATAATACTATAACTACTATAGCTTCCTATGTACAAGAATATACTATAATACTACAAGAACTATAATACTATACGCTCCTATGTACAAGAATATAACTACTATAATACTGCTCCTATGTATGTACAAGAATATAACTACTATAATACTATACAAGAATATAACTGCTCCTATGTACAAGATATATAATAATACTGCTCCTATGTACAAGAATATAATACT
>ONZH01003855.1:0-26794 GCA_900303285.1 Rhinella marina
ACCCCAATGACAGAGGTGGTCACAGTAGTCCTCCATACATAACCACATACCCCGCAGATGACAGAGGTGGTCACAGTAGTCCCTCATACATAACCACATACCCCCAGATGACAGAGGTGGTCACAGTAGTCCTCATACATAACACATACCCCCCAGATGACAGAGGTGGTCACAGTAGTCCTCATACATAACCACATACCCCCCAGATGACAGAGGTGGTCACAGTAGTCCCATACATAACCACATACCCCCCAGATGACAGAGGTGGTCACAGTAGTCCCATACATAACCACTTACCCCCAGATGACAGAGGTAGTCATGTAGTCGCCCATACATACCACATACACCCCAGATGACAGAGGTGGTAGCAGTAGTCCCCAATACATAACCACATACCCCCAGATGAGCAGAGGTAGTGACAGTAGTCCCCCATACATAACCACATACCCCCAGATGACAGAGGTGGTCACAGTAGTCCCCCATACATAACCACATACCCCCAGATGACAGAGGTAGTGACAGTAGTCCCCCATACATAACCACATACCCCCAGATGACAGAGGTTGGTCACAGTAGTCCCTACATAACGCACATACCCCAGATGACACCACATAGTCCTCATACATAACACATACCCAGATGATAGAGGTGGTCACAGTAGTCCTCATACATAACCACATACCCCCAGATGACACAGGTGGTCACAGTAGTCCTCATACTAACCACATACCCCCAGATGACAGAGGTGGTCACAGTAGTCCCCCATACATTACCACATACCCCCAGATGACAGAGGTGGTCACAGTAGTCCCCCAACATTACCACATACCCCCCAGATGACAGAGGTGGTCACAGTAGTCCCATACATAACCACATACCCCCAGATGACAGAAGTGGTGACAGTAGTCCCCATACATAACCACATACCCCCCAGATGATAGAGGTGGTCACAGTAGCTCATACTAACCACATACCCCCCAGATGACAAGGTGGTCACAGTATCCCCATACATAACCACATACCCCCAGATGACAGAGGTGGTCACAGTAGTCCCCATACATAAACCACATACCCCCCAGATGACAGAGGTACAGTAGTCCTCATACATAACCACATACCCCCCAGATGATAGAGGTGGTCACAGTAGTCCTCATACATAACCACATACCCCAGATTGACAGAGGTGGTCACAGTAGTCCTCATACATAACCACCATACCCCCCAGATGACAGAGGTGGTCACAGTAGTCCTCATACATAACCACATACCCCCAGATGACAGAGGTGGTCACAGTAGTCCTCATACATAACCACATACCCCCAGATGACAGAGGTGGTCACAGTAGTCCCCCATTCTATCACCTCTTCCATTATATCAGCTGGGGGTGAGCACTGTCATATGGTGAGGGACATTTATGGTTCATTGTGTGAAAGATCCATTTTCCTATCCATAGGTCTACACTCTGTAATAGTCTTCTCTTACCAAATGGCACAAAAATAATCTGAATATAGACATTTCTAAAATCAAAACTGGAAAAATATACAAAATGGGCTCAAATATCCAGAGAGGAACCAGAGGAAGACTTTATGGGTCACTATTGTGAGTATAATAATGTGAATGTATACCTCAGATGAAAAAGAGGCACATTTAAGGGGAAAAGAGGGACTTGGGTCAAAAAGAGGGACTGTCCCTCCAAAGAGGGACACATGGGAGGTCTGGGTGTGACGAGAAATAGCTGGAACCACTTATCAGTAAATAATGGGGAGAAGGCCACCCTACAAGCTGACCTCACTGCGGTGTATGACCAGGACCACCTCAGTGATTTCAGGGGGTCTAACGCACAGTCTAGGTAGGTCCTTGTTTGGTGGAGTCCTGTCTATTACAGCTGCACTCTACTACATCCCCCAACATTCCAGTCACGTGGAAATCTCATCAGCCATTGTGCTAATCAGTCTTTTAATTGAATCACTGCCCCATGTGCCATCACTGCATAGGGAGAAGACTGTCCTCCACTGATTTGTGTCATCTCCTGGTGGCTTCACGTGAAGACAATGACTGATTCTGGCCACCGTCTGTTCACACCAAAACATGAACATTCCTAAGGAGAGTGGCAACCATGTATGATAATAAGAAGTGGTCATCATTTACTGTACATGAAGTGGTCATCTTCTCTCTGCCATCTTTCATTTACATGAAGTGTTTATTTTCTCTCCATTATCCATCATCCCATGACATGAAGTAGTCATCTCTCCATCATCTGTCTTCTCTTCACATGAAGTGGTCATCTTCTCTCCGTCATCTGCCTTCCCTTCACATGAAGTGGTCATCTTCTCTCCATCATGTCTTCCTTTCACATGAAGTGCTCATCTTCTCTCCATCATCTGCCTTCCCTTCACATGAAGTGGTCATCTTCTCTCCATCATCTGCCTTCCCTTCACATGAAGTGGTCATCTTCTCTCCATCATCTGCCTTCCCTTCACGTGGTCATCTTTCCTCCAGCGTCACTTTCTATGATCTTCTCTCCATTATCCATCATCCCTTGACATGAAGTGGTCATCTCTCCATCATCTGCCTTCCCTTCACATGAAGTGGACATCTTCTCTCCACTATCCATCTTCCCATTACATGAAGTAGTCATCTTCTCTCCATCATCTGTCTCCCCTTCACATGAAGTGGTCATCTTCTCTCCACTATCCATCATCCCTTGACATAAAGTAGTAATCTTCTCTCCATCATCTGCCTTCCCTTAACGTGGTCATCTTTCCTCCAGCGTCACTTTCCATGATCTTCTCTCAATTATCCACCATCCCTTGACATGAAGTAGTCTTCTCTCGTCTGTCTTCCCTTCACATGAAGTGATCATCTTTCCTTCATCGTTGGCCTTCTCTTTACATGAAATGGTCATATTGCCATCATCCTCCATCCTTTCTTTACATGAAGTGGTCACCCTCTGATCATGAGCCACCATCTTCCCACCACCATCTGTCATCTCCCCGCCTTTACATTAGGTGGTCATCAACATGAAGTGATTGTCGTGAAGGTCACTAGTTTATGTTTTTATTTTCACCATTAATCTCGTGAGTGGTCATGTGGGGCAGGATGGGTCGAATTAACAGAAGGACCAATGTGGGACTAACCATGAACGGGAAATCTACTAAAAACCCTCCAAAACGTACGCCAGAGGTGACCTTGGAGGATGTGAATGGTGGGTTGATTGGACTGGTTCAGACATGATCCAGCAGTAACACAGTTCCCCTCAGAACACCCTCTTGGTGACAGAAGAGCCTAGGCCTGGACTGTTCTTGAGTTCTAGGCCTGGACTGTTCTTGAGTTCTAGGCCTGGACTGTCCTTGAGTTCTAGGCCTGGACTGTCCTTGAGTTCTAGGCCTGGACTGTCCTTGAGTTCTAGGCCTGGACTGTTCTTGAGTTCTAGGCCTGGACTGTCCTTGAGTTCTAGGCCTGGACTGTCCTTGAGTTCTAGGCCTGGACTGTCCTTGAGTTCTAGGCCTGGACTGTCCTTGAGTTCTAGGCCTGGACTGTCCTTGAGTTCTAGGCCTGGACTGTCCTTGAGTTCTAGGCCTGGACTGTCCTTGAGTTCTAGGCCTGGACTGTCCTTGAGTTCTAGGCCTGGACTGTTCTTGAGTTTCGTTAAAGTTCCTCATTTACATGAACAGGACAAGTGGCCATAATGTAGAGATCAGTGTCACCTGATACACCAGTCCATGGAGTAGAACAGGTAAATCTCAACCTAGAATCTATCTGATTACCAGTATCTACCACTGGTGCAAACTGGGAAAACTAGAATCAGGTGAAAAAGTTCTGGTTCCATCTTGTAGTGCTTATTAGGATATGTTTATGTGTGGAGCAGTATGGGGTATTTGGGTGTCACCTCTTCTTTGTTGAGTGTGTCCCTCCTCCACCATAAACCTTGTGCAAATGAGCAGTCCACATGTAACGAGCCTGAGGGGGCACAATAGAGGGGTGGGGGGCAGGGAAGGTTACATGAAAGCCTACGTGTCACATAATGGTCTGACCCAGGTGGGATAGGGTTAATGTTACGCCTCTGACCTCTATAAAACCCCCTGTAGCTGACCAGCCTCTCTCAGACCTCGCTGACCACCATGTCCTCTGTCAACTCCATGTTACTGGTGTCCTTTCTCCTATGCTTCCCCTCCCCAGCCTTGCTGTGGATTTTGCCCCACACAGGTTGGTCCAATGAGGTGGAGGGTAAGGAGAACTGTCCACAGTGCCAGGACTACAGCTGCCCCTCAGTGCCCCAGCGCTGCCCGGCTGGCAAGGTGAAGGATCCTTGTGGCTGCTGTTGGGAGTGTGCCAATGTGGAGGGGCAGCTGTGTGACCTGCCATGGCAGAGGCACCATTATGGCACCTGTGGAGAGGAGCTGCAGTGCCAGGTGATGGCCGGACACAGTGATGAGCCCCAGTGCGTCTGCCCAACTCAGGAGAGCGTCTGCGGAACAGACCGCAGGACCTACAAAAACATCTGCCGTCTACAGGAGGCCGCAAGCACCCGCAGGAGGATAGTCCTCAGCCTGGCACATACTGGCCCGTGCCAAGAAGGTGAGCCCATACCAAATCTGAAGAATGCCCTTCCATGTCACACAGGTGAAGCTGAGATATGGGGGTTAGAGAGATCATCTCCATGTCCTGATGTCTGTGTACAGTGTCTGAATTTGTCCTGTGTATTAGGAGAGGTCAGTGTCCTGATGTCTGTGTATAGAGAGGTCAGTGTCCTGATGTCTGTGTATTAGGAGAGGTCTATTAGGAGGATTAGAGGGTCAGCGATGTCTGTGTATTAGTCTGTATTTAGGAGAGGTCAGTCCTGATGGTCTGTGTATTAGGAGAGGTCAGAGGTCAGTGTCCTGCATGTCTGTGTATTAGGAGAGGTCAGTGTCCTGATGTCTGTGTATTAGGAGAAGGTCAGCGTCCTGTGTGTCTAGTGTATTATTAGGAGAGGTCAGTGTCGTGATGTCTGTGTCTGTGTATTAGGAGAGGTCAGTCCTGATGTCTGTGTATTAGGAGGAGAGGTCAGCGTCCTGATGTCTGTGTATTAGGAGAGGTCAGTGTCTGTATTATCAGCGTCCTGATGTCTGTGTATTAGGATTAGGAGAGGTCAGCGTCTTCGATGTCTGTGTATTAGGAGAGAGTCAGTGTCTGATGTCTGTGTATTAGGAGAGGTCATGTCTGTCCTGATGTCTGTCCTGTATTAGGAGAGGTCGCGTTCCTGATGTCGTGTATTAGGAGAGGTCAGCTGTCCTGATGTCTGTGTATTAGGAGAGGTCAGTCTGTCCTGTCTGTGTATGTCTGTGTGTATTAGGAGAGGTCAGTGTCCTGATGTCCTGTGTCTTGTATTAGGAGAGGTCAGTGTCCTGATGTCTGTGTATTAGGAGAGTGTCAGTGTCCTGATGTCTGTGTATTAGGAGAGGTCAGTGTCCTGATGTCTGTGTCATTGATATTCAGAGATTAGGTCAGTGTGTCCTGATGTCTGTGGTATTAGGAGAGGTCAGTGTCCTGATGTCTGTGTATTAGGAGAGGTCAGTGTGTCCTGATGTCTGTGTATTAGGAGAGGTCAGTGTCCTGATGTCTGATGTCTGGTGATTAGGAGAGGTCAGTGTCCTGATGTCTGTGTATTAGAGAGAGTGTCATGTCTGTCCTGATGTCTGTGTATTAGGAGAGTCAGTGTCCTGATGTCTGTGTATTAGGAGAGGTCAGTGTCCTGATGTCTGTGTCATTAGTCTGATGAGGAGAGAGTCTGTGTATTAGGAGAGGTCAGCGTCCTGATGTTGTCAGCCTGATGTCTGTGTATTAGGAGAGGTCAGTGTCCTGTCTGTGTATTATCAGGATGTCATTAGGTCCTGTCCTGATGTCTGTGTATTATGGAGAGGTCAGTGTCAGTGTGATGTTGGTATTAGGAGGAGAGGTCAGTGTCCTGATGTCTGTGTATTAGGAGAGGTCAGTGTCCTGATGTCTGTGTATTAGGTTGTAGGAGAGGTCAGTGTCCTGATGTCTGTGTATTAGGAGAGGTGATTCTGTTGTATTAGGAGAGGTCGGTGTGTCTGTGTATTAGGAGAGGACAGTGTCCTGATGTCTGTGTATTAGGAGAGGTCAGTGTCCTGATGTCTGTGTATTAGGAGGAGGTTCCTGTGTCCTGAGAGTCTGTGATTCTGTGTATTAGGAGAGGTCAGCGTCCTGATGTCTGTGTATTAGGAGAGGTCAGCGTCCTGATGTCTGTGTATTAGGAGAGGTCAGTGTCCTGATGTCTGTGTATTAGGAGAGGTCACCTGTCCTGATGTCTGTGTATTAGGAAGGTCAGGTCCTGATGTCTGTGTATTAGGAGGAGTGTCAGCGTCCTGATGTCTGTGTATTAGGAGAGGTCAGGTCCTGATGTCTGCAGTGTGTCTGTGTATTAGGAGAGGTCAGTAGGAGGAGAAGGTCAGCGTCCTGATGTCTGTGTATTAGGAGAGAATGTCTGTGTATTAGGAGAGGTCAGCGTCCTGATGTCTGTGTATTAGGAGAGTCAGCGTCCTGATGTCTGATGTCTGTGTATTAGGAGAGGTCAGCGTCCTGATGTCTGTATTAGCAGGATGTTCTGATGTCTGCAGCGTGATGGAGGAGTACAGGTAGGAGGTAACAGAGATGAGTAAGGAGATGTAGGGGGTTGGGAGGTGCAGCACTGTGGAGAGTACAGGTAGGATGGTAGACAGAGATGAGGAGGAGATGTAGGAGGTGCAGCACTGTGGAGAGCACAGGTAGGATGGTAGACAGAGATGAGGAGGAGATGTAGGGGGTGCAGCACTGTGGAGAGTACAGGTAGGATGGTAGACAGAGATGAGGAGGAGATGTAGGAGGTGCAGCACTGTGGAGAGCACAGGTAGGATGGTAGACAGAGATGAGGAGGAGATGTAGGAGGTGCAGCACTGTGGAGAGTACAGGTAGGATGGTAGACAGAGATGAGGAGGAGATGTAGGAGGGTGCAGCACTGTGGAGAGTACAGGTAGGATGGTAGACAGAGATGAGGAGGAGATGTAGGAGGTGCAGCACTGTGGAGAGCACAGGTAGGATGGTAGACAGAGATGAGGAGGAGATGTAGGAGGTGCAGCACTGTGGAGAGCACAGGTAGGATGGTAGACAGAGATGAGGAGGAGATGTAGGGGTGCAGCACTGTGGAGAGTACAGGTAGGATGGTAGACAGAGATGAGGAGGAGATGTAGGAGGTGCAGCACTGTGGAGAGCACAGGTAGGATGGTAGACAGAGATGAGGAGGAGATGTAGGGGTGCAGCACTGTGGAGAGCACAGGTAGGATGGTAGACAGAGATGAGGAGGAGATGTAGGAGGTGCAGCACTGTGGAGAGCACAGGTAGTAGGATGGTAGACAGAGATGAGGAGAGAGATGTAGGAGGTGCAGCACTGTGGAGAGCACAGGTAGGATGGTAGACAGAGATGAGGAGGAGATGTAGGGGTGCAGGCACTGTGGAAAGCATGGGTAGGATGTTAGACAGAGATGAGGACGAGATGTAGGGGGTGCAGCACTGTGGAGAGCACAGGTAGGATGGTAGACAGAGATGAGGAGGAGATGTAGGGGTGCAGCACTGTGGAGAGTACAGGTAGGATGGTAGACAGAGATGAGGAGGAGATGTAGGGGTGCAGCACTGTGGAGAGCACAGGTAGGATGGTAGACAGAGATGAGGAGGAGATGTAGGAGGTGCAGCACTGTGGAGAGCACAGGTAGGATGGTAGACAGAGATGAGGAGGAGATGTAGGGGGTGCAGCACTGTGGAGAGCACAGGTAGGATGGTAGACAGAGATGAGGATGAGTATATAATATGTGGTACAGCTCCGTTCTCCTCAGTTCTCCTTACGACACCTGGCGATTGGTCAGAATCATCTGGTGTGAAGTCTGCCCAACCATAGCGGAGAAATGAGGAAGGAAGGATGAAAGACCACTTCCGGGAGCACAGCCATATCCTCATACAGGTACCGTCTAGGGCAGTGCCATGACTTCTAGACCCCCCACCCATCCTAACCATCACGTGTAAGGTATAGACCTAAGTATATATAATGTGTCCTCCTCCAGACACCTGTCCTCCTCACGCTTTCGTTTCCACCCCAAGGCTCACGTGTCAACCTACAGACCCCTCTTTTCTCTCCACCAGACTCTTCCATAACCCTTGACTCCACTATCCATTCAGACTCATCTGCCCCTCCAGGAACATTGTTACTTCCCCCCGTCCACCAGACCACCCTATCCATTCCAGACAACTTTGTGTCCTCCTTCAGACTCCTCTGACTCCTCTGCCATCTCCATACTTCTTTGTCCATACTGTCCATCTCCATACTTCTTTGTCCATCTCCAGCTTACTTTGTCTCCTCTAGACTCCTCTAGCCCACTCCCACTCTCATACTCCATCTTCTTTTCCATTCTGCAGCTTACTCTGTCCTCCTCTAGACTCCTCTGCCCACTTCTTACTGCTCATCTCTCCATACTTCTTTGCTCCATCTCCAGCTTTACTCTGTCCTCCTCTAGACTCCTCTGCCCACTCCATACTGCTCATCTCCATACTTCTTTGTCCATCTCCAGCTTACTTTGTCCTCCTCTAGACTCCTCTGCCCACTCCATACTGCTCATCTCCATACTTCTTTGTCCATCTGCAGCTTACTCTGTCCACCTCCAGACTCCTCTGTCACTTTCAGTCTTCTGGTCCCTCCAGGCCCCTCTGCCCCTCTCAATATTTTTCTGTCCCTTCCAGTGTCAACTGTCTTTTCCAGATTTCTCTGTCTCTTCTAGACTTTCTCTGTTCCTCCTCGGTCTTCTACCACATGTGTCTCATTAGACTCCTTTGTAATATCCAGACTCCTTTTTCGCCCACCAGACGGCTCTTTCTCTGTTCATCTCCAGACTCCCCCAGCTCTCTCTAGACTTACCTTTTTCTTCCAGACACCTTTGTCTTGTCCAGATTCCTCTGTCGTCTCCCATCCGATCCTTATCTCTCCCAACATCTGTCTTTAGGCCAGCTCAACTCATCATGTGTAAGATATAGACCTTCCAAACCTGACCATAGCCACCCGATCCCTGTTTATAATGGTTATGGAACATAGTCTTCTCCCGCACAACGTTTCACATGACCTCTTTTCTGATGCGCCTTTCTTTTTGGACACAGTCTCGTGGAGGACCTCAACGACATCAGGTGACCGGTTGGCTCCAGATTCATCAGGTCAAGCAGAGGGATGCTGGCATATACATCTGCCGGGCCTGGAACATGTTTGGAGAGGTGTCCAGCTCAGCAAGACTACGTGTCATATCACCAGGTGAGACGCTCACGGTGGAGGACGGTTGGCCATCGTTGATTACCTCACTTGGAGGATGGTCGTCATGAGAAGTGTCCTTAGATTTATTATACAGTGGTCAGTTCTGTAGACGTGGTGATAATGTTGTCTCTTGTGCCTTCAGATTCTCCACTCGCCTCGGAAATCATCCATCATCTGGTCGGGGTGTTCGATGTGTCAGATGATGAAGATGACCCTTCCAGAGAGGGGCCTTCAGGATCTCATGAGTGAAGACGGGCAGAGGACTAAGAAATTTGTGTGGTCAGGCACAGAATCAATGGCCATCTTGTTATCTGGGAGAAGCTTCTGAGATGGGTGGTGATGCCACCAGTAATGGACAGGATGGAGCTGTTCCAAGGTTGGGTGGATCAGCACATGCTGATGGGTCAGGTGGGACCTTCCCCAGTTCATACAGAGTGCGGACCCACAGGTCTCCATGACCTTCAATGCTGGACATAAGAGGGGGATGTATGTTCTCCATAATGTGGTGTAAATAATGTGACATACGGGGGCCCACTGATGATGTCACATGACCATGCGCCATGCACTGGTCCAACATGTCATTGGCGGGTCATGTATCAATATTGTAACAAGAGACAAAAGGAACACGCGTGTGATGAAAAACGTGCTCCCGTACCATGTACGACCAAAAAGGGGCGTGGCTAGCCAGTCACATGTATTACCCGGCGGCGTGGGAGTATGAAACAGACTATGGACGTCATCCCGACAACCGCTGACTACTATCCCCAGTCCATTCTTGTCTCAGGGCTTACTGTATTTCTCTTGGGTGGGGGTGGGGGGGGGAGGGCGATGTATATAAAAGATATATACTTTCTTATCAACCAAATAAATACTGTAAATACCGACATAACAATACTTGAGTCACATGATGTCTGTAATGTGGGCGTGGCTTGAATGTACAACGGTGAAGTATTAGTCATATACTACCCTGTGACTGCTGAGGCCTGTGATTGGCCACAGTGGTCATGGGACCCAGTCACCGCAGACAGGCGAGTCTTCTTTTATAGGTTCTCGCACACGGGTCAGTAGTTGTCAGCTCCAGGGCCGGACATTACCTCTAATTCTATAGCTTACATGGAGTGTGTTTCTTCTCACTGCATTGATTTTCTCTGTGTACTCTACAGTAATAAAACACCAACACCACGACTAATAAGACTACATATGACTAATACTACTATTACTAGTACTATAGTAATAAAACTCTAACTACCATTGACTAATAAGACTACTATTACTACCAAAACAACATGACTAATAAGATACTATTTACTACCCAACAACATGACTAATAAGACTACTATTAACTACACTTAATACTATATTAATAAAAACCATGACTTAATAAGACTACCATTACTACCAACAACATGACTAATAAGACTACTATTACTACCACTAGTACTATAGTAATAAAACACCATGACTAATAAGACTACTATTACTACCAACACCATGACTAATAAGACTACTATTACTACCACTAGTACTATAGTAATAAAACACCATGACTAATAAGACTACTATTACTACAAACACCATGACTAATAAGACTACTATTACTACCACTAGTACTATAGTAATAAAACACCAACACCATGACTAATAAGACTACTATTACTACCAACACCTCGACTAATAAGACTACTATTACTACCACTAGTACTATAGTAATAAAACACCAACACCATGACTAATAAGACTACTATTACTACCACTAGTACTATAGTAATAAAACACCATGACTAATAAGATTACTATTACTACCAACAACATGACTAATAAGACTACTATTACTACCACTAGTACTATAGTAATAAAAACACCAACACCATGACTAATAAGATTACTATTACTACCAACAACATGACTAATAAGACTACTAGTACTACCAACAACATGACTAATAAGACTACTATTACTACCACTAGTACTATAGTAATAAAACACCATGACTAATAAGACTACCATTACTACCAACAACATGACTAATAAGACATCTATTACTACCACTAGTACTATAGTAATAAAACACCAACACCATGACTAATAAGACTACTATTACTACCAACACCATGACTAATAAGACTACTATTACTACCACTAGTACTATAGTAATAAAAAACAACCAACAACTATGTACTATAGTAAGACTACTATTACTACCACTAGTACTATAGTAATAAAAACACCATGACTAATAAGACTACTATTACTACCACACCAATGACTAATTAAGACTACTATTACTTACCAACCAACATGACTAATAAGGACTACTATTACTACCACTAGTACTATAGTAATTAAAACACCATGACTAATAAGACTACCATTCTACCAACACCATGACTAATAAGACTACTATTACTACCACTAGTACTATAGTAATAATACACCAACACCAAAATAAGCACTACTATTACCACTAGTACTATAGTAGACTATTACTATTACTACCACTAGTACTATTACTACTAGTACTATAGTAATAAAAACACCATGACAACAGACTAATAAGACTACCTATTACTACCACTAGTACTTAGTAATAAAAACACCATACTAATAAGACTCTATTACTACCAACAACATGGACTAATAAGACTACTATTACTACCACTTAGTACTATAGTAATAAAAAACACCATGAAATAAGACTACTATTACTACAACAACATGACTAATAATGACTACCTATTACCTACCAACAAACATACTAATAAGACTTACTATTACTACCCCACTTAAGACTACTATATAGTAATATAAAACACCATGACTAATAAGACTACTATACTACAACAACATGACTATAAGACTTACTATTACTACCACTAGTACTATAGTAATAAAAACACCAAACTACCCCCCAGACTAATAAGACTACTATTACTACCACTAGTACTATAGTAATAAAACACCAACACCATGACTAATAAGACTACTATTACTACCAACACCATGACTAATAAGACTACTATTACTACCAACAACATGACTAATAAGACTACTATTACTACCAACAACATGACTAATAAGACTACTATTACTACCAACAACATGACTAATAGAAGACTACTACTATACACCCAACAACATGACTAATAAGACTACTATTACTACCAACCCATTACTAATAGACTACTATTACTACCAACACCCAATGACTAATAAGACTAACTATTTGACTACCATTACTACCACCAATTACTAATTAGAGACTACTATTACTACCAACACCATGACTAATAAGGACTACTATTATACCCAACTACCATGACAATAAGACTACCTTACTAATAGAGACTACTATTACATCAACACCATGACTAATAAGACTACTATTATTACCAACACATGACTAATAGACTACTACTATTACTACCAACACCATGACTAATTACTAGACTACTACTTTTACCAAACACCATGACTAATTAGACTACTATTACTACCACAACATTACTAATAGACTACTATACTACCAACAACATGACTAATAAGCTACTATTACTACCAACAACATTACTAATTAAGACTACTATTATACCAACACCATGACTAATAAGGACTACTATTATTACTAACTTACCCACCAACACCTACTAATAAGGACTACTTTAAGACTACTACTATTACTACGACTTATACTATTAGTAAACACCATGACTAATAAGACTACTTATTACTACCAACACCTGACTAATAAGACTACTATTACTACCAACACCTAATGGTAATAAACTGATAAAGACTACTATTACTACCAACACCATGACTAATAAGACTACTACTACCAACAACATTACTGCCTATACACCACACCATGACTAATAAGACTACTATTACTACAACAATGACTTAATTACTAACTACCAGACTAATACTACTATTACTACCAACAACATTACAATAAGACTACTATTGACTAATAAGACTACTATTACTACCAACAGCATTACTAATAGAGACTACTATTACTACCAACACCATGACTAATAAGACTACTATTACTACCAACACCATGACTAATAAGACTACTATTACTACCAACACCATGACTAATAAGACTACTATTACTACCAACAACATGACTAATAAGACTACTATTACTACCAACAACATGACTAATAAGACTACTATTACTACCAACAACATGACTAATAAGACTCTACTACTTCTACTATTACTACAACATGACTAATAAGACTACTAATTACCAACTATTACTACCAACACCATGACTAATAAGACTACTATTATTACCAACACCATGACTAATAAGACTACTATTACTACCAACAACATTACTAATAAGACTACTATTACTACCAACAACATGACTAATAAGACTACTATTACTACCAACAACATGACTAATAAGACTACTATTACTACCAACAACATGACTAAATAAGACTACTATTACTACGACTTATACTATAGTAATAAAATACCAACACCATGACTAATAAGACTACTATTACTACCACTAGTACTATAGTAATAAAATACCAACACCATGACTAATAAGACTGCTATTACTACCACTAGTACTATAGTAATATTAAAACTAACTATAACTAACAACAACATGACTAATAAGACTACTATTATTACCAACAACATGACTACTAAGACTACAATTACTACCAACAACATGACTAATAAGACTACTATTACTAACACTAGAACTATAGTAATAAAACACCAACAACATGACTAATAGAGACTACTATTACTATCAACAACATGACTAATAGAGACTATTATTACTACCAACACCATGACTAAAAAGACTACTATTATTACCAACAACATGACTACTAAGACTACAATTACTACCAACAACATGACTAATAAGACTACTATTACTACCACTAGAACTATAGTAATAAAACACCAACAACATGACTAATAGAGACTACTATTACAACCAACACCATGACTAATACGACTACTATTACTACCAACAACATGACTAATAAGACTACTATTACTACCAACATCATGACTAATAAGACTACTATTACTACGACTAGTACTATAGTAATAAAACACCAACACCATGACTAATAAAACTACTATTACTACCACTAGTACTATAGTAATAAAACACCAACAACATGACTAATACGACTACTATTACTACCACTAGTACTATAGTAATAAAACACAAACAACATGACTAATAAGACTACTATTACTACCACTAGTACTATAGTAATAAAACACCAACACCATGACTAATAAGACTACTATTACTACCACTAGTACTATAGTAATAAAACACAAACACCATGACTAATAAGACTACTATTACTACCACTAATACTATAGCAGTAACTACACCAGCATGACTATTCCCAGTACTATTACTACTACCACTGATACGATAGTAATAAGAAGATCAGCCATATGTCTAATACCAGTACTATTACTAATACTATGGTATTATAAATGCCAGCCACATGACTATTATTATTACCACTGCTGCTAATTTTGTAGTAATACTACCCTAATAACCACCCACACCGGGAATATGACAAATATGAATACTATTAATACCGCCAATGTTACTATTACTACTATTAATGCTATAGTACTAACCACACCAGAAATATGATTAATACCAGTAGCCTTACTACTACTACCACCACTATTATTATACTAATAACCACACCAGCAGAAGAGCCCCCAGTATTAATAATGCCCTCACAGAGCCCCCAGATGTAATAGGGTTCCCTATTGTCCTACCGGCGGTAATAAAGCTCTCTATAGACCCCTTGGTAGTAATAAGGCGCCCATAATGCTCTTAGTAGAAATAAGGCGGAACTATAAGTCCCTCCTATACAGCCCCCAGTAGTAATAGTAATAATAGTAGTAATAGTAATCCTAGATATAATCAGGTAGACTATGTGTGTTGGTCCAGGTAGACTATCATATATATAATCAGGTAGACTACACTGTGTGTTATCATAGATATAATCAGGTAGACTACACTGTGTGTTATCATAGATATAATCAGGTAGACTACACTGTGTGTTATCATAGATATAATCAGGTAGACTACACTGTGTGTTATCCATAGATATAATCAGGTAGACTACACTGTGTGTTACCATAGATATAATCAGGTAGACTACACTGTGTGTTTACATAGATATAATCAGGTAGACTACACTGTGTGTTACCATAGATATAATCAGGTAGACTACACTGTGTGTACTACACTGTGTGTTACCATAGATATAATCAGGTAGACTACACTGTGTGTTATGTTACCATAGATATAATCAGGTAAGACTACACTGTTGTGTGTTATCATAGATATAATCAGGTAGACTACACTGTGTGTGTTATCATAGATATATAATCAGGTAGACTACACTGTGTGTGTTACCATAGATATAATCAGGTTAGACTACACTGTGTGTTACCATAGATATAATCAGGTAGACTACACTGTGTGTTATATCATAGATATAATCAGGTAGACTACACTGTGTGTGTATACCATAGATATAATCAGGTAGACTACACTGTGTGTGTTACCATAGATATAATCAGGTAGACTACACTGTGACACTGTGTGTTACCATAGATATAATCAGGTAGACTACACCGTGTGTGTTATCATAGATATAATCAGGTAGACTACACTGTGTGTGTTATCATAGATATAATCAGGTAGACTACACTGTGTGTTACCATAGATATAATCAGGTAGACTACACTGTGTGTGTTATCATAGATATAATCAGGTAGACTACACGTGTGTGTTACCATAGATATAATCAGGTAGACTACACTGTGTGTTATCATAGATATAATCAGGTAGACTACACTGTGTGTGTTACCATAGATATAATCAGGTAGACTACACCGTGTGTGTTATCATAGATATAATCAGGTAGACTACACTGTGTGTTATCATAGATATAATCAGGTAGACTACACTGTGTGTGTTACCATAGATATAATCAGGTAGACTACACTGTGTGTTACCATAGATATAATCAGGTAGACTACACTGTGTGTTACCATAGATATAATCAGGTAGACTACACTGTGTGTGTTACCATAGATATAATCAGGTAGACTACACTGTGTGTGTTATCATAGATATAATCAGGTAGACTACACCGTGTGTGTTACCATAGATATAATCAGGTAGACTACACCGTGTGTGTTATCATAGATATAATCAGGTAGACTACACCGTGTGTGTTATATAGATATAATCAGGTAGACTACACTGTGTGTTTACATAGATATAATCAGGTAGACTACACTGTGTGTTACCATAGATATAATCAGGTAGACTACACTGTGTGTTACCATAGATATAATCAGGTAGACTACACCGTGTGTTATCATAGATATAATCAGGTAGACTACACTGTGTGTGTTATCATAGATATAATCAGGTAGACTACACCGTGTGTTACCATAGATATAATCAGGTAGACTACACTGTGTGTTACCATAGATATAATCAGGTAGACTACACCGTGTGTTATCATAGATATAATCAGGTAGACTACACTGTGTGTTACCATAGATATAATCAGGTAGACTACACTGTGTGTTACCATAGATATAATCAGGTAGACTACACTGTGTGTTATCATAGATATAATCAGGTAGACTACACTGTGTGTTATCATAGATATAATCAGGTAGACTACACTGTGTGTGTTATCATAGATATAATCAGGTAGACTACACCGTGTGTGTTACCATAGATATAATCAGGTAGACTACACTGTGTGTTACCATAGATATAATCAGGTAGACTACACTGTGTGTTATCATAGATATAATCAGGTAGACTACACTGTGTGTGTTACCATAGATATAATCAGGTAGACTAGACTACATGATGTGTGTGTTATCATAGATATAATCAGGTAGACTACACCGTGTGTTATCATAGATATAATCAGGTAGACTACACTGTGTGTTACCATAGATATAACAGGTAGACTACACTATGTGTTATCCATAGATATTATCAGGGTAGACTACACTGTGTGGGTTACCATTAGATATAATCAGGTAGACGTATACCGTGTGTTATCATAGATATAATCAGGTAGACTACACTGTGTGTTATCATAAGATATAATCAGGTTAGACTACACCGTGTGTTTACCCATAGATATAATCAGGTAGGACTACACTGTGTGTGTTATCATAGATGATAATCAGGTAGATACACTGTGTGTTATCATAGATATATATCAGGGTAGAACTACACTGTGTGTACCATAGATATAATCAGGTAGACTGACACCGTGTGTGTTACCATAGATGAAATCAGGTAGACTACACCGTGTGTGTTACCTATAGGATATAATCAGGTAGATACACCGGTGTGTTATCATAGATATAATCAGGGTAAACTACACTGTGTTGTTACCATAGATTATAATCAGGAGACTACACTGTGTGTTATCATAGCATATAATCAGGTAGACTACACGTGTGTAGTGTTACCATAGATATAATCAGGTAGACTACACCGTGTGTGTTATCATAGATATAATCAGGTAGACTACACCGTGTGTGTTACCATAGATATAATCAGGTAGACTACACTGTGTGTTACATAGATATAATCAGGTAGACTACACTGTGTGTTAGTTTATAATAGATATACCATAATCAGGTAGACTACACTGTGTGTTACCATAGATATAATCAGGTAGACTACACCGTGTGTGTTATCATAGATATAATCAGGTAGACTACACTGTGTGTTATCATAGATATAATCAGGTAGACTACACTGTGTGTTACCATAGATATAATCAGGTAGACTACACTGTGTGTTATCATAGATATAATCAGGTAGACTACACTGTGTGTGTTACCATAGATATAATCAGGTAGACTACACTGTGTGTGTTATCATAGATATAATCAGGTAGACTACACTGTGTGTTACCATAGATATAATCAGGTAGACTACACTGTGTGTGTTACCATAGATATAATCAGGTAGACTACACTGTGTGTTACCATAGATATAATCAGGTAGACTACACTGTGTGTTATCATAGATATAATCAGGTAGACTACACTGTGTGTTTATCATAGATATAATCAGGTAGACTACACTGTGTGTTATCCATAGATATAATCAGGTAGACTACACTGTGTGTTATTCATAGATATAATCAGGTAGACTACACTGTGTGTTTACCATAGATATAATCAGGTAGACTACACTGTGTGTGTTACCATAGATATAATCAGGTAGACTACACTGTGTGTTACCATAGATATAATCAGGTAGACTACACTGTGTGTTATCATAGATATAATCAGGTAGACTTACACTGTGTGTTACCATAGATATAATCAGGTAGACTTACACTGTGGTTACCATAGATATAATCAGGTAGACTACACTGTGTGTTATCATAGATATAATCAGGTAGACTACACTGTGTGTTATCATAGATATAATCAGGTAGACTACACCGGTGTGTTATCATAGATATAATCAGGTAGACTACACTGTGTGTTTACCATAGATATAATCAGGTAGACTACACTGTGTGTTACCATAGATATAATCAGGTAGACTTACACTGTGTGTTACCATAGATATAATCAGGTAGACTACACTGTATGTGTTACCATAGATATAATCAGGTAGACTACACCGTGTGTTACCATAGATATAATCAGGTAGACTACACCATGTGTGTTATCATAGATATAATCAGGTAGACTACACCGTGTGTGTTATCATAGATATAATCAGGTAGACTACACCGTGTGTGTTACCATAGATATAATCAGGTAGACTACACTGTGTGTTACCATAGATATAATCAGGTAGACTACACTGTGTGTTACCATAGATATAATCAGGTAGACTACACTGTGTGTTACCATAGATATAATCAGGTAGACTACACTGTGTGTGTTATCATAGATATAATCAGGTAGACTACACCGTGTGTGTTATCATAGATATAATCAAGGTAGACTTACACTGTGTGTTATCATAGATATAATCAGGTAGACTACACTGTGTGTTACCATAGATATAATCAGGTAGACTACACTGTGTGTGTTACAGGTAGATACACTGTGTATATATAATCAGGTAGACTACACTGTGTGTGTGTTACCATAGATATAATCAGGTAGACTACACTGTGTGTTACATAGATATAATCAGGTAGACTACACCGTGTGTTACCATAGATATAATCAGGTAGACTAACACTGTGTGTTTATCATAGATATAATCAGGTAGACTACACTGTGTGTGTTACATAGATATAATCAGGTAGACTACACTGTGTGTTACCATAGATATAATCAGGTAGACTACACTGTGTGTTACCATAGATATAATCAGGTAGACTACACTGTGTGTTATCATAGATATAATCAGGTAGACTACACCGTGTGTGTACCATAGATATAAATCAGGTAGACTACACGTGTGTGTTATACCATAGATATAATCAGGTAGACTACACTGTGTGTTACCATAGATATAATCAGGTAGACTACACTGTGTGTTACCATAGATATAATCAGGTAGACTACACTGTGTGTTACCATAGATATAATCAGGTAGACTACACTGTGTGTTACCATAGATATAATCAGGTAGACTACACCGTGTGTTATCCATAGATATAATCAGGTAGACTACACTGTGTGTTACCATAGATATAATCAGGTAGACTACACTGTGTGTTACCATAGATATAATCAGGTAGACTACACACTGTGTGTTATCATAGATATAATCAGGTAGACTACACTACACTGTGTGTGTACCATAGATATAATCAGGTAGACTACACTGTGTGTTACCATAGATATAATCAGGTAGACTACACTGTGTGTTACCATAGATATAATCAGGTAGACTACACTGTGTGTGTTATCATAGATATAATCAGGTAGACTACACTGTGTGTGTTACCATAGATATAATCAGGTAGACTACACCGTGTGTGTTACCATAGATATAATCAGGTAGACTACACTGTGTGTTATCATAGATATAATCAGGTAGACTACACCGTGTGTTACCATAGATATAATCAGGTAGACTACACTGTGTGTTACCATATGATATAATCAGGTAGACTACACTGTGTGTTACCAATAGATATAATCAGGTAGACTACACTGTGTGTTTACCATAGATATAATCAGTAGACTATCACTGTGTGTTACCATAGATATAATCAGGTAGACTACACTGGTGTGTTACCATAGATATAACAGGTAGACTACACTGTGTGTTATCATAGATATAATCAGGTAGACTACACGTGTGTTACCATAGAATATAATCAGGTTGACTACACTGTGTGTTATCATAGATATAATCAGGTAGACTACACCGTGTGTTACCATAGATATAATCAGGTAGACTACACTGTGTGTGTTACCATAGATATAATCAGGTAGACTACACTGTGTGTGTTACCATAGATATAATCAGGTAGACTACCACTGTGTGTTACATAGATATAATCAGGTAGACTACACTGTGTGTTACATAGATATAAATCAGGTAGACTACACTGTGTGTTACCATAGATATAATCAGGTAGACTACACTGTGTGTTACCATAGATATAATCAGGTAGACTACACTGTGTGTTACCATAGATATAATCAGGTAGACTACACCGTGTGTTATCATAGATATAATCAGGTAGACTACACCGTGTGTGTTACCATAGATATAATTCAGGTAGACTACACTGTGTGTTTCATAGATTATCAGGTAGACTACACTGGTGTTACCATAGATAATAATCAGGTAGACTACACTGTGTGTTACCATAGATATAATCAGGTAGACTACACCGTGTGTGTTATCATAGATATAATCAGGTAGACTACACTGTGTGTTACCATAGATATAATCAGGTAGACTACACTGTGTGTTACCATAGATATAATCAGGTAGACTACACTGTGTGTTACCATAGATATAATCAGGTAGACTACACTGTTGTGTTATCATAGATATAATCAGGTAGACTACACTGTGTGTGTTATCATAGATATAATCAGGTAGACTACACTGTGTGTTACCATAGATATAATCAGGTAGACTACACCGTGTGTTATCATAGATATAATCAGGTAGACTACACACTGTGTGTGTTACCATAGATATAATCAGGTAGACTACACTACACTGTGTGTTATCATAGATATAATCAGGTAGACTACACTGTGTGTGTTACCATAGATATAATCAGGTAGACTACACTGTGTGTGTTATCATAGATATAATCAGGTAGACTACACCGTGTGTTATCATAGATATAATCAGGTAGACTACACTGTGTGTTACCATAGATATAATCAGGTAGACTACACTGTGTGTGTTACCATAGATATAATCAGGTAGACTACACCGTGTGTTATAGTTACCATAGATATAATCAGGTAGACTACACTGTGTGTTATCATAGATATAATCAGGTAGACTACACTGTGTGTGTTACCATAGATATAATCAGGTAGACTACACTGTGTGTTATCATAGATAGATATAATCAGGTAGACTACACTGTGTGTGTTATCATAGATATAATCAGGTAGACTACACCGTGTGTTACCATAGATATAATCAGGTAGACTACACTGTGTGTTATCATAGATATAATCAGGTAGACTACACCGTGTGTTATCATAGATATAATCAGGTAGACTACACTGTGTGTGTTACCATAGATATAATCAGGTAGACTACACCGTGTGTTACCATAGATATAATCAGGTAGACTACACTGTGTGTGTTATCATAGATATAATCAGGTAGACTACACCGGTGTGTTACCATAGATATAATCAGGTAGACTACACGTGTGTGTTACCATAGATATAATCAGGTTAGACTACACTGTGTGTTACCATAGATATAATCAGGTAGACTACACCGTGTTGTTATCATAGATATAATCAGGTAGACTACACTGTGTGTGTACATAGATATAATCAGGTAGACTACACTTGTGTGTTACCATAGATATAATCAGGTAGACAATGTGTGTACATAATATAATCAGGTAGACTACACTGTGTGTTACCATAGATATATCAGGGACTACACTGTGTGTTATCATAGATATAATCAGGTAGACTACACGTGTGTGTTATCATAGATATAATCAGGTAGACTACACGTGTGTGTTATCATAGATATAATCAGGTAGACTACACTGTGTGTTACCATAGATATAATCAGGTAGACTACACTGTGTGTTACATAGATATAATCAGGTAGACTACACTGTGTGTTTACCATAGATATAATCAGGTAGACTACACCGTGTGTGTTATCATAGATATAATCAGGTAGACTACACCGTGTGTGTTACCATAGATATAATCAGGTAGACTACACGTGTGTTTACATAGATATAATCAGGTAGACTACACCGTGTGTTACCATAGATATAATCAGGTAGACTACACCGTGTGTTGTTACAACATTTAGATATAATCAGGTAGACTACACTGTGTGTTACCATAGATATAATCAGGTAGACTACACTGTGTGTTACCATAGATATAATCAGGTAGACTACACTGTGTGTTACCATAGATATAATCAGGTAGACTACACCGTGTGTGTTATCATAGATATAATCAGGTAGACTACACCGTGTGTGTTACCATAGATATAATCAGGTAGACTACACTGTGTGTTACCATAGATATAATCAGGTAGACTACACTGTGTGTTATCATAGATATAATCAGGTAGACTACACTGTGTGTGTTACCATAGATATAATCAGGTAGACTACACTGTGTGTGTTACCATAGATATAATCAGGTAGACTACACTGTGTGTTATCATAGATATAATCAGGTAGACTACACCGTGTGTGTTATCATAGATATAATCAGGTAGACTACACTGTGTGTTACCATAGATATAATCAGGTAGACTACACTGTGTGTGTTATCATAGATATAATCAGGTAGACTACACTGTGTGTGTTACCATAGATATAATCAGGTAGACTACACCGTGTGTTATCCATAGATATAATCAGGTAGACTACACCGTGTGTGTTACAAATAGGGTGTTACATAGTATAATCAGGTAGACTACACTGTGTGTGTTATCATAGATATAATCAGGTAGACTACACTGTGTGTTATCATAGATATAATCAGGTAGACTACACCGTGTGTTACCATAGATATAATCAGGTAGACTACACTGTGTGTTACCATAGATATAATCAGGTAGACTACACTGTGTGTTACCATAGATATAATCAGGTAGACTACACTGTGTGTTACCATAGATATAATCAGGTAGACTACACTGTGTGTTATCATAGATATAATCAGGTAGACTACACTGTGTGTTACCATAGATATAATCAGGTAGACTACACTGTGTGTTACCATAGATATAATCAGGTTAGACTACACTGTGTGTTACCATAGATATAATCAGGTAGACTACACTGTTGTGTTACCATAGATATAATCAGGTAGACTACACTGTGTGTTTACCATAGATATAATCAGGTAGACTACACTGTGTGTGATCATAGATATAATCAGGTAGACTACACTGTGTGTTATCATAGATATAATCAGGTAGACTACACCGTGTGTTATCATAGATATAATCAGGTAGACTACCACTGTGTGTTACATAATATAATCAGGTAACTACACTGTGTGTTCATAGATATAATCAGGTAGACTACACTGTGTGTTACCATAGATATAATCAGGTAGACTACACTGTGTGTTACCATAGATATAATCAGGTAGACTACACCGTGTGTGTTATCATAGATATAATCAGGTAGACTACACTGTGTGTTACCATAGATATAATCAGGTAGACTACACCATGTGTTACCATAGATATAATCAGGTAGACTACACTGTGTGTTACCATAGATATAATCAGGTAGACTACACTGTGTGTTATCATAGATATAATCAGGTAGACTACACTGTGTGTTACCATAGATATAATCAGGTAGACTACACCTGTGTGTTACCATAGATATAATCAGGTAGACTACACTGTGTGTTATCATAGATATAATCAGGTAGACTACACTGTGTGTTATCATAGATATAATCAGGTAGACTACACTGTGTGTTACCATAGATATAATCAGGTAGACTACACCGTGTGTTATCATAGATATAATCAGGTAGACTACACCGTGTGTGTTACCATAGATATAATCAGGTAGACTACACTGTGTGTTATATAGATAATCAGGTAGACTACACTGTGGTTACATAGATATAATCAGGTAGACTACACCGTGTGTTACCATAGATATAATCAGGTAGACTACACTGTGTGTTATCATAGATATAATCAGGTAGACTACACTGTGTGTTATCATAGATATAATCAGGTAGACTACACTGTGTGTGTTATCATAGATATAATCAGGTAGACTACACTGTGTGTTATTATAGATATAATCAGGTAGACTACACTGTGTGTTATCATAGATATAATCAGGTAGACTACACTGTGTGTTATCATAGATATAATCAGGTAGACTACACCGTGTGGTGTTATCATAGATATAATCAGGTAGACTACACTGTGTGTTACCATAGATATAATCAGGTAGACTACACTGGTGTGTTATCATAGATATAATCAGGTAGACTACACTGGTGTGTTATTCATAGATATAAATCAGGTAGACTACACTGTGTGTTATCATAGATATAATCAGTAGACTACATGTGTGTTACATAGATATATCAGGTAGACTACACTGTGTGTTACCATGATATAATCAGGTAGACTACACCGTGTGTTACATAGATATAATCAGGTAGACTACACCGCTGTGTCCGTTATCTAGATATAACAGGTAGACTACACCGTGTGGTTATCATAAGATATAATCAGGGTAGACTACACTGTGGTGTTATCATAGATATAATCAGGTAGGGTGTTACCATATATAATCAGGTAGACTAACTGTGTGTTATCTATATATAATCAGGTAGACTACCACTGTGTGTACCATAGATGATAATCAGGGTAGACTACACTGTGTGTTACCATAGATTTAATCAGGTAGGACTACACCGTGTGTGTATCATAGATATAATCAGGTAGGACTACACCGTGTGTTTACATAGATATAATCAGGTAGACTACACTGTGTGTGTTACCATAGATATAATCAGGTAGACTACACTGTGTGTGTTATCATAGATATAATCAGGTAGACTACACTGTGTGTTATCATAGATATAATCAGGTAGACTACACTGTGTGTTACCATAGATATAATCAGGTAGACTACACCGTGTGTTATCATAGATATAATCAGGTAGACTACACTGTGTGTTACCATAGATATAATCAGGTAGACTACACCGTGTGTGTTACCATAGATATAATCAGGTAGACTACACCGTGTGTTATCATAGATATAATCAGGTAGACTACACTGTGTGTTACATAGATATATCAGGTAGACTACACGTGTGTTACCATAGATATAATCAGGTAGACTACACCGTGTGTGTTATCATAGATATAATCAGGTAGACTACACTGTGTGTTATCATAGATATAATCAGGTAGACTACACTGTGTGTTACCATAGATATAATCAGGTAGACTACACTGTGTGTTACCATAGATATAATCAGGTAGACTACACTGTGTGTTACCATAGATATAATCAGGTAGACTACACCTGTGTGTTACCATAGATATAATCAGGTAGACTACACTGTGTGTTACCATAGATATAATCAGGTAGACTACACTGTGTGTTACCATAGATATAATCAGGTAGACTACACCGTGTGTGTTATCATAGATATAATCAGGTAGACTACACCGTGTGTGTTATCATAGATATAATCAGGTAGACTACACTGTGTGTGTTACCATAGATATAATCAGGTAGACTACACCGTGTGTGTTACCATAGATATAATCAGGTAGACTACACTGTGTGTTATCATAGATATAATCAGGTAGACTACACTGTGTGTTACCATAGATATAATCAGGTAGACTACACTGTGTGTTACCATTAGATATAATCAGGTAGACTACACGTGTGTGTTACATAGATATAATCAGGTAGACTACACTGTGTGTTACCATAGATATAATCAGGTAGACTACACTGTGTGTTACCATAGATATAATCAGGTAGACTACACGTGTGTTATCATAGATATAATCAGGTAGACTACACTGTGTGTTACCATAGATATAATCAGGTAGACTACACTGTGTGTTTACCATAGATATAATCAGGTAGACTACACTGTGTGTTACCATAGATATATGTGTGTTCATAGATATAATCAGTAGACTACACTGTGTGTTACCATAGATATAATCAGGTAGACTACACTGTGTGTTACCATAGATATAAT
>ONZH01003856.1:0-10476 GCA_900303285.1 Rhinella marina
CTTCTGTAATTGTGCCCCATCGTTCTTCAGGATATCGGACCTGTCCCTTCCCTGCTCTAGTGCTTATTGAAATAAGATATCTCACTGAGGTGTAACAGCTTGTTTCTCTATGGTATATGAATGTAATCTTGTTATTTGATAAAAGTATTGATTAAATAGTGATCTAATCCCATTTGTGTTATTTTGTAGAAGACAAGCACATCCAGTCCTTTCTAGCCAGGGACAGCTGCCTTAAGATCTCGGACAAGGTAGTATTGAACTGAGGAACAGAAAATGTTCCAGATTTCAGAAGACCAGCCGAAGAAAGACTGCACTCTATGACCTGGTGGTATAATAGTCATAAGTAGATGCTGCACCATCAGCTTCTAACCCCTTGTATGATGCAGTAGGATTGTGGACATATATACTGAACACTTCTATATGTACTGTATAATAGAATGTATTTATATAGGAAATCTATTACCAGCCTCTAACTCTGCTTCTCATCCCTCATAGTATCTCCTGGCCATGGTCCTCACGTACTTCAGAAGAGCAAACCTGCGTACTGAGGAATATAGGACTTACTTCTTCCCAAGTCTGTGAGTTTATTTTGTCCTGTACCAATATGTATTAATATATTTAATATCTATTTTATAAAAACACAACAAATTATCATTTTTGTATTATTACTACCAGTGATATCAGTATGGATTCTTCTCATTTTCTTCTAACATATTCTTACTTCCAGATTTTTGGCTAACCAGTTTGAAGAGGAAGAGTTCTTTAGATGGGAGATCTACCCCTGGGCCCTCGGATTGATGTGGATGAACCAGAGGGAGCAGCTTCATGATCTTCGCAACCAGATGCTCATCCGGATGGGATTCAGAGCTTGGGTTCACCGGGAAACCTGTGATCTGGTTAGTTAGATGAAAGCTATAAACTGTGATTAAAAGTTAGTGGTGATTATAATAATTTATTATGTATAATTCTAGATCATGGCACAAGACCCTGACCATTGCGCATGGAAGAGAGAGAGAAAAGTCCATCACAGCTGGGCCATACGCCAATGCAGGAGGGATGATGTAGACTTCACCATCAAAGGCCCATGGATCACCCCTGCACCCTGCTCTCTGTGTAACACCATTCTCCAGCCATGCCAGGAGGAATAGAACATCCATTGCCAGGCAGATACATAGGAGGAACCCAGAACAGCCGACCCACAAACATCTCTGGTAAGTGTAACTTTGGTGTGGCAAAAGGGCCACAATTAAGATTCATTGTCTAATTCTTAGATGCCAAACCTATCCCTAAATGTTAATTTAGTCTGTATAGATTTGCTTGATGACACTGGCACAGTTAGCTTTTTTCCATAATTAAATGTTTATAATGTATTGTTCTATGATTTCTATTTATTCCTTAGGTTTGCTGCTACCAGGATGGGAAACATGGCTGCCGAACCTCCAAGAAGAAGAACCAAGAGATGATGGCTGAAGACCTGGAAGAAATACATCCTTTATGTCCTACTGACCCCAAGAACATCTCAGGTAAACAACATAATGCAAGCAATAACACAACATTGCAGGGACCAAAATGAATACTTTATTCACAGTGATAAGGCATGGCAGCAAACTAAACCAGCAGGTTAGAGACCAGTCACAGGTAATACCACTGGACCATGTGCACCGGTTTGACTTGGGGCTAAACCCAGAGGACGGAAACTCAGTGAGCCTTGTTCTTCACAGAGTCCTGATGGTGAGAATGAAGTCAGCTGAGGGCTCACTGGTTGCACCTCCAGGATGGTCCCGGTGCACTTGGCTAATTACCTGTATAGAAGGACGTTGGTGTGCGCACCACCGGTCCAGACAGACATGGGATGAACTGGAACCCAGGCACACAAACAGGAACCTGAACAAACTCAGGACATCGTTCAGACAGGACAAAATGGGAACCCAAAAACAAGTCAGATGCCTGGACCCCATGCCAAACTAATGCATAGCGGTCACAGTGAGAGCTGCTAGGCATGAGGCAAACAGATGCCTGGACCCTATGCGGAACAGATGCAAGGATCACAGGCAGAGCTGCCCAGACAAGCAGATTCCTGGATACCATGCACAATGGCTGCATGGTGGTCATAGGCAGAGCTGCACAAATAGGTAGACAAGCAGATGCCTGGATCCCATGCTAAATGGGTACATGACAATCACAGGCAGAGCTGCTCAGACAGGCAGATGTCTGGACCCCATGTGGAACGACACTTGGTGGTCATAGACAGAGCTGCACAAACAGGCAGACAGGCAGATGCCTAGATCCCATGCGGAATGGATGCATGGCGATCATAGGCAGAGCTGCCTAGACAGGCAGACAAGCAGATGCCTAGATCCCATGCGGAACAGATGCATGGTGGTCATAGGCAGAGCTGCATAAACACACAGATAAGCAGATGCCTGGACCCCATGCGGAATGGATGCATGGCTGTCACAGACAGATCTGCTAGACATGAAACAAATAGTTGCCTGAACTCCATGCAGAATGGATGCATGGGTCACAGGAAGAGCTCTACAGACTACATGGTGGTCATAGGCAGAGCTGCATAAATAGGTAGACAAGCAGATGCCTGGATCCCATGCTGAATGGGTACATGGCAATCACAGGCAGAGCTGCTTAGACAGGAAAACAAGCAGATGCCTGGACCCCATGTGGAATGACACATGGTGGTCACAGACAGAGATGCTCAGACAGGCAGATGTCTGGACCCCATGCGGAATGACACATGGCAGTCACAGAGAGACAGGTAGATACCTCGATCTCATGTGGAATAGATGTGCGGTGGTCACAGGCAAAAAAGCAGATTCCTGGACCCCATGCAGAACGGATGCATGGCGGTCACAGACAGAGCTGCTAGACATGAGTCATACAGATACCTGGACCCCATGTGGAACAAATACATAGCGGTCACAGGCAAAGCTACCCAAAAGGCCAGACAAACAGATGCTTGGACCCCATGCGGAATGGATGCATGGCGGTCACAGGCAGAGCTACCCAAACAGGTAGACAAGCAGATGCTTGGACCCAATGCAGAAAGTATGCATGGCAGTCACAGGCAGAGCTCCACAGACAGGCCACAGAACCGGACAAGGTGACATTGATATGTCACTAGGAGACCAAACAGACGGCAGATGCAATATCCCAGGTTAGGTGCGAAGATCCTGCACCCAGCAAAGCTGGAGGCAAACTGACCTCAAGGCTCACAGCTAACAGGTTTATAAGGCTGGTAAATGAGATAATCTGACCACCTAGTAACCACATCCAGACCAGACCATTAACCCCACAAGAACAAAATAGGGAGGGGGCATGCATCAACAGAGAGCAGTACACACACAGGCTGCCATAACTACATCTCGCCCCTGGCAACCAAAAAGCACATAAATGCACACACGTGATCAATGAACACAATCACAACACACATATACAGTCATTACACAGTGTTACTATATACCAATCACAACACAGTAACAACACACAAAATCATTTTTGACACACAATCCCTACACATCACAGTCACCATATACACAATCACTACACACATACAATTACTACACTTATACTAACACATATGTTATAGTGGTAGCCTCCCTTAGTATGCCTGGAGGAAGGGCAGTACAGCAGCCATGGCTTCCCACAGGTTTCCTCCACAGGGGGTTTTGCCTGTCCTGAGTGTTGCTATACGCTCTTCGTGAGTGATGGGAGGTAACCAGCACATATAAAATATGCACATACATTTAATAAACTTCACATTTTTAACACTTATTACCGTGTCTGAGTCTATTTTTTGTGTGAAAGAAAGATGTGATTGATGCAGGGTGACATCATGTATTAAGACATACTGATCTTCTGGATCTGGTTACCGTGATCATCTGTTATTGGTTGGGACAATTACTTGTTTTCTCTGCAGCACCCCTGTATGAAAAAAATTGGTACTTCATATTGTTCATTGAAATAAATGAGCATTTACTATGGTCACCTTAAAGGGGTTATCCGAGTTATATTTCTTGATGACCTATCCTATCAATATCAGATCGTCGGGGATCCGACACCCAGCACCCCCACCGATCAGCTGTTTGAAGAGGAGGCGCGTGCTGTGCCAGTGCTGCCTCCTCTTCATTGTTTACCTGCTTGCCGTAACATCAGTAGCGGTGAGCAGGTGTAATTACACCCAAGCTGCCCAATTCAAAAATGAAATGAATGGAACGGCTTGGTTGTAATTACACCTGCTCATGGCTGCCCATGTTACGGCGAGCAGGTAAACAATGAAGAGGAGGCAGCACTGGCACAGCGCGTGCCTCCTCTTCAAACAGCTGATCGGCAGGGGTCCCAGGTGTCGGATCCCCGCCGATCTGATATTGATGACCTATCCTGAGGATAGGTCATCCATAAATGTAACTTTGATAACCCCTTTAATTCTCCACTATTTCCTTTTAGCAATGAACCACACGAATTAAGGTTCTTGGCTAATAGAAAAAGCTGGGAGTATAAAAAAAGCAAAATGTGCAATTGCCCAGGAGCCTCCACCATCTAGGGGGTCTCTACCACCCATTTCCCAGATGTGTTTTCCATGAGCTGCAAAACATAGAAACCAGAAGATGTTTCTCTATGTTTAGAGCTCCAGTGCCTCATCACTACTAAGTAGAAATATCCATTCAGATTTATAGCTATAGGAAGAGGAGGTAAAGTGACTGCCGGACATCTCATGTACTAAATAAAACATGCAGACATCAGAGGACACTTGTGCTGCCCCTATACAGATTAAAGGCTAGTTCACACGAACGTATTTTTCTTTCCGTGTCCGTTCCGTTTTTTTGTGGACCGTATGCGGAACCATTCATTTCAATGGGTCCGCAAAAAAGCGGAAGGTACTCCGTGTGCATTCCGTTTGCATATATGTCCGTTCCGCAAGATTATGAGTCTTGTCCTATTATTGTCCGCATTATGGACAAGGATAGTAATGTTCTATTAGGGGCCAGCTGTTCCGTTCCGCAAAATACGGAATGCACAAGGATCTCATCTGTATTTTTTGCGGATCCGTTTATTTTGCAGACCGCAAAATACATACGGTCATGTGAATGAGCCCTAAGTTATTGGCAGATCCTGTTGATATTGGTGGGATCTGCCAGAAATGATCAAATGTGTATTTGGGGCTTAAAGAGGTTCTCCAGGCTACAGATATTAATGACCTATTTGGAGAACTTCTTTAATTTATCCACACATTACATGAACCTGTTACTGGGGAGGGGGTGTCTATAATATTTTTAGTCCTGGTTAGATAACCCATCTCATGGCAGCATGGCCTAAAAAAGATATTTTTTTTCTATTCGTATCTGTTATACAGTGTAAATGAAACAAACAAGGTGTGCACTTTACAGATTCAATTAACCCCATTAATTGGAGGTTTTTAATCCATTAAAACCCTCAGCGTTTTCTGTGACTAGACACTTTTTAGCAATTTTGTACATTTTATGTTGATTCAGTAGCCACAACTTTCTTCATTTCTTGGGTTACCAAAATAATTTGTGGGCCTTTTTCCTTGTGGTCACATGTTTGTCAGGTTCTACATAGTGTCACTTCTACCTTTACTGTCCATATAGCGCTCACTGAGCAAAAGAAGATAGAAAGGGTTAGAAACCACTTCTACCGTCTCCTCAGGGTCCATGGCTGTCTATGAGTGTCCCCTGACCAGGAATTAAAGCCCAAGGCCAAGTGACGCAGAGGAAAGGCATTTGTTCCTTATTGGGCTGAAACCAGTGTAGCTAGTACAAAGAGTTAGTCCAAGGATTAAATACAAGAGAGTTTACAGGAATCTATTACCAGCACAGTACATTGTCTCTAGTGAAGGATGGCCACCCATCATCTGCTGACAGGGTACAGGCAACTACCATCCTAAGGTCTCATGCACACGATCATATGTATTTTGTGGTCCACAAAACACCAATCCGCAAAAAACACGGATGACGTCCATGTGCATTCCGTATTTTGCAGAACGGAACAGCCGGTCCCTAACAGTACTATCCTTGTACGTAATGTGGACAATAATAGGACATGTCCTATTTTTTTTGCGGAACGGACAATAAGGATATACAGAAACAGAATGCATATGGAGTAACTTCTGTTTTTGAAATAAATGATTTTTCATATGGTCATAACAGACACGGAAAGAAAATTAGCCCTAAGGTTGAATATACACACACTGCAAATTTGTTACACCCATTACTGTGACTTCTCAATTCATCTGAATTGTGGTTGTTGAAATCCACACCATTCAGTCACTGGTGATACCCACATTACACAAATATCTGCAACTGTAAGACCAATGGAACCCTAAAAATGAGAGGGTGGCAGGAGCAGAATGACAATAGACCCTACAGGGAGCCGATGCATAGCGAGTCCCTGTCCTCAGTTATTTCCTGTTATCAATACTATAGCACCTATATAACACAACTGGGCAAACTAACATCAAATCTAAAAATAAAGATAACCCTGTAAAAAATGAGCAGTGCCTCAAATATAGAAAGTATACAAAGCTTTCTAAATATAGCATAAAAACAGATATAAAAGGTCACGTCAAATAAAAGTCTATCAAAGTCTGATCTTCACAACACATGTTTGTGGAAGTATATCATGGCATGAACAAAGGAGATTTTTGAGGACCTGAGAAGAAGGGTCTGGAAATGAAGATCAGGCTGGAAAAGGTTACAAAACCATCTCTAAAGAGTTTGAACTCCACCAATCCACAGTCAGATAGATTGTGTACAAAAGGAGAAAATTCAAGACCATTATTGCCCCCTCCACCCCCCAGGAATAGTTAAAGGGGTTCTCCGTGCATGAGCTAATAACTGCTGCCTGAATCTATCCTTGGGAGAAAAGATTAGTGGTCTTATATTTACCTTCCACAGTGCAGCCCTTTCGGAGATCCGACTCCCGGTCACGTGTCCCCTCCAGACAGGTCTTCTTAGTTTCCGGACGAAGTCAGTCTTCCTCTCTTACTTTCTGCAGCAGGAGACTGATTGTGACATCGCAACCTCCTGCTGCCGGCAGTCTTCACAAGTGCAGTAGGCTGAATGCATGTGCAGGACCGCTGGCTGCCAGTCAGTCTCTGCATCGTACAGGCTTTTATGTGACTCCACTGTGTGATGTAAGTGCTGTAGAGGAGTGACAGCATAGAGATCAGCCACAGAGGAGGGACTGGATGGCAAACAGGTGACACTGCATGGCACAATGGGGGCATGGGATGGCACAAAGGGGGCAATTTATGGCAAACGGGCACTTGATGGCACAATGGGCTAATGGATGGCACAAGAAGGAATTGAATAGCACAAGGGAGAACTAGATGGCACAAGGGGGTACTGGATAGCAAAATTGGGGAACTGGATGGCACAAGGGAGCAATGGATGGTACAAGGGGGAACTGGATGTCACAAGGGGACACTGGACGGCACAATGGGGGAACTGGATGGTACAAGGGAGCAATGGATGGCACAATGAGGAACTGAATGGTGCAAGGGGCACTGAATGGCACAATGGGGAAACAGGATGTCCCAAAGGGTCACTGGATGGGACATGGGACGGTGGGGGAACTGGATGGCACAAAGGGGCAATGGATGGCACAATGGGGGAACTGGATGTCACAAGGGGTCACTGGACGGCACAATGGGGAACTGAATGGTACAAGAGGGCACTGGATGACACAAGGGGGCACTGGATGGCACAGTGGGGTCACTGGAAGGCACAATAGGGGAACTGGATGGCACAATGGGGGAACTGGATGGTACAAGAGGTCACTGCATGGCATAATGGGGGCACTGTGTGGTGAATAGGGGCCACTGGAGGACACTAAGGGCTCCGTGGATGTCACTGATATGGGTGCACTGTGGATGTCACTAATATGGCTGCACTATGGATGTCACTGTTATGGGGGCACCATGGATGTCACTGTTATTGGAGGCACTGTAGATGTCTATGACGCTATTGATGACACTGTTATGGGTACATGCACACAACCATATACGTTTTGCGGTCTGCAAGTCGTGGATCCACTAAATAGGGATACTGTCCGGGTGGGATTCACATTTTTTCCAGTCCCATTGAGTTCTATGGGTTTTAGATCTGCATTATGACGTCCATAAAGGACATGTTCTATCCTTTGAAGAATTGACATACGGATGTAGAAAACACATGGACGTCATCAGTGTTTTTTCTACATCCGTATCTCTTTTCCAGTAAGGATAGAACATGTCCTATTCTGGTCCTCAAAATGAGGACCTTGAATTCATAGAACTTAATGGGACTGCAAAAAATGTGGATCACAAAATGGATATGGTCGTGTGTATAAGGATTTAGAAACACAGCTCAGCAGGCTGTATCATGCAAAATGGGATTCAATACACTACTCAGCAGGCAGGATCATACAAAATAGGATTAGATATACAGCTCAGCAGGCTGTATCATACAAAATGGGATTAGATACACTGCTTAGCAGACTGTATCATATCAAATGGGATTAGATAAACATTTCAGCAGGCTGTATCGCACACAACAGGCTGTGTATCAGGCACATATACATGATAAGGTTAGATACAGATGTGTTTGGATGTGCTTACTGATTCCAGCTTTTTATCACACTCTGGAGATAGTGTGGGAAGATTCAGGTCTGGGTGTAGAAGACTGCAAGGACCTCCCGCTCCATACCTGCCCAAAAAACGTGTCGACCCCCATAACTTCTTATAATAAAATAACGACTACAATACTGTAATGGGTTTAATCTGGGGATGGCCACAGCTTTTATTAACACAGGTATATCAACCATATAACTTAAAACAACAGATAGTCGTGCCCATTAACCTCTCTTTGCTCTTAAAAGCTTTAAGATCCTGTAACCTGAATGTGACCGCTGTTTAGCAGGCATGAAGGCCACTTTTCCATAATTTTCTCCTGGGCACGAGCTCCCGACTCCAGCTGTGACATCTGGAACAATAGAACACAAGACAGATTGCAAGAGAGAGCCCCAAAGGCTCAATCCACATACCACTGAAGGAAAATGGTAACCACCTAGGGCGGGCGGGTGGGTGATCTTCTCATCGTCCAGAGGCAGAAGGTGAGCCGTTAGCCCTGCTGATTGTTTATATAAACTCCCCTTCTTCCCGCTGTTTACCTTCCTCAGCTAATCAGGGGTCTTCCACGTGCACCATCTCACAACAAAAATTGTTAACCCCTTGCAGTCCTGGCCCTCTTCGTTACTGCACTTTGTGTGCCTTAAGACTGCAAGGATCTCCCGCTCCATACCTGCCCAAAAAACATGTCGACCCCCATAACTTCTTATAATAAAATAACGACTACAATACTGTAATGGGTTTAATCTGGGGATGGCCATAGCTTTTATTAACACAGGTATATCAACCATATAACTGTAAAACAACAGATAGTCATGCCCATTAACCTCTCTTTGCTCTTAAAAGCTTTAAGATCCTGTAACCTGAATGCGACCGCTGTTTAGCAGGCATGAAGGCCACTTTTCCATAATTTTCTTCTGGGCACGAGCTCCCGCCAGGAGGCAGCAGGACCACCCCCACCTCGCAGAGCAAGCGCCCTCTCAAGCCCATCCTGGAGCCCTGACAAAAAAATGTCCAGACCAATAGAGTTGAGGTGGACACCATCTGCCAATAGCAGACTAGGATTATCACCTTCCAACTCTCGGTGGCGTATGACCACTCCTCCTATAGACCTTACAAATTTAGAAATCCTTACATTAAGAACCCGTCTGGCTCTATCAATAGCTCGGTGATCTCTCGCTCCCCTCCAAACCTGACGTGGAACAATCTCTGACCACACTAAAATAGTACCTGGCAAAAGGGTATGCACCCGGGCTAAGTCATATTTTATGATCGAGAATAAATCCCCGATTTTTACTTTTCCCATATCGTTCCCTCCAGCGTGCAGTAGTAAAACATCAGGGAGGGGGAGAGTATGTACCCTGGACATGAGTTCAGGCAGTAACTGCGACCATCTCATTCCTCTAATGCCTAGCCACCGTAGATCAGCCGCGGGTAGACCCAAGGATAACCCATGTGGGCGATGAGCTGCACGTTCTCTAGCCCAATATATGAACGAATGGCCGAGCAACCAAATGGAGTAAGGCTGTAAATCTATAAATAAAAAAATGTTAAAAACATCCTTAGAACAAGAGAAAACAAACCACTTCAAAACAGCAGATCCGGCCTAATGTAAGATTTGAAGCGCGCAGACTTCCATCTACCTAAACGTTTAATCCCTTCATCGCCCAAACCGCAAGCATCCGCTACCGTGGCTGCCCCAATACGGAAGGAGTGCGTGCCAAATTCCGTTACATTCAACCCTAACGCACGCAAACATTTTTTAAAAACTGACGTAAACTGGAATCTAGTTAAGGGGGCGCCGGAGCTATGGCACAAAAAATGTGAACCCCTGCCCC
>ONZH01003857.1:0-28713 GCA_900303285.1 Rhinella marina
CGTGTTCGAAAAATCCATGAAATATAGGGTCCCAAGATAGGGGACGTATACGGTATTAAACTGAGAAGAATCGATACCACACATGCCCCACTAGGAGAATTTTGGGGTAATGGTGGGATTAGGCAGCCTCAGAGGCATCCATGCATGCTGCCTCTGCTGTTTCCTGTCCATTTCCGTGGTGTTTCCATCATTTTCTGAGGTTTCCAGGTTTTCACCCAGCCTTCCCTAGGCAGAGCCTTGGTCCCCTGCAAAAATGCTCGAGTCTCCCATTGACTTCAATGGGGTTCGTTATTCGAAAAGAGCACCCGAGCATCGGGAAAAGTTCGACTCGAATAACGAGCACCCGAGCATTTTAGTGCTCGCTCATCTCTAAAACTGAAGCAAAACTGATGCGTTCTGAACAAATCTTTTTCCATTCAGAATCCATTAGGACAAAACTGATCAGTTTTGGACCGTTTATGAGAGCCTGTGACAGATCTCACAAACGGATCCTTACAACGCAAGTGTGAAAGTAGCCTAAGGCTACACATGTGCACCAGCGGCAGCATGGATCCAAAAAGCCTGCCGAAGTCCCATGCCGCAGATGTGAAAGTACCCTAAAAGAACCCTGCCCAAGTCACCTACAACACACAGTCTTATGATAACATTCCTCCCTTCTGCCCTAACATACAGTCCCAGTTAAATAACCACAACTCCCAGCATCCCTCTGCTTCTCCCTTCACTTACCTCTTCTGATGTAGCAGTGCTCACTGCAGCTTCTTCCCCACAATTCTCCTCTTCAGTTTAGAAGACAGGGGAGAGGACCTGTGATGATTGGCACAGTCATGTGACCAGTGCAAGATTGAACGGCACCGATCACATGACCTGTGATGTCATCACAGGTCCTAAATATCTTGCAGTCTGTTAGATTCAATTGTACTGCTGTCCTGAGGGCGGCAATACAATTGTATTTGTCTAACAGGCAGGATGTTCGGAGCCTGGGAGAAAACATCAGCGGTCCAGACCCCAAATGTTTTAGCCTAGCAACGCCCCTGAGTGGCACCCTTATAGGTATGAAAATGCTATTTAGACTAGAAAGTTGACGTCACCTCGAAAATTCCTGAATGAATAGAGAAAATGTACCATATTTAGGTATTCTGGTAGGCTTCTCTATTTACACTTTCAAAATACTCCACATTTATTCCCTTCAGGAAGGGGCCAGTTTTCCAAAAAGTTGCCATTTTTTGTTTTGTTTTCACTTTCACTGTGTTCTCGGTGCACTAAAATGGCATAAAAACTAGGGATGAGCGAACTTTTGAAAAGTTCGGTTCGGTTCGCTTCGGCGAACTTTCTTGAAGTTCGGATTCGTAGGAACCGAACCTAAAACAAACCTTATACGAACGAATATACGCATATTTGAGAATCTACACTAATACGTACGCTAATGCGAACATTCCCGCACAAATAACGAACATACAGTCTAGCGTTGTCAAAGGTACGCTACTTAACTGAATATGTACGCATTTGATGTGCCGTTTTTATTTTAACCAGATTCGTCTTAAAAGTTCTTAAACGAATCTGGTTCGTTACGGTTCTGTTCGCTCGTCCGAACGAACGTTCGGACGAACGAAAATAATAACCCATCTCGGCCATTCTCCTCCCAAAAGGGTGGTTTGACACGAGGGTCACACCAGGATACAAGGGATTGTAGGAGTAATAAATAATCCCTTGTATCCTGGTCTATTCTGTGAAAACGGTACAGTTTTGATGTGCCGTTTTTATTTTAACCAGATTCGTCTTAAAAGTTCTTAAACGAATCTGGTTCGTTACGGTTCTGTTCGCTCGTCCGAACGAACGTTCGGATGAACGAAAATAATAACCCATCTCGGCCATTCTCCTCCCAAAAGGGTGGTTTGACACGAGGGTCACACCAGGATACAAGGGATTGTAGGAGTAATAAATAATCCCTTGTATCCTGGTCTATTCTGTGAAAACGGTACAGTTTTGATGTGCCGTTTTTATTTTAACCAGATTCGTCTTAAAAGTTCTTAAACGAATCTGGTTCGTTACGGTTCTGTTCGCTCGTCCGAACGAACGTTCGGACGAACGAAAATAATAACCCATCTCGGCCATTCTCCTCCCAAAAGGGTGGTTTGACACGAGGGTCACACCAGGATACAAGGGATTGTAGGAGTAATAAATAATCCCTTGTATCCTGGTCTATTCTGTGGAAAAAGTAAACTTTATTTACGAACCTGATTCATACGAACTTGACGAAAGTTCGGTTCGGGGACGAACCGAACGTTCGGTAAAGTTCGTAACGAATCTGGTTCGTTACGGTTCGGTTCGCTCATCCCTAATAAAAACCTTAAGCCTCATTCGCATGTCAGTGTTTTGTCAGTGATTTCCATCAGTGATTGTGAGCCAAAACCAGGTGTGGTTCTAAACACAGAACAGGAGCAGATCTTTCCCTTATACCTTATGTCTGTGGAGGCTCCAATCCTAGTTTTGACTCACAATCACTGATGGAAATCACGGACCAAAACACTAAAGAAACACTGAAATAAAATAATAAAATAAAAAAAAAATCCTTTGCATCACCTGTAGAGCTGATTGAGAGTTTGTTTTTGTTTTTTTTAGCAAGGTGACCTATAGTTTTGTTTTGTATTTTGTTTTTTGAAGTTTTTTTTTACCATGTAGGGTACATATGACTTTTTGATCACTTCTTATTCAATTTTTTTGATCAAAAAGCAGGAATTTTTTCCTTCAGGCTTCAACACACACAATAAATACTTTTATAATTCATTAGTTTGGATTGTGTTTATTTTGTATTTTATTTTTATATAAAAAAGGAAAGGGGGTGATTTGAATTTTTACTATTATGTTTTTTTCATATTTATATTATATTTTTTACTGTAATTGTAGTTCACTAAGAGGAATTGAATATGGAGTCTTCTGATCGTTTGTACCATAGACTGGGTTTTTAACAGACATCCTATTAAGCCATGAGTGCTTAACAGGCAGTTTGCTATGGCAGGCTGAGAGCCTTCACCACAGCAGCTTCATACATACCTCCTGCACCTTGGACATACAGTTATGCCCAGGTGTGGTAATGCGTTAATACTTTTGAACAACTAGATTTAATTAGACAGTGAAAATATGACAACATTATAAGGTCTGCCTACAATCACAACACCCAGACCCAGCGTGGTTCTCCTGAATCAAGCTTAGGTTAATATAGGGTTCAGACTTAAAATGTTGGTCAAGGGTCACATGTCATAATATTCACCTCAAAATGTTTCTGTATTACAGACTTCAGGAAATGACATCATGCTCCATTTTTATTTATTCTTCTCTCAAAAGCTTATTTATTCGATTTTTTCACTTGTTGACAGATTGTATACCATAGGTGTCTGATGAAATAAAGTTTGTTTTCAAATCTTGGATATACACGAACTCTGAATTTATTGTGCGTTTGTTGTTTATAAATGAAAATTAGTTCACGAAATGGTAGATTGCCTAAACTTTCTTGGAGTCACAGAGTAATTAAGATAACTTCAGTATGTGGTACATTTCATTGCACTTAAATTGTGAAGAAAGTCATCTTAATCATGTCCCTTGCAGCAGAGGATTAGCCTGTGGCACACTGATGCTAAGATTATCTCTTCTGCCTATTATGTTATTTTGAAAAGGTCTAAAGTTCTTGGATAACTACCTGTTAGCTTTAAGCACAGCTGTCTATGGAAAGTTTGTAACTAGAATATTTGTTTTGATTGCTGTCAAGCATAATCAGTAGTTAAGAAAATTACCTAATGTTTCACATTGCACTTACATTGCTGGTGATCCTAAATCCAAATCTGACTGATAACATATGTATGGAGACTATATATTCTCCCCTGTTTGGGTTTCCTCTGGGTACTCTGGTTTCCTCTCACACTCCAAAGACATACTTATAGGCAGGGGTGGTCTTGGCATCTCTGGGGTCCTAAGCGAAGTTATGTCCAGCCCCCCCCAATGACGCGTCACGCCCCTGATGACACGCCCTCTGATGACACGCCCCCCCAATGACACGCCCCCCACACATCAAAGACTTTTTTAACAATAAAATACTGTCAAACAATTAACAATTAACTCACTGTTAAACAATGAAAGAATGTGTTTTTTCTACACTTATTGTATATCACTCTCCTATCTGTTTTTCACACACTTGTCATATATGATTCTCCTATCTGTTTTTCACACACTTGTGGTATCTGACTCTCCTGTTTTTCACACACTTGTCATATATGATTCTCCTGTTTGCCTCTGTGTCTCCTGTTTTATTTCTCTCTGTCCCTTCTTTATCACTATTCACTATATATTACAGTCAAGTCAACTACCCTGAGCTGGCTGTCTTTGTCACTGATGATCCAGCAGCTGCAGCCTGCAGCAGCACTACTACTCACAGTCCTCCTGGCTCCTGACTCTCTCTACTACAGTGCTGTGCTATAAAATATTAAAATCAGATTCACACACAGCAGCAGCACAGCTCCCTAGCTCTTAACTACCTGGTCTGCACTAGACTAACATGGAGGATTCCCTGCTCGCGCTTTTTTACTAAAATGACGTCAGCAGCACGTCCCAGCTCTTCATTGGCTGAGCTGGGGCACGTGCTGCTGACCATCACACACTGGAGGGGGGGTGAAGGTTGACCACAGCCTATGGCGTGTCCCAGACTCCCAGCTCTCTATTGGCTGGGCTGGGACACGTGCTTGAGCCTGGGACACTGACGCGCAGCCGCAGAGTTTGCGTTCTGCTGTGCGGACCGGCCTCTCTGCGGCTGCGCGAGCTTCCTGCTACACTTCCGGACTTGAGAGTGAGCGGGTGCGGTGCGCACAGCCGCAGTGAGGCCAGTCCGCGGGCCGCGGCAGACAAATGCAGTAAATGACAGCTGTGTGGGTGGTCTTGGGCACCGGCACAAGAGCGGAGCATGGGGGCCCCCTTGGACGTCCAAGGGGGCCCTACGCAAATGCATAGGATGCATGGTGCCTAAGACCGCCCCTGCTTATAGGCTAGGGCTACACAGCGACACTGGTCACGCACCTGTCGCGGCCAGGATCGCTGAGTAGCGGGGATCCAATAAAAATGAATGGGATCACCGCGGCAGTCGCAAGAAATTCAACATGGCTGGACTTCTTGGGACTGCCGCGGCGATCCCATTAATTTCTTTGGGATCACCGCTACTCAACGATCCTGGCCGCGACACCTGTGTCGCCATGTAGCTCTAGCCATAGGGAACCTAGATTGGGAGCTGCTAGGAGTAATAAAATGGCTGCTGTCCTATGAGTAGAAATAAAACCTGTTGAAACACACAGGAGGACAAGTTACTTCACAACACTGATGTAAAGAGTTGCCTCATCCTTCTCTCTGCTCTACTTGTCAGGGATTATGACCCTGTTTACAGCTGATAAGATCTTCAGCTGAATCTCTGTGGGAATGGAGTTAATGAGGAGACATGAAGTACAGAGAGGAGGTGGGGATGTGGCTAATGAGCAGCAGCTTATATGCAGTCTCCATTACCACAGCCCCACGTTATCCCAATCTGTCCTGTCCATCCTCTCTGTACTTCATATCTCTCCATGAACTCCGTTCCTACAGAGATTCAGCTGATATCAGCTGTATTAAGGAACATAATTCCTGACAAGTAGGAGGGGAGAATGAGGCAGCTATTTACCTCAGTGTTGTGAAGTAACTTGTCCTCCTGTATTATTAGGACAGGTTTTGTGTGTACTAATAGGATGGCAGCCATTTTATTTCTCCTAATGATTGCTCCCCAAGCAAAACAAGTCATTATAACTAATGAAAGGTATTTGGGAGTATATTCATAATAAAGTAATATTTAAGTATTTTCATCTTCTTCATTTACAGAGAACTTATTTAATGTTATATGCCTGCATCTGACAACCCAATTAATCAATGATAAAAACGTTATTAATAATGTAAATGAAAAATCTGTCCAGTATTATTACAAATATGAATATACGGTTCATTGTAACAACACCAGTTGGACAGTAGACGATACTCCTAGGACTTAAAATAGGGCAAACTTTGTAACAGTCAAACAGCTACATAAACACTAATATGAAGCATGTATCACAAGAACATGTAACAGGAAAGCAAGAAAATTGGAACTCAACAATATATGACAGAAACCATATGGTAATAGTGAATGAATGATGGCCCAAATGGATGATGATGATGACAGTCAATGATGAAGCAGACAGATGAGGATAATGATAATGAAAGTTAGGTACTGGAGCAGATAGATGATAAACAAAAATGAACAAGCAGAAAATGGACCCTCACTAACTCTTTCATTCAAATCTTTCCTTTATCTATCACCAAACACTGTCCCTAACACCACATCACTAACTCTCAGTGCCCCTAAAGATACATACAAGAATTATTGAATTTAAAATCGCAGAGCTTACACTATAACCAGCAAGCTACATCGGAACCCAAGAATATTTAAGGAAAGGTCAATCAAGCAGGAAACCCTTTTCTAAATGAGTTTGGGCTGCAGTGGAGAGATCAACTGAACCACACTACTGGATCAGGTGTGTCCCCCAGAAAGTAGAGGAATAAATAATAGGTGTATTCCTGTTAATTGTAACACTCGTGTGCAAAAGAGATGTAGAATATTTACTTAAAGGGGTTGTCATCTGAACTGGTTTTGAAGCATATAAAAATACATTATACAGTTTTGCATTTTAGAAGCTCCTTAAAATCACTCAGTGAATGCCACATGCGCAGTCCATTCTTTGAGGCTGATGACAGTACAGGGATGGAAGACCGGGCGCTTATGTCAAGAGTATAGGCGCTCACGCAAAGTCCTATGAGTGATGTAGGGGGAGCTAGGAGGGGACTTTGGGCCGTGGGGCGGTGCTGGGCTCCTTCAGAATGTGCGTGGCTGGGCTCCAGAGACGTTAGGAATAGCCCCTTGGTCCCTTTTCTGAGGTAATGTGCATATTGATAAAATCAATTTTCTAAATAAACTAAAGCATTCATATCTATGGTAAAGGTATATTGCGGACATGCTATAGGAGATCTGGCAGACCCTATAGACATCTCTATATGTAAAATCTAGGTGACAGAATCCCTTTAATTCTCTGTTAGATCATGCTAAAAGTAAAAAGTATTTATTTATACTTAGCTACATTCACACAGCCTTGTCCATTTTGTAGTCTGCAAATTGTGGATCCGCAAAATGAGTCAATATTGGCCGTGTGCATCCTACTCTTTTAGGGGGATCTATTGTCTACAAAACAGACAAGTATAGGACATGTTCTATCATTTGTGGCACAACGACACAGATGCACAAGCACACAGATGAGATCTTTTACGGACACATAGAAACAAATGCGTCCAAATGAGGATCAGCCGTGTGAATAGGGCCCTAATTAAAAATGCTCCTTTGTCTAGATTTTATTTTAAATGTGTTATTCACCTAACACAGTAGAAGTCAGTTGATGAATCTGAACAAACAACATCCTCTTGCAAATGCTTTGCACTACTTTTTTTTTTTATTTCCCTAAAAAGAAGAAAAATTTAAAATTTTCCAAATTTTCCAAATATTTACCAAATATATGTGTATATATGAGTATAGTTTAAACCCTTCAGGACCAAGCCATTTTCACCTTAAGGACCAGGCTGAAACCAGTGTGGTAATAACTTTGGAGTGCTTTTTACTTATACAAGCGATTCTGAGATTGTTTACTCATGACAAATTGTACTTCTTCTTTGAATCAATATATTTAACCTTTATTTAGAAAGATCCAACATTTATGTAAAATTTTGAAAAATTAGCAATTTTCAGAATTTGAATTTCTCCTTCTCTTAAAAGAGATAGTGATACTGCATAAAATAGTTTCTCCTTAACATTCCCGATAAGTCTACTTTATGTTGCCATCATTTTGTAAATGTAATTTTATTGCCATTATTTTGTAAATGTAATTTTAAAATGTTAGGCGCAAGAAAGCAAAAAAAAATTCCAAAACCCACTTTTTAAAGAACCAATTCAGTTTTAATATCACTTTGTGGGACTTACATAATAGAAAACACTCATAAATAACTCTGTTTTGAAAACGACACCCCTCAAATTATTCAAAACTGATTTTACAAAGTTTGCTTGTTCCAAAAGAATTAAAGGAAAATAGAAGTGAAATTTCAAAACAAATTTTTGCAAATTTTTCATTTTTTTTTAACCATAATTTTTATCCAGTTTTTTCCATTGAAAATTATACAAAGTGATTTGTGTTCCAATGTAACATCAAACATAACCCTCAAGAACACTCCCTCCCACCCCCTCAGCCCACCATCATCTCAGATGTAATGGAGATATAATGAATCCTAAATATCAGCAAATAAAAAAAAGGAAAAAAATGTAAGAAGTGTAAGCTCGTAGGTTATAGCTGTTGGTCTAATAAAATATTGAATACTGTTCAACAATTGATCATTCAATCTCCTTTTTTTTGTACTACCCTGTACAATGGGTCTGTTGGCCCCAATTTGGCATACCACCATTGGCATAGAGGAATGGTCGGATAGTCGCCAGTATTTCTGAATTAGTGAAGAAGGATTCCATGAAAACTCTCCACTTTCTAAAGAAGGAGATTGTTAATGCAGACCTATGATACTCAGTGTCAATATGCTCCAACGTCAGGCACATCATCTTCTGTTGGAAAATTTCTTTTTAGTATATGACTTGAGCCAGTATGAAAATGTTTGATTTTAATCATTTTTTTCCTGTTACACAGCCAAAACAACGCAATATGTATTATTCTGATTCTGCAGTTTACAGAGACACCCCATATATGGTAATAAACTGCTGTATGGGCACATGCTCAGAAGAGAAAGAATCATATTGTTTTTGGAGGGAACATTTTGAGGGGTGTAGTGAATGCTTTTACCCCACTGATGTTTCGCAGAATTTAGAAACACATGACTATGAAATTAAAAAAATACATTTTAGATGATAGACTGTCTCTAGCTTCAAATTATTTATTTTAACAAGGAGTAAGAATAATAAAAGCACCCCACAATTTGTTACCCATTTTCTCCTGAATATGGCAACACCTGATATGTGGTTGCAAACTGCTGTATGGGAACACTGCAGGGCTCTGAAGGTAAGGGGCACCATATGACTTAGAGATCAGATTTCATTGGAATAATTTTCAGAACCATGTTGAATTTGAAGACCCACTGAGATACTTCTACAGGAGAAACTCCCAAAAAGTGACTTACATTTTGGAAACTACACCCTCATGGAATTACAAAGTACAAGTGAAAAATGCAATTTTTCAACAGATTGTCATTTCAGTGCCCAATATGTTGTACCCAGAATATGCCAGTGTGAAAAGCAAGTCCACCTATTATTATGCTGTGCTTCCTGGTTTTATAAACACCCTATATGTGACCCTAATCTTTTTCCTGGACATGCAACTGGACTCAGGAACAAAAGAGCGCCATGCACATTTGAGGCCCAATGTGGTGAATTACTCATCTTGTCTGGGTAACTGTAGATGCTCTTGGGTGAAATAATAAGTGAAACCCCCGAGAAGTGACCCTATATTGGAAAATACACCTCTCAAGGTATTAATTAAGGGGTGAAGTGAGCATTTTCACCCCACATAGTTTTGAAGACATTTATGAGCAGGAGACTGTGAAAAATGGAAACTGCAAGTTTTCAACAGATATGACATTAAAGTGCCCAATATGCTGTGCCCAGCTACTGACATCTGAGACACACCATAATCTTTAAATTGTTAGGTGGGTTGAAATGGGTACTAAAATACCATACATTTGGATGTAAACTGCTATTTGGGTACCCTAGAGGGTTCAAAAGGGAAGAACTTTTTGACTTTTGCAGTGCAGATTTTGATGAATTGGTTTACTGGTGCCATGTTGCTTTTGAATAGCCTCTGGGTGTTAGGACGACGCGCCGCGTGACAGCACAGCCCCGCCGTCTAGCGCGATCACATTGACCGCTGCGGTTTTACTGCTATAGTCTGTATTGTCTCTATGCTGAGATCTTGGGGTGTGGCTGCTCCTAGACTCAGTTGAGTGACAGATGCAGTGTCCTATCCGTGGGAGTACTGGGCTGCGGGTCTTGTCCAATCAGGCTACACCCCTCCCTATATAAGGTTGTGAGTTTGACACGCCCGCTGCCTAGCACCAAAGCAATTGTATGGAGAGAGCTGGGAGCCGGCCTGTGTGTGTCTGCTAGCATCAAGTGGATGCTACTCCTCTTTCCTACTATCTGTCCCGGCAATGCCTCTTGTCGACTCTGAGACATTGGCGCATGGGGAGCCGGCCCCTCTATCCTTCCACCTGTCTCTTGTTCTTTAGTGAGTCTTTTTATTTAGGCAGCAGGAGTCTGTGTGGCTGTTGTGGTTGTGGCTCGTGCTCTGGGCCTCTGGCCAGGGACACAACTCTACTTATAATTTAGTACCCCGTGTGTTCGTTCCTGTTCACATTTGATCTGGTTTTGTGTTGACTACTCTCTGTGGTGTTAACAGAGAGAGTCCGTTGCTAGTGGCAACGAGCGGATCCAATACAGCTGCACCTGAGCTGTATTATCAGGTGTCCAGCGGGTCCTCGCTGCACTATATTATGTTATTTTTTTAATATAGTGTGGCAACCGTAACAGTGTGCTAGGCCCAGAACCCCGCTGTTATGGATCCCAAAGTGCACATGTCGGCTGCAGTGGAAAACCTGAACGCTCGTCTAGCTGCCCTCGAGCGTCAGGCCACGCAGACGCCAGCGGTGCTTTCTGTAAGCCCTGCCGATATAGCATTGGCAGTGGGCCAAGCAGTTTCACAGGTGTTAACTAATCTGCCACAGCCCGTGAAATCCTCTGTGCCTCTGGTTATCCCTGAGAGATACGCCGGAGATCCCCAGGGCTGTCGGGGATTTGTTAATCAATGTACCCTGTTTTTGGACGCCCATCCCGCACGTTTTCCGGACGAAGCAGCGAAGGTAGCCTTTGTCATTTCGCTGCTCTCCGGTAAGGCTTTGGCGTGGGTTACTCCTTTGCGAGAGAGAAAGGCGGAGGTACTAAATTCACTTGAGACATTTTTTAAGACTCTGCGCTCAGTGTTTTTAGGTCCTACTCCGCAATCCCTCTACGCATCCCAGCTGCTCCGGCTCCGTCAGCAAAAAGACTCAGTCGCACAATACTCCATAGAGTTTCGGACTCTAGCGACTGAGTTGGACTGGCCGGACCAGGTGCTGGTGGCCATTTTTTGGGAGGGTCTTTCCTCCAGAATTAAGGACGAACTGGCTGGTAGGGAGCTTCCTACCACGCTAGAGGGCCTTGTATCGACTGCCATGCGAATTGACAACCGCTTTTCGGAGCGTGCGCATGAGCAGTCGTTTGAGAGGAATACTCGTCCTTCAGGCCGTATATCGTCCGACACTCCCATAAGTGCTGTCCCTCGCGATAAAGGGAACAGTACGGAGTGGGGACCGGAGGGTCCCGAACCGATGGACACCTCCACGGCCGCTGTCCCTCGGGGTAAAGGGTACAGACGGTCAGGGAGGCTGGTGTGTTTCCGTTGTTGGAGGCCGGGACACAGGGTGTCATCCTGTCCTGAGCTCCAGGGAAACGACCGGACCCAGTAGCCATCAAGGGGGGCTCTCTGGGTATGAATAAACCCCTTGGGAAAATACGGGTCCCGGTCTCCTTCAGGATTGGGGAGACTTGGGTCGCCAGTGGCGCCTTCGTGGACTCCGGGGCGGCAGCAAGTTTCATGTCCCGGGAATTTGTAAGGAAACACAATATTCCCGTGCGCTTGCTGTCTACCCCGTTGCCAATTACAGTGGTCGATGGGTCCCAGTTGCAGGTCCAGATCTGCGATCAAACTTCACCAGTGATCATGCAGACTGGATCCCTACACACGGAGGTGATCTCCTTTTACATCTTGGAGGGACTCTCTGATGACGTGCTATTGGGGCTACCGTGGCTTCAGCAGCACTCACCAACTATTGAATGGCGAGCTGGTGAGATTGTCAGGTGGAGCGCCCAGTGTAAGGAGGAGTGTATGCCACCTATCACTCCACCCTCTGCACCCTCTGTTCCTGTTGAACTGGAGGGGTTGCCTCCACAATACGCCAATTTTGCGGACGTATTTTCTAAAAAGGCGGCTGAGACGTTGCCCGAGCACAGGTCGTACGATTGTGCCATTGACCTGATGCCCGGTGCCATGCCACCTCGGGGCAGGGTTTACCCTTTGTCCTTGCCCGAGACCAAATCCATGTCGGAATACATTGCGGAAAACCTGGCTCGGGGCTTCATTAGGAAGTCTTCTTCTCCAGCTGGGGCAGGGTTTTTCTTTGTGGCAAAAAAGGATGGGTCTTTGCGACCTTGCATAGACTACCGTGGTCTCAATGCAGTGACGGTCAAAAATCGGTACCCCCTGCCTCTGATCGCAGAGTTGTTCGATCGCTTCAGGGGGGCCACTGTCTTCACCAAATTGGACCTCCGGGGTGCCTATAACCTCATACGCGTCAGGGAAGGTGATGAGTGGAAGACCGCTTTTAATACCAGGGACGGGCACTATGAGTACCTGGTCATGCCATTTGGCCTGTGTAACGCCCCAGCGGTTTTCCAGTCGTTTGTCAATGACATCTTCCGTGATCTTCTTCTGAAGTGCGTAGTAGTTTACCTGGACGATATACTCGTTTTCTCGGCCAATCTGACCGATCATCGGCGAGCGGTTCGATCGGTACTCTCTAGGTTACGTGCCCATCGGCTATATGCCAAGCTAGAGAAGTGCCAGTTCGAACAGTCCAGTCTGCCATTCTTAGGGTACATCGTTTCTGGGGTAGGGTTACAAATGGACCCCCAGAAATTCGACGCAGTACTAAAATGGCCTGAACCCCGTACTCTGAAGGCTGTCCAGAGGTTCCTGGGGTTCGCTAATTACTACAGACAGTTCATTCCCCATTTCTCTTCTCTGGCAGCACCTCTTTCCGCACTCACTAAAAAAGGGGCTAATCCTAAGAACTGGACCCCTGCTGTGGAGAGGTCCTTCGCCTCTCTTAAACGGTGTTTTGTGGAAGCGCCAGTACTACATCGGCCAGACACCACCAAGCCGTTTTGTGTAGAGGTTGATGCCTCGTCAGTGGGTGCAGGTGCTATGCTTTTCCAGAGAAACGAGGTAGGGAAGAAGGTTACTTGCGCCTTCTTCTCTAAGCTGTTTTCTCCTGCCGAGAGGAATTACGGCATTGGGGACCGAGAACTGTTGGCTGTGAAGTTGGCACTGGAAGAATGGCGTCATCTCCTGGAGGGTGCCGCTTTTCCCGTGCACATATTCACGGACCATAAGAACCTCACTTATATTCAGTCGGCACAGAGGTTAAATGCCAGACAAGCCAGGTGGGCCCTGTTCTTTTCCAGGTTCAACTTCATCCTCCATTATGTCCCTGGGGAGAAAAATCTGCGGGCTGACGCCCTGTCTCGGTCCTTTGAGACCGAGGAGGATGAGGAAGTTGAGCCTCGGTTGATAATCCCCACCGAAAAACAACTGGTGGTGAATCCAGTGGCGATCAACAGGGTTCCCCCTGGCAAAACATTGGTTCCGCAATCACGGAGGGAGGAGGTTATGTCTTGGGGACACTCCTCTCGGGTGGGGGGTCACTTCGGTGTCCGACGCTCAGTGGAGCTTATATCGCGACATTACTGGTGGCCTACTCTGGTTGCGGATGTCCGGGCATATTTGCAGGCATGTGTGACCTGCACACGTAACAAACCCTTGCGTCAGCGCCCCGCAGGGTTATTGTCCCCACTCCCGGTGCCAAACTCTCCCTGGCAGGTGTTAGGGATGGATTTTGTGACCGATCTGCCCATCTCTCATGGGAGGAAAGTGATCTGGGTGGTCACAGATCATTTCACCAAAATGTCCATCCTGGTGGCCTTGCCTGGCCTACCTTCTGCTAGGGAGTTGGCACGTTTATTTACCCGTCACATTTTTCGGGTGCATGGTATGCCCGAAAAGATTGTGTCGGATCGTGGGCCACAGTTTTCTGCCCATTTTTGGAGAGCTTTGTGTCGGCTGCTCCAGGTTGAACTCTGCCTGTCATCTGCTTTTCACCCGCAGAGTAATGGATTGGTGGAGCGTATGAACCAATCCATGGAAACATATCTGCGCCACTTTGTGTCGGCCAGGCATGACGACTGGGTAGAATTATTACCCTGGGCAGAGTTCGCTCTGAATAATGCAGTGGCAGATTCAACTGGTCAGACACCGTTCTTTTTGCTGTACGGGCGACATCCGCGAATTCCGTTGCCCATACCTGTGGCATCCGACGTGCCAGCTGTAGCTGATTGGGCAGCGCATGCCCGAGAGGTCTGGGACCAGGCTCAGTCCTCTATGGTCGCGTCCAAAGACAGAATGCGTGTAACGGCTAATACCAGACGCAGACCCGCATCTGAGATGTCGCCGGGTGATCTAGTCTGGCTCTCCTCCCGCAATCTTCGGCTTCGAGTGCCCTCTCTTCGTTTTGCTCCTCGATACGTTGGTCCCTTTAAGATTTTGGCCCGTCTTAACAGTGTCGCATATAAGTTGCGCCTGCCTCCATCTTGGCGTATCGCCAATGCCTTCCATGTGTCACTCCTCAAACCAGTGGTGATGAACCAGTTTTCTCGGCAACATCCGGAGGAATCCGAGTCTCCACAGGATGACTTCGTGGTACATGAGATTCTGGATTCCAGAACTGTTCGTGGTCGGTTATTTTACTTGGTGGACTGGGAGGGCTATGGGCCAGAGGACCGTACATGGGAGCCGGTAGAGAATATCCACGCTCCTCGTTTGGTGGCTGACTTTGAGCGCCATCGTGGACGGGGTGCGGGATCGGGCCGAAGAGGGGGGGGTAGTGTTAGGACGACGCGCCGCGTGACAGCACAGCCCCGCCGTCTAGCGCGATCACATTGACCGCTGCGGTTTTACTGCTATAGTCTGTATTGTCTCTATGCTGAGATCTTGGGGTGTGGCTGCTCCTAGACTCAGTTGAGTGACAGATGCAGTGTCCTATCCGTGGGAGTACTGGGCTGCGGGTCTTGTCCAATCAGGCTACACCCCTCCCTATATAAGGTTGTGAGTTTGACACGCCCGCTGCCTAGCACCAAAGCAATTGTATGGAGAGAGCTGGGAGCCGGCCTGTGTGTGTCTGCTAGCATCAAGTGGATGCTACTCCTCTTTCCTACTATCTGTCCCGGCAATGCCTCTTGTCGACTCTGAGACATTGGCGCATGGGGAGCCGGCCCCTCTATCCTTCCACCTGTCTCTTGTTCTTTAGTGAGTCTTTTTATTTAGGCAGCAGGAGTCTGTGTGGCTGTTGTGGTTGTGGCTCGTGCTCTGGGCCTCTGGCCAGGGACACAACTCTACTTATAATTTAGTACCCCGTGTGTTCGTTCCTGTTCACATTTGATCTGGTTTTGTGTTGACTACTCTCTGTGGTGTTAACAGAGAGAGTCCGTTGCTAGTGGCAACGAGCGGATCCAATACAGCTGCACCTGAGCTGTATTATCAGGTGTCCAGCGGGTCCTCGCTGCACTATATTATGTTATTTTTTTAATATAGTGTGGCAACCGTAACACTGGGATACCAATACAGCCATTTTTTGAGAACCATGCAGACCATGTTTTTGGACTATAAGACGCATGTACTATAAGACGCAGGAAGAAAAAAGGGAAAAATATATTTCATCAGACCTCAGATCAGACCCCAATCCTCCAGCATCGTGCTACTGCTCTACAGGTGTAGATCCATTCCAGAAGGCTGCTACCTGAGCCTCCTTCCAGGAAAACTACAAGGACAGGGGGTCTGGATCTGGATGGCATGTAGCTGTCCAATCAGGCTTCTCAAAGACCAATGGATGGTAGCCAGGAGTTCATGCACATTAGGAAATATCCGTGTTCCCAGAGAGGTGTAGCCCAAGTCAATGTTTCACAAGATAGAAGGGACAAAATTAAGGCAACTTTGTCATGAACTGGAGGCTTTGGAATTCAAAGTGTACGGTACAGGCTCAGCAAATTTTAGAGATGGCCTTCATAATGCAGCAGCAATGGCTATTTTATTCAGGTAACAATGGAATGAGAAGCAGGCTGTGGCTGAGAATCAGGAGCTGTGGCTTGAGGAGAAAGAGCAACAGCAGAGACAGTCATGAAATCGATACATTAGAAGATAGTGTTCATTTATTGGAGAAATTGTTCCTGACAACTCTGCTGAGTAGTTAGTTCCATGAACATATCCTGTAACCCCAGTTGGGGGGTTCCAGTGGGATAGATGGCCTGAGCAAACTATAACACAGTGAGTGTGGACACAGTGCCACTGAACACATTTGGAATGTGGTTGCTTCGCCCTATCACCCCAGTATAGGTATGTGAACTTCACTGCAGGAGCCACCAGACTGCTACCTCTACCACAGGTCTTTGTTCAGAGGAGGGTTTAGAGACTCCAGTGTTTGTCACCAAGGGGACAGGACAAAGCTTGGTCAGAGGGCAAACTGTGGTCAAGAAAGACATAGTTTTTGCAATATGGTAACCAGGCAATAGGTCAGGACAGATGGCACAGGGTCAATAAGATATATAGGCAGAGGTCAGGTGTGGGAAGTTAGAAACTACAATAAGGCACCTTTTCTGGACTAGATAAGCTTGGAACTTTTTGGTCAGGCACCTTGCATAGAGGAAGATTAGCCTGTGTGTATGCAGACCAATTAAAAGCTTAAAAGTCCAAGTAGAGCACCTGGAGCTTAAGGGAGAGAGTACTAGGAAGCAGGTGGGGAAGGCTGGGAGCAGCCTCTAGCATGAAGCAATTTGGGTTAAGTACTCCGAGGATTGTGCCTGTTGGGAGACAGAAAATGCCAAGGACACAGACCTCTAGCATCACAGTACTCTCCCCTTATGCCTCCTCTCCTTTGGTCCATATTGTAGATGGAACTTTCTGAGGAGAGCTGGTGCACTGATATTCAAGGCAGGCTCCGAAGATCTATACTCAGGACAAAATCCCATCCAGTACACCAAAAAGAATGTTTTCTTCCCAAATCGGTGCAAAGTAAAAACATGGTGCCTGCTCGAGTGTGCAGCGGGCATCATGGCCGTCAGGTCTTCGCTGTTTCAAAACAGCAGGGACCTGCAACTGGCAATAATGCAGATGACGGTCATTAAAGCCTTTAAAGTTTAAATTCTTTTTTACACTATTTAGACATACAAACCTATACATATGTGGTATTGTTGTAATTGGACTGATCCAGAGAATGAAGAGCATAGGTCAGTTTTGCTGCAAACAGAATGCCATGGGAACATACGTTGTAAATCTGTGGAAGAATTGCATTTTTTTCCAATTCCACCCCATTTGGAATTTTTTTTACTGCTTTCCAGTACATTGTACATTTAAACCCTCATACAGCTATGTGAACGAAAAAAGTTATAGCTCAAGGAAGATAGGGAAAAATATGAAAAAGGAAAAACGAAAATCCTAAGGGTTAAATCAATTATACTGTTTACCGCAAGCACATTTTCAAGGACAACTGAAGTGTAAGTAGTAACCTGCAGTAGTGGTTGAGCCTGCCAGGATCACATATATTGCTTCCTCTAGCATGAAGACCACTACATTATCCTTTATCCTAAAAACACAGTGTATAGTCAACATGCATTTCCACGTCCTGTACGCTTCATCCCTGACAATTCAGCAATAGTGAGGGAAATGAAGAACAGATAGAACAAAATAAACCATACACTAGAGATGAGCGAATCATTCAAAAAATTATTCGCCGAAAATTCGCCGAACTTTTCCTAAGATTCGTATATTCGACGAATACATTTGTTGTATTTGCGTACAAAATATACGTTATTAAGTGCTATTCGCGCACTAATAACGAACGTTCATTTAAAAAATGTATGCAACTTCTTAGAAGACGTATGCATGAGCGTACAAATAGTGTACGAATCCTCAGCGTACTATTGTCTACGTGATTACGTAATATGCAGGCGTGCACTCCTCAGGGGCAGAGCGAATATTCGAAAATGGCATCCAGGCGATCCTCATCATTTAGCTTTGAAGAGCTGAAATTCCTGATCCGGCTGATGGACAGAAAGAATTACGATGGCACACACCGCCATCCAAACCAGCATAAGAAGAAGGTGATCCAGCAGGTGATCCAAGGCCTGCACCATCGTTTCCACAGATCCAGCGGAAATGGTCCGATCTGAAATTCAAATGCCCAGAGCGGCTTAATGAGATCCGCGCAGAGATATTGCAGGGTGAGTAACAAAATATTTGATAAGTAAAAACATGTAAAAAAATAGTGTACTGTATTGTATATATACCAGCAGTCACTGCGAATAATGAAAAAAGTATAGAAGGACAACGTGGTCGTGCGTAGTGCGCTGCAGTAACTTTGTTTCATGCTAGGCAACGCCTCTAACTCTCAACCCAAACAACTTAAGTGAAGGTATTCTAGTCATTATTGTTAATGGTGCTGGCCGTTCTCCCGTTTGTGTCAGGCAAATGCACTAGTTCGAAAGAAAGTACCCTTATATGCCCCTTCATCCTTAGCGCTTCCTCCTCCTACGCACAGACTCAAAGACGTGCCCATGCTGCAGCTACTGTCAGTGGGCGATATCCAAAGTATTCCAACAGCACCGTGTTATCGATATAAAGAAAGTTACTGCGACGATAACGTTATCTATTGCCATAAATACCTTTTTAGAATAAAAAAATATGATATGGCCCCCCTCTCACACCCATAATATCTTAATAGTAGTATGTGTTAGTATTAAAAAGAGTCATCATCTAACTGAAATCTAATAAATCTAATTGTGTACATTTTTATGTTGCAGAGCACCGTCAACAACGGCGTCACCACCGTCGAGACTGGACTGCCCCTGAAGTACCTGCATCCTCTAGTAAGTGTAAAACATATTTAATTTAATTTTCATCCAAGCTACGTGGGAGTGAGTAAGTAACTCAGTAAGAGCACTAGTGGTTAGGAACGGGATCCTCCAGCCCCAAACTATACCCAGGTAGCTACAACTGTTCATTAGAGTTGAATGTAAGGCTACTTCTACACTATCAGCAGCCCGGATCCGGCGGGTAAAGGGTCCCACCAGATCCGTGCTGCCGCAGGTACACATGTGGGGCTGTGACTGCGCTCCAGCCCAAATTTACTGTAATGGGGGTGGGCCGCGGATCTGGCCACAGCACGTTAACCCCTGCTGAGAGGCAGCCGGAGCGAAAATACAACATGTAACTGCCCGGTGACAGATTTGTCCTTTTGGGTGTCAAATCCCCCCCCCTCCAGCGGTACTAAAAACCCTCTCTGACACTTGAAGCTGGGCAGGAAAGAAGCCCTAGTGCATAGTAGGACAGTTCTGGCCACTCTTGGCCTCAGGGAGGCTGTCCTCTATAACCGCCGGATTATAAGGTGGGCTTCGGTGGCTTCTTTTTTTAGAAATTGCAGAAGGGACACCACTAGGAGGGAACACTGAAGCCCGAGAGGTGGTAGAAAATGACGGGGTTTGCTTGAGTGGAATGGTGGAGCAGGACGAGTCTGACCCCTGGCTACATATGGATACTGTATCAGCAGATGACAGCAGATCATCTGGCTGAGACTAAGATGAGCGTGCCATCTGCTCCACTACCTCATCTACTTTCTCCTCCACTACAATTTTGCGCCTCGGTGGGTTAGCCTGGTAGAACAACGGCCAAGTATTGCGAATACTACTAGTAGATGCTCCGGCTACAGGTCTTTTGGCACTGCTGCCCTGTGCCACCTTCTCCTTTTTTTAAAGCTCAAAGTCTTGCTGGAACTGGACCCCTTTTGTTTATCCATTCCAGACATTTTTCAATTCACTCTGTGGCCCTGCAGTTGGTCTTTGCCCCTGTATCTCCCTGTCTCTCACTATCTCTCCCTTTCTCTCTCTCCCTGCTTGATTAAATACTAGCCCTGAACTGGCCCTGCAATTGCCCTGCAGTATCCCTGATATGTGTAATATGGATTCCCAGAACTATTATATCAAATTTTCACAAAACAGGTCTCAGAACTTCACACACAGTGCTTCTGCTCGTCTCAGCAGTCGCAGCAGAAGTGATCCGTCACTGGTTTACAGAGCCTGAGCCAATCAGAGCAAGCCCTGCCCACTAGGTCAGGTGACCACTTTCTTCCCAGGCTTTTGCGCACGATAAACAAACTAACAGTAAAAGTTCGCTAATGAATTGAATTTGTACGCAACAACGTATACAGTAACTTATAAGCAGCAATAGCGTATAATTTATAGGACAAACTATGTAGCAAATGCATACAAAGCCGAAGCGAATCACCTAATATTCGGATTCGCTTCACAGCTAAAAATTCCCAAGATTCGATACGAATCAACGAATAATCGACTAATCGATTTGCTCATCTCTACCGTACACACTTATGGAAGTTTTGCTCTTGAGTTGTTTAAGCAATGTCATCTATCCTTAGCTAATACTGGTTGCAGAATGAAGTTTCTTAGCTTATATCACTACATGACGAACCTTATGCATACATAAAGTTAAGCAAAGTAGAAAATGAGAAGTCTCTGAAGGGTTCAAATGGAAGGTTTGCATTTGTAGGAGTATTTTCTTTTGTTTTCTTTAGAAACTACTTTAATACACTTATTACTTTCAAACATTAATAAATAAAAAGATGATCTTGACACCAAGAGATTTGTTTTGCCAATTAGCAAAACCTATGTGAAGTTCCCAGTTGGATAAGTCTATGTGAGGAATATACAATTACTTGTTAGAAGGCTGAAAAGGTGAATATTGTACAATTCAGAATGCTATTCTAATCTGTGTCATACCCCTTACATTTTCAACCCTCATTAGCTACCTTTAATACATTTTTTTGCATAAATAAGTTAGTTTAGCTGATAGCTGGTAGACGTGCTGATTTGTAAATACTTGTGTTCCTGCTTCTGCTTAACCTCTAGTTAATGAAACATGACAGAGGTCTATTAGGGGTTCTTATGCAACCATATTGAAGTGAAATTATTCAAATTAAAGTTGGATAGACAACCATTAGTTCTAAAGTTGCACAATATGTTTCTTTGCAAGAGGTCTGATTGCTCCTACAGCTTCACAGTTTGGATTTTTTTTTTTATTGGGCCCTAGTTTAAAAAATCTAGTACACTATATTTCTAATTAGATATACAGTATGCAGTACCTGTTTACATGAATGGTATAGTGGCCAACTTTGCACCATACGACTGGCCCATCCAGTGTATGCTGGGTAGCAATATGGCTAGAAATGTCTATCATTTTGCTGTCCTTGCTGTCCTTTCAGAGTAACATCTAACAATGGTTTAGTGTTCATGCAATTAAAATACAGATGTGTGTACCCTAGCCTTTGCTTGAATTTGGTTAAAGACTCTCTTTTTTCTTAAAATAAACTATATTGTAGTATACTGCAGGATATTGTATACTGCAAAATGATAGCAAAATCCTTAGGATAGGTTCACATTTATTCTAAGGAAATCTGGTAGTCTATTCCGGAAGAGGAGTAGACTACCGGAATTACCATATCCGGCATAGCCAGACACGGCCGCTCACCGCTGTATCACCATTCACTATAATGGGATCTAGCCTTTTTCGGCATTATGCTTGTTTAACTCCTTTTGGTTTAAATATGGTAACACTTTTTTTTTTTTAATCTAGGTATTGCATTATTACAGTGCATAGTACTTTACACAAAAAAACAGATGTTGAGTATTTGTGGATGTTATACCCCTATTATTATTATTAGTAGTAGTAGTATTATTACTGTATGTCAAATGCTAATTTCCATTCATACCATTACATTCATATAGCAATGGAATATTATAAATCATCCCTTCCTAAAAGATGCATATATTAAAATATGCAAACATATTCATGTTTCATTTGGAAAGACAATTAACTACATTATCTTTTTTAATAATTTGACAGTCAAGACCTTATTTTTGCAAATTTTCAGCCTCTAATACAGGGATGGCCAACCTGAAGCTTTCCATCTGCTGTAAAACTACAACTCCCAGCATGCCCAGACTGCCTACAGCTTTCATCCTACTGCAAGGCATGGTGGAAGTTATAGATTTACAACAGCTGTAGAGCCGCAGGTTGACCATCCCTGCTCTAATACTAAAGAACAAGTTCATCTTCATTCAAAAACTCCAATGAGGTAAATTCCCTGGTGTTCACTCTTTAACTCCTGTATCTGGATCTGGACTTTGCTTCAGAGGAGCCATCAAGCCACTACCTCTTGGTGTAGTCTCTGTTCAAGCGAAGATTTGGTGCATAGCACTGAGGGGTTAGGCAAAACTTTGGTCAGGGATAAGCCGAGTTCAGGGCAGGCAAGAGTTTGTGTGATGGATAAACAGTCTGAGTACAGGGCAGGAAGTTTTGAATCAGAATGTATATCAGACAGAGGTCAGATCAGGCAGTTAAGAGTCAAATCTGGCAAACAGGCAGAAGTTGGTACACATTCAGATGAACATAGAACAGCACACCTTTATAGGACACTAGCAGACTATAACCTATTGTTTGGGCACTTCTTAATTGGGGAAAGGGGCCTTAAGTACTCCAGGTAGCCATCCATTGGGTGGGGAAGAATAGGGTGCTGGTCCTTTAAAAGCCTGGGGGAGCATGCGCACCCTATGGGCAGGGAGAAGCCAAGCCAGCAAGAAACAGGCTATAGCCTATGGGTAGACACACTTCTAACTTGCAGATGGGCTTATTGGGAAGAAGGAAAGAGAGACCTGCAAGTCGATACCTGTGCTATCGGTACCTGGAAGCATTGGAACAGTTGACCAGTGTGGTGGCAGCCACAGGCTTCACTATAAAACTCCCATTCTATCTGATGTTTTTGGTTACAAGAATACTGTATTCTTAAGTGGCTAGTCCAGCTTATTTTTTTTTTTCTTTTTTGTACCCAGCCAGATGTTCCTGTTGAAAAGTTCATACTCACCTGCTCCCCACTAGTCCAATCCAGCTGCTTGACTCCTTGGCTCTCTTCTGCTGTCTTCTTTTTGTTTTGTTTCGGATTCATTTCCAGATTTGTTCATTGTAGGAAGTCACTGTGAAAGCCCATCAATATAGAACATAAGCAAATCCACTTTTGATGTAATTAAGATTCAACTAATAGTACAGTATAAGAAATGGACCCTAAAGGCAAGTGACAGAATTCAGCTCCAAATGCAATATTTTCAGCTTACTTCGGTCTATATGTTTTTGCACCAAAACCTCAAATATACAGATTTCAATTGCCATCTTACATGAATTTTAACATAGTTGACAATTTTTAATAACTTTAGTTTTTCCTAATATGGAATAAAACCAATCAATAAAAGTGATATGTTCAAAGAAGATCAAACATGGTTTTATTTTAAAGGTAACATTACAGAAAAAGGCAAAATCTCTCCAAGGAGGTGAAAATAATACGCTTTATTGAACCACTAGCTAATTTTACTTTGAAGTATTTGTTCATTATGCTGAAATGTCAAGCTTAGTAAGCAAACTAAATCTTTTTGTTTGGCTTTCATTCAATTCTTAGAAATTTTATGAAATGTAAACTGAGTCTTCATTTTTTTCCAGCTTTAAATTGAACAAGAGTCATAAAAAAGAAGTTTTAATTTATTATAAACGTATTAGTAAGGCTAATAAAATATGATTCAATTTCAGCTTCATGTCATCTATTAATTCAAAATTTTATTTTTCCAGCTAAAATATAGCAGTTAAAATGACATTATTGATAGATTTTTATCCAATCTTTTGATGAACAACTGTAAAACATGCATTTGCTAACAGCTAAAATGTTACTAGTGCTAATATTCTGGAAAGAAAGCAGCAGCAAAATACATAAAAATATAATGAAGTTGTATTATCAGAATACATGCAATGCTTTTATTATGTGTAAGAGTAATTGTTTCCTTTGTCCTCTACACATGCTACTGTTGTATAATCATTGCAAAGCCTCCTCACAAATGTTTTTAGTGTTTTCTTTTGTTCTTCGTGCCATTTCTGTTTTGTTTTTGTTTTTTACTGGTTGCGAGGGAGTAAAAAAATAATTAAAATTTATAGTAAAATATGAAATTGTCTATATACACAGCATATAGTTTGTGGTGTTTTAGTAGCTTTGAAGTCACTAAGATTTTCTAAATGCAACATCTGCGGTGACCCAGTAGATCACTGCTAAGAGTCAGTTTACTGCCATATGGGTTAATATCTACCATTAAGGGTTAAGATTAGAGATGAGCGAGCATGCTCGTCTGAGCTTGGTGCTCGTTCGAGCATTAGGGTACTCGTAAGTGCTCGATGCTCGGACGAGCATCTCGCCATGCTCGAGGAAATGGCATCTCCCGCATTTTGAATTTTTGGTGCCTATAAACTCAGCCAATCACAAGCCAGGAGACTCTGCGGTACACCCAGCATCACGTGGGGCCCTTACATGTCGATAGCAGGGGTTAGCTGGCCAGATCAGGTGACCCTGGAATATACCAGTGACTACCCGCGGTGCACGGCTCAGTTGCTGCCTGGATGTTGTTAGGGACAGATCTGCTGCGTTTCAGGGAGAGTGTTAGGGCCTGGATTTAGTTCTCTGTTAGGCAGGAGTGATCTCAAAAGAACCCAACAGCCCTTCTAAGGGCTACATTTTTTGTCTCCTGGCTGGGATGGCTGACACTAGTAATGCAGCTATCTCCATATATAACAATTTATTTTTTTTTATTGTTTTATCTCAGTGATACAAATCCATTTCATACAGCTGTGTGGAACCATTCTGTGTGTCACAGTTCAGCTGTCCAGTCACCACTAGGGATGAGCGAACCGAACCGTAACGAACACGTTTCGTTACGAACTTTGCCAAAAGTTCGGTTCGTCACCGAACCGAACTTTGAAAAAGTTTGTAACGAATCTGGTAAAAAAAAAAAAAGGTCACGCAAAACTGTACTGTTTTCACAGAATAGACCAGGATACAAGGGATTATTACTCTTATAATCCCTTGTATCCTGGTTTTCTGTGAAAAAAAAATGTGTGACGTCACCCCACAGCCCCTGAAGTGCCTGAGCGCGCCGACATCTTGTCAGTGCGGCACCAGACATCAGAGAGAGAGGAGCTCCATATCAGATAGAGAGAGAAAAGATATAGATAGATAGATAGATAGATAGCTAGCCAAACAAGTAGATACATACAGGGAGAGATAGAGAAGGAATAGAAAGGGTTAGTGAGAGAAGCAGGAGAGGGGAAGAGAAAGCTAGATATAGAAGATAAGGTGATAGATAGGGAAAGAGGCTGAGAAATCAAGAGATAGGTAGAGATAGGGAGAGATAGGCATCTAAATAAAAAAATTGTGAGATCTAGGGAGAGATAGGGAGATAGAAAAAGAAATAGGTAGAGGAAAGTGAGAAAAGAGTCAGGACAGGTAGCATTCCTGTCCCGTGACCGATAGTACACACTACACGTTGCTGCTCTGCTGGGTGCCGTCAACCCCGTTTAGCCGCATCAAACAAAGTTAAAAAAAAAGTAAAAAAAAAAAAAGTTATAAACAAAGTTTAAAAAAAAAAGTTAAAAAAAGTTATAAAAAAGGTTAAAAAAACATTAAAAGTTATAAAAAAAAATAAATAAAGTTTAAAAAAGTATAAAACAAAAATACTTCATTTAATTTTCCCCCACCCAAATAAAAATATATCCAAGCGTCCTACTTCCAGCACTACCCAGGCAAGGAGTGCAACAGCAGGCGGGGAGGGTAGGAGAACTGGCAGCACCAGGCCCGGTGGCAGCCAGGGTAACAGGCGGGCAGCTACCCCTGACGCCCACTAGTCATGTAAGAACCACACAGACAGCGGTTCTAGATTGGCTTACCCAATCCTCCAGTTCCACCGCTCAAAGCTCCCAAACGAGGAGTCAAGCATCGGCTGGATCATCCGACACCACCCTTACATGGGACAGTCAGCGAGAGTCCTCTGCCCCGTCCCCTGTTATTAGAATGCCACTCACCTTTGGGGCACCTTCTGCCAGGGAACACTTGGCAAACCTTGATCTGCCCTTGGAGTCTCTACCACTTTTTAGTGATGAGGAGGAGGAGGAGGAAGTCCACCAAAGTCAGCGGGTGGAACGTACTGAGACTCCAGAGGAGGTGTTGGCTGTAAGCAGTCAACAGAGCCAGGGAGGGGCATCCAGTGCCACACCTGATATCCTGTCCCAGCCACCGAAGGAAAGTAGCAGTGGTCCTGACTTTGATGATGATGTCGCTGATCGGACGTGGCGCCCTCAAGCAGCATCATCCTCATCATCAGGGGAGGAAATCCCACTGTTGCAAGGAAATGAGGCACAAGAGGGAGGAGTAGAAGAGAAGCTACCAGGCAGAGATCACCCTCTCAAAGCCTTGGTCCTGAGAGGGCACCCTCAGGCAGCAGTGGCAGTCAACAGCCAGCAAGACCCCCCGTGGCTGTCAGCAAACCACGGTCCTCTGTCGTCTGGCAGTTCTTCCGCCTGGGGAAAGATAAGCACATGGCTTTGTGCCTGCTGTGCAATGAGAGGGTCAGTCGTAGTAGGGGTGATAATCTCGGGACAACATCGATGCGAAAGCATATGGAAAGGCAACACCAACAGGCCTGGAAGAACCGTGACCCCAATAACACCTCCTGTCAGGATGCACCATAAACTGCAGATCCCATCATGCAGCATCCTCTCAGTGGAACTCAGGGCTCGTCAGCCTCAGGTGCCAGCACCAGCACAGTGTCACTGCCATCTACACCGCTAATGAGGCAGCAATCCGTGACTGAGTCCATGGGCAGACGTCAGGTGTATTCCAGCAGCGATCCCATGGCCCAGAAACTGACCGGACACCTGGTTAAGCTGCTGGTGCTTCAGTCCCTGCCCTTCAACCTCGTGGACTCCCAGCCTTTTAGGGATTTCATGGCGTGTGCGCACCCCAGATGGCGAGTCCCCAGCCGCCACTACATCTCTGGCAAAGCTGTCCCAACACTGCACAGTTATGTGCAGAAAAAGGTTGGCGACTCATTGGAACTCTCGGTGTCCAAGACCGTGCACCTGAGTGCTGATGTCTGGTCCTCAAATTATGGCCAAGGGCAGTACATGTCTGTTACTGCCCATTGGATCAACATCCTCCCAGAAGACTATCAGGAAGTTGGCCCATTCTTGTCACTGTCACCTCCACGGTGCTTTAGGGGGCCAGCAGTGGGAAGCATAAGTTCTTCCTCCACCACCTTGCAACCATCTGCCGCTTTTACTGCAGTCCAAACTGCCCCGGTGTCTTACCACCGATGTCAGGCCCGGCGCTCTCAGGCTGTCCTCCATTTGGTGAGCCTGGGTGAACGGAGCCGCAGTGGGCAGGAGCTCCTCCGGACCATCAGGGAGGAGATAGATGAATGGCTGACCCCACATCAACTAACGGTGGGAAGTGTGGTAGCAGACAATGGGAGGAACATTGTCTCTGCAGTGCAGCAGGGAGGGCTGAGTCATACACCTTGTATGGCACATGTGATAAACCTCATAGTGCACAGGTTTCTTCGATCATTTCCTGCACTACAAGACCTTATGAGGATGTCACGCAGAGTGTGCAAACACTTCAGCCACTCCTACACTGCAAGGAACACCCTGCTCAGGATCCAGAGACAGCGCAGTCTGCTCCGACATTGGCTAATCTGCGACGTGCCAACACGCTGGAATTCTGCCCTCCATATGCTGACCGCCTGTACAAGCAAAGGTCAGCCGTTACAGACTACCTCATGGGCCAATCAGGCAGCTTCACGCCACACTGCGACTTCCAAGTCACACACTGGCAGATGATGCGTGAAGTCTGCCAATTGTTGATCCCTTTTGAGGACGCGACTCTGTTTGTGAGCAGGCATGACTATGGGATCAACGACATCATCCCACTCGTCCATGTTCTGGAAAGTGCGCTGAAAAGCATCATCAGCGAGGATTCCCAGGCCACCACTCCAAGGCTGAACATCGCCTTGAGCCCAGAGATGGATGAAGTGCAGATGGAGGGTGAGGAGGAGGAAGATGTCTATGCCCAACCATTCCACACACCGCCACCTGGCTTCTCTGCCTCTCAATCACAGGAGGAGATGGAGGATGAGGTGGTAGAGGAAGAGGAGGAAGACCCCAGCAGACCCTGGAACTATACCGAGGACAGTGGAGAGGAGAGGCGCTCATTGTCCTTGGTGCAGATGGCAAGGTGCCTGCGGGAGTGTCTCAGGAATGACAGCCGGATTGTGGACATCCACCAGAGGAACCAAAACATCCTCTTGGGGGGAACCAGCGCGCTCCACTACCACCACCACTAGTGGAGGCGTGAGAAGTCGCTACAGCCTCCAATCGCTGATGAGCGATTTCATGCAGCCAGCTGCTGAAGAGGGGACACAACACCGGACTCATGGCGTGGACCAGCATGAGCTCACCCACCAGGTCACTGCCTACCTGGATTGTACCCTGCCCCAAAGTGTCACTGACCCCGTGCAGTACTGGGCAGAGAAACTGGACATTTGGCCTCAACTGGCAGAGTTTTCTTTGGCTCTGCTGTCCTGCCCAGCCAGTAGTGTTGCGTCAGAGAGGGTGTTCAGTGTGGTGGGTAACATCGTAACACCGCAAAGAATGAGGCTCTCTTGCCACAATGTTGAGATGCTGACTTTTCTAAAGATGAATCGTGCCTGGATTACATCGGATT
>ONZH01003859.1:0-107500 GCA_900303285.1 Rhinella marina
AAAGACCTGCATTAAACTACACACACACACCACACGCACACACACTAATTAGGTATTATAATAATAAAATTTATCATTTTATAGTTTGATTCTAATTAAAGAGGTTTACCATCTTAGACCCCTAAAACACCCATCTATTGAGAGAACCCTATTGAGAGGGTTCTCCTGACTTTTCTACTGCCTGAAAATTGGACAACACATAAAGAAAAATAGATCAAGAGCAGGCAATTCATGTAACCAGCTCTCTTCACTTAATTCTAAGCGAAAACAGTAGAGTAAAACTTGAGGTACATTTTTCCCATAGATGGAAATTTGAGGAGTTGTTTGGCATGGTCCTCAGAAGGTGTGGTGCACTAATGGTCAACAGTGATTTCTTTTATTTGAATGGGTTGTTCTGCCAGCTATGTTAGGATGGAAAGTCCATCCTAACACATATTGAGCTGTTTAAAGCTTCAGCAGTGTTTCAAACACTATAAATCGATCATATAACATTTTTTCTGTTACGTCAATTACCAGGTAGTTTTATGAGTTCTTCCCTCCATGGTCAGCATGACACAGAGCTGCACCACATGATGTGTTTCCCTCTTTTAACTATATCTATGCACTAACCGAGTGTTTCACTCTACAGCTATCTCTTTCTCTCTCTCTCTCTCTCTTGGAACTACCAGTGGGGCTGCAGTAGAAGAGGAGCTTGGGCCACACTCACAAGCACACAGTAATGATTACTTTGTGTATGTGCTGGCAGGTAAGGTCAGGCCGTTATGGATGGCAGACAGAGCAGCCACACTAGGGGCAATGCAGTGAGTTTTTGGAAACCAGCAGTAGCCATGCGTGTTCTGAGGGGGGCGTGTCCAATTTGTTTTTGGCAACAGGCAGCCACCATGTGTGGTCTTCTGGGCCCACTATTGTATGGGGGAGGGGAATATCTACAGTGCAGCAATGTGTTCCCAGTAGCAGCAGTGGCTCTACAACTACAGGAGAAGAAAGGTCAGAAGAGCCATCTCTCCTCGGGTTACAGCTGACCTCCCTCTGTAGCATTACACTGAATACTACTACATCAATGTTGGATTGGCGTGGGTATGTGCACATTTTAGTTTGTGTGTATTTGTGTGACCCTGTGAGTGTAAAAGTATGCCCCTGTGTATGTATGTACAAGTATTCCCTGTGTATGTGAAGCAGACATAGCTATCCTTGCACCAGCACTGATAAGTATTATAATCTGCATCTCACTGTGACTGTTACAGGAAACAGATGACTCCGCTTGCACGGTAAGTAATGGACTGAGGGAACACAACTGCACATGTTTGTCCTCCTCAGCAACAATACTGAGGATTATGAAATAAGGAAATATATAAAAGCAGGTGGCACCATACAGTTAGTTTTTATTGAATCTTATCTTATTGGCTATAAAACTTTTTTAATAACATGTTATTGCAAAAATGGTCAGATCGAGGCTCTCCTTTAGAAAATTCAGAATATTTTTTGTGGGACAACCCCTTTAACAAAAAGGCAATAGTTTAATGAGCAAGTAAACCAAGGAAAAATATCTACAATATTCACGAGTTACTACTCTGTCAAAGATTATCTCATATCTCACTTCCTAACATGAGTCTGATAGTAGAGTAAACTGAAGTCAATTTGAATCATCAAGTTCTGAGTGAAATTAGGTTTCAATGAAGTACAGTAGCAGCTGATAATGCCTGCCAGAAAAATTGGCAAATTTACAATTGGGTACAAAAGGTCATGTAATGCGCTTTCAATTGCATTTATGTAACCAGATGTTGTTGAAACACCAACCAACACAATCTTGACTTAAAAACACTCCCAATATGAGCAACCACATAATGTCTTTTTAAGAGGTATAGAGCTGTTCCAATAGTGTTCATCATTCATTAGGGTTTTATACTATTTATGAATATAAAATGTATTTTATATACTACATATATACATAGACACCCAACCAATGTATACATGGACATAAGTAGTTCTGAATAAAAGACTTTCAGTTGCATGCCACTTTTAATGATAAAGTATTTTACATAATTTAATATCTGGCTTTAGAGCACTTCTGTTGTTTTTCAGTGGTTTCATTTAAAATGATTGAAAATGCATGATATTATACTCATTTAAATTATAAATGCAAAAATGTAAAACTTCTCTAAGGAAGTACAGTAAGCAAATTAATATCTAATTATTTCTCCGAAATGTAACCTAATACTCCATTTCATGTCTACTCAGTTTCTTTTAGGTAGTTTTTCCCACCTCACTATTAAAATTATCTGTAAGGAATTCTCAGATATCTTCCTTCCTAATAGCAATAAGATTGACTGTTATAGCAAAAATAATAAAGGCAATTCCCAATACTATGCAATAACAAATGTACACTTGTTTTCTTTTCCTGTCTCTGGTCCTTGTGGAAGGTGGAAGGGCAGAGGGCCATGCAAAAGTTCCATCAAGGTAGGCCTCAAGGAAAGAACATAAGAAGAATTGAGAAGTGAAAAAGTTAAGACATTACACGACTGGATGTTCTTTGGCAGTCTGTAGATGTCAATGTGCTGTCAAAGAGCTGGGGGCCCCCAAAAAGAGAAAAGTAACTGACAAAAAAATAGTGTTTACCAACCACTGTTCTACTCCCATACTAAATGTTTTTAGACTGCCTTTAGAGTCAATGTACCAACAAAGTGTAGAGAGCTCCAACTAGAAGAAAATGTTTGGCCATTTCTCAATAGACCAAGTACGGCTATTGTAATGAATTAAATTATGATATTCAATGACTAGCGACTATGGTTAAGAAATCACACTCATATTGAAACCGTATGTGATTCTCTGGATCAACTAGGATTTTTGTTGATTCAAGATTGGACTAAAAAAACATGCCTTTTTCAACATAAACAACAAAATAACTAGAGTAAGTTAAAAGGCCACAGTATTAGAAATAGAACAGTATAAAAAATTTTCCATTGAGAATGGAGCTAATTGCTCAAGCTTAATTGGCATCAGGTCTCAAGCTTAATATCAATATGTGATCTGTGATTCATGTGACACATGCCAACAGTAGTCTACCAGGGATGTAATAATGGTCAAGAAGAAGCTGGCTGAGGGCAACTTTGGTCAAATGTACTGTGAATGTTGGCCGCCCTTACATTTTGGGAATTATGATTAATGGCACTAATAATGCAGATGATTACTGGTATGTGCATCTCCTGCAGTTTATCATATTGCACTACCTGCCTACATCCACAATAAACATGCTATCGTTTACCTCTTTATTGAAGGCACTGTTCCGCCGAAAAGAACGCTTTCTAATTACTTGGTAATGTTTTATGTCTTAAACATTTTGCAGCTCTGGACTTTGCCAACTGCTTAGTGTCTTTCGGTTGATTAATGGCATTGTGTTTAATCAAAATTTAGAACCAAGCTCAAGCATCTCTCATGTGCAGACTGCAAACTGCCAAAGTAGTTAGCTTGGCTGCAAAAGATTGCAATGACATATCTGATTCCAAGCTACGGGGTACCATTAACCCTCTTTTGACTGAAGTACGGTGGATATATAAACTAGAGTAATATTTATTTTAGGAGGACTTTCTAAGAGTAATTTTTAATTTTCTATATAAGAGTGGATAAATACGAACAGAGAGATGTCACTGTGGATTTTCCACTGCATAATTTCTGTACAAAATCTGCATTATATTACAGCACCAGCAAAGAGGATGATTCTTTACAAAATTTCATCTGCAAGGCAGAAATTGACTTATGGTACGGATTTTAAATCCACAGCATGTCAATTTATTATGTGAATTTCACTATTTGCAATGATTAGGGTGAAAACTATAGCAGATCCACAACAAAATCTATTAAAAATAATAGATTGCAACTCTGGAATTTTACCTTGGATCCATTGTGGATCATGTGACCATACTTAATAGGTTTCCTTTCTGTTGCGTTCACAACTGTTTTTGAGTTTTAAAAAAATCATGAAAAACCACATATGTTATTCAAGCCTAACTCATTTCTAAAATAACAGACAAAAGTTTCAAATTTAGATATTTTCTGAGAAAGCAAGAAAATTAGTTTGGTGAACTAGTTTGCTAAATAATTCTTCATAACATGTTTAGGACATGTTTATTTAGACTTGGGCATGTATCTGGAGATTTATAATTTACTTAAAATTTGAGCTATCAATCATCCCATTTAATAGATTTTAAAAAGACAAAATAAAAATGAAAAATAATTATTTACCAGGACAAATCCATACATTTTTCAATGTGAATTTTACGACCTTGTCATGCAAACGTTCAACATTGAAGTTAAGTGATTTTTTTAATGCCATTACTGAAATGGATGCTAATATAGCTGTAGAGTGCTAATGATACTGTAATAAAAAGTCAGATTGGTAAATAAAATAATGCACATTTTAACGGGGTCTGATCTATACTTTGTTGAGGCATCTTTTTATTATCTGGACAGATTTGTGGTGTTTTTTGGGGACAAAATCAGGCACGTAAACCAACTTAAAAATATAATTTAAAGACAACAAAGTCCTACATTTGGAGAATCTGATCAAATGTAGATAAAATTAAAGTGTAAATTAAACTTTTAACATGTCATAAAGTTGTTTTAGAAGCTTTCATTGGTTAGAGTCTGGGTGTTAAGATCCCCTCTCCAATCTCTAAAATGAAGGGGCAGCAACACTCAGCCGAGGGTTGTCTGTCTTCATCAGCAGAAGACAAGCTCACATAATTTCTGTGCTTATCCTTTGGATTAGGCTTCTTTCACACGAACATTGTTTTTGCGGGCTCCGATCTGCATTTTTTGCAGATAGGATGCGGACCCATTCATTTCTATGAGTCCGCAAAAAATGCGGACAGCACACCGTGTGCTGTCCGCATCCATGTGTCCGTTCCGTAGCCCGCAAAAAAAAATAGAGCATGTCCTATTCTTGTCCGTATTACGGACAAGAATAGTACTGTTCTATTAGGGGCCAGCTGTTCCGTTCCGCAAAATACGGAAACATAAAGATGTCATCCGTTTTTTGCGGATCCGCAATTTGCGGACCGCAAAACAAAGCATTCGTGTGAAAGAAGCCTTATGAAAATGTTATCTTTATTAGAATTTCAACTGTAGAGGATCATGAAGTGTCTGTCCAAACACATACTGAAATAAAAATGTCACCTATTAATTTTAGCTAGAATGAGAACATTGATAGGCACACTGCAGTTTAAAACACAACCATATATCAGGTCCACTGATGCAACAATTATACACTGATTGACAAAAAAGTAACACACATAGATAGAAATATGAATATCAAGGCTTGTCTTCCAACTGGTATTTTTTCAACAGTATAATGCTCACCCACACAGTGCAAGGGCTACACACTTTATTGGCATGCCCAGTCTCCATATTGCAAGTCATGTATTTATAGGACAAGCTAGGACAACAGCTTCAGCAACCATCAAGTGGCCAGGAACTACATGCCTAGCTGTAACATCTGGCAGGATACTATATGGAACCTATATGCCTCCATGCCCAACCGTATCTCAACTTGTATCCAGGCTACATGCGACCCAACAGGGTATTAGAGCTTATTTTTATTTGTACAGTTTTCCCCAAATATCCTTTAGTTCTAATATTTATATTCACACATATTCACATTGCACATATAGAGTTATATTTGATTCCAACTTCTTCTTAGTGTGTTACTTATTGCATTATTTTTTGTCAACAAGTGCACAATTAGTACTATGCTTCCTTATATTTATTTCACCCTTTTTCTGCATTAAAGAGGACCTGTCATCACAAAATGCAATGCAATCTGAAAGCAGCATGTTATAGAGGAGGATAATTGAGTAGATTGATATATATTTTTGTGGATAAGGATTCAGTAAAACCTACAATTTATACAGTATATATTTGCTTTTTTCACCTCTTGTGACACATTTATCGCTACAGGAGGGAGGTGTTATCAGTGATTGATAACATTGTGTGTATACAGTAAGTGTTCATAAGAGATAGCTGTCAGTCACTGATAACACCTCCTCCCTGTACCGATAGATGTTAGAAAAAGCAAAGAGAAAAATGTAAATGTATAAATTACATGTTTTACTGAATCTTTTTCCACAAAAATATATATCAATATGATCAGCCCTCCTGCTTTATAACATGGTGCAGATTGTATTGCATTTTGTGGTAACAGGTCCTCCTTAAACTACTCTGTCACAAGGATATCGATAAAACTGATACAAAATTCTAAGTGATTACATACCAAATGGATCTGAAGGGATTCCATGGATTTTTGCATTCACTGACTCACTGAACATAAGAAGCAGTTTTGGACAGATATTCACTTGGATTAAAGGTTACCTCCATTGTTGTTATCGTTCTTAATCCTTATGGTGGGAGACACAGATGCCTGGAGATTCTCCTGTACATCTCATACAGTATGTAGGAGAGACTTTAGTCAATATATGGTTGCTTCTGCAATTGTAGTTCCCAATCTGCGAACTTAATTCCCATGCTTGTGAGGCGAATATGTCATAAACACATTCAGGTACTCTAGCTAAACTGTATGTAAATTTTGTATATTGAAAGTAATTGGAGAATTCATGTTTTCCTCTGCACCATTAAGGCTCACAGTACTTTCCTTTATACATAAAAAATTTAGTGGAATTTACTAGAAAAATGTTTGTAATGCATTTTTTCACACCTTAAAGAGCAGATTAGAAATTCCCATTGTTATGTGAAGGGCTATGGAGCATGGGTCTGTGGCTGTCATCTAGATGCTCAATCCCTAACATCTGCTAGGATCAATTTCATAGGAAGTCGATTATCCTCAGTATGTTTTGGAGTGTGAGTGGAAACCGGGTTACCCAGAGGAAACTAATATAAACATGGGAAAAATAGACAAACTCTATGCAACTGTTGTCCATGGTCTGATTCAAATCCAGGACCTCGTTACTGTAAGTTATCAATACCGTCTATCATTGTTTTTAAAGGAGTATTCCCATCTCAGACAATAAGGGCATATCGCTAGGATATGCCCCCATTGTCTGATAGGTGCAGGTCACACCTCACCTATTTCTAAAATTAACCCTAAAGGAGGCCGGCAAAGTGGTGACTGTTGGTGCCGTATCTGTCCACCACCATGCCTTCCTATTGGCCCCCCGAAAATAGCCAAGTAACGTGCTTGGCTATTTTCGGAATCCCAATAGAAACCAATGGAGGACAGCTGCACATTGGTGGTGTGTCCTCTGGGATTTTGCCGGCAATGTTTACAAGACCTGCACCTATGAGACAACGGGGGCATATCCTAGCAATACGCCCCAATTGTCTGAAATGACACAACACCTTTCATCATTAACAATCATCATTTATGGTGTCCAAAGTGTGAACTTTATGCAGTAAGCCAAAAAAAACACTACACGTCACTAAAGTTTACACAACACAGAGCATTATCATCTCAACCAAAGCAGATGTTACCAAGACCAACAAGAGTTAAAGCCTATAATTCCTGTATACATAGTTAAAGCCTGAACAATACATTAGTGAAAAGTATTTTAATATAAACTAGTAAAGCTTCATGCCTAACTCCACAATGCTAACAAAGTAAGTGGTAGATAGGAAGAAAATTTGCAAATATTTCAAACACTGATGTAACTGATCTTGGACCTGTCACTGTAAATGATGGAGTGTTTTTGATTATGAAAAGCAAGAATAATAAGTAATATGTGTATAAAATAAAACATAAATGTAATATATTAAGTTTAAAAAAAATTAATAAAAAGTGTGTTAATAACTCAACATTTGGAGCTAGTCATTGCATTATTTTGTAACTTATCTTTAAGCACAATCTTAATATAATTTTTGTAAAAATTGTCATCTACTATACTATAAATGGTAAGATTTCTACAGTTTATTATGATGGAGAATTTGGACAATTACAGCATTTGAAACTAAAGCCAGAACTTGCAATCATATATAACAAAATCAGAGGCTTATTTACACAAAAGTTGTATTCTTAGGGAAGTGGTAAAATTAGCGGTTATGGTTACTTTCAAGGGAAGTGGCTAAATTAGTGGTTATGTGCAACAATTAAATCCTGTAATGTTTACTACTAGCATTTCTAAACTAACATTTCAAAACTATATTCTTTCATTTCCAAATTATTTTTATTAACTTTCATTAATTAAAAGCAGTAGAAAACACCAACTGGGATATTTTTGGAATACAAATCTTTCTTCGGGATACTTTAAGAAACAATATGCCACATGTACAAAATTGTATTTATAAACGTATAACTTTTTCTCTGAGATGAAAAGAAATTCAGTTGGCATTCTTTCCATACAACTATAGAGAAGCTTTAACTTTATGAATGAATTGCGTTTGATAACTAATTAACTGAACCTTAGCAAACTAATCTGAATCATTTCCAAAGCTGGAGAGGCCAATAAGTGCTAACAAGAGGCAGGTAATGTTCTTTTCGCATCATCACCTGTGCTGTTAATGTTATTCAGTGGCTCATCCAAGCTACCATGATAATTTATTCCAACACACCTGTTGTATACAGGAGTCAGGTAATCTGGCACCAGAAGGGTGTTGTGGATGCCACTACTGCACCCTTAAGACCCTAGGAGCTATTCATAAGGTGGAAGCAAATCCTAGGTGCAATCCGCTTGTCTTCCTTCCCAGCCTACATTTGTTGTGCTAACAATCTCATGGCAGAAGCTCATTTGGCATTTGCTATGGACTCGTAATTACTTATGGTTCATTCCAAAACAAATAAAAATCACTTTAGTGCCGTTTGTCTTATTATGTGTAGAATTTTAAAATCTACTTTTCGCCATTGAGTAGCCGACGAGAAAAAAAATCAAAGTAGAGGAAAACTAGCTATCTATGTATCTATCTATCCTATCAATATCTATCATCTATCCATCTATATCTAAACAATCCATCTATCTAAACTTTCATCTTGATGTCTGAGCCTCTGCTACATAATACACCAGTATTAAATATTACAAAGATTATCCAGATGTCTATCAGACATTCACAACTTTTTGTCGCTTTGGGGGGAATTTATCAATTGTGATTGTGAGGTTGAGTCAAATTCAAGAAATTACGCACGGTAATAATATGTTTAGCACAAGTGCGATGTGGTGTATACCTATGTCTGTAAAAGTACGCCAGGGTTTGTCTTTTTGCAACTTTTTAAAAAGTCACACATCATAAATGAGTCTTAAATATGTTCTAATCGAAAATCGAGACCTACGCTTCACTCCATTTCTAAAAGTAGTGAGGATCACCAAATGTTGTAAAGACATGAACCAAATGTTGTATATAGGCATCACTTGTGGCATTTGTACGCCATAAAGCAGGTGTAGAAGAAATGTCCCCCTTTGTGTTCAAAAACAGACCGACACAAAATAAATCACATGCAGAAGGGATTATACTTTTTAATAATTTGCCGAAGGGGAATCTGTCAGCTCAAAAAATTTCCCCAAACTAGAGTAAGTGGTGTATAGTGTAAGTGGTGCCTAGTGAGATTATGTAATTTTTATCTTTGTACTTACTTGCATTCAAATGCTGTGCGCCTACAAACCAGATGTAAAATGCATTGCGAGGAATCCTCCTTGAGTTCTCTCCATTATGTGTGTGAGCTCAGGATCCTCTCAATGCATTTTACTACTGGATGGTCAGAGCACAGCACTGAAATGCAAGTGTGTATAAAGATAAAAGTTACATAACTGGACTTGGCATCACTATACACCACTTACTCTGGTTTCGGGGCATTTAGGAGCTGACAAATTCTCTTTAAAGGAATTCAAAACATTTTTCTTTACATTTAACAATTTTTACACTTTATATTAGGCTTTAACACAACACAGTCTTGAGCCACTGTCACATAATACTTTATTGTATATTGTTTTTCTTACCTTATGAAATAGTTTTCATTACTGACAACTAATATAATTAAGAGGTATTCATTACACATTTACAGATAAGTAATCCTCCTCCCTCCCAATTAGGCAAAAGTACTAGGTCCTATAAAGGCTACATTGGTTCTATCACATATAGAAGATTGGCATTTATAAGAATGCAAGGATAAACTAATGGGCTCTAGGAGCACCCACTATGTTGCCCTTGGATAGGAGTACTGTTCCTAGCATTCAGGAATTGCCTGTTAAATGCTCTCAGTCAACCACCATCCTCCAAGTTCCTACCAATATAACCCAGGTAGAAATAGAACCACCTTGATGTAATTTATTGCCTGTTTTTATTTTTTTTTATTTTTCATTTTTTCAGCTACATCTATGTATGCAAATATATATGTGCATTGGTGCTGGTGAGAACAAATTGGGAGTGGCTTGCTCTTTTGACCACCGCAACCGCCTGTTTCATAAATGACCATACCATCTTAGGTTCTGCCTTTGATACTATAGCATAGTATCAGGGATTTTTGGGGCATGTCAGGGGTCAACCCTTTCATGGCAATTTATCTATCTAGCAATGGTGGTATTAGGAATGTTAGGACCAGAGTTGTAAGTAAAGTTACATTTTATCTTTAATATATCTTTAAGACCAGTAATATATTTTTGTGGGTTTTGAAAAAATGTAATTCTAACTGCACATTGGGATTCCCAAGACTCCCATCTTTTGGTTTCTGTGATCTAGTACAATCATTGCATTCATCATAACAATTAATGTTGAGCGAAGCAAAGCATTTGAAGCGGAATTCGGTCCAAAGTTCGGAAAAACTTTGATTCACAACGAATCCGATTTTTCTCGTACTTTGTGGTAATGAATCGGGTTTTCCTAAACTGGCGGCTGCACGTGTTACAAAGTGAAAGTAAGAAGCCCGGGAATGCAAGATCACCCATAATGACCTGCAGCCAGCCTATCTGCAGATAGCCATCCCCTGTGATGTCACAGCCCTATAAAACCCTGATCCTGCACAGTCTCTGCCATTGTCCTGTGAGCGGAGCATAGGGAGAGATGTGGCAAGTGCTCATGTGCTAGGGACATTGTTGCTGAAAATGATTAATAATAGAATATTGGAGAGAGAGAGTTCAGGAAAAGTGCAGGGAGAGTGCAAAGAGACCGCAAGTAGAGTTAGGGAGACTCGTGCTGTGTCACTTTTATTTATTTATTCATACATTTATTTATTCCCACATCAGCCATGACTTATAATATATATATTATTAAATACCAATAGGATTGGGAAGAAAAGCAGATGGCTGAAGAAGGGCTCCTACCTGTAGGGCAGGATAGCACTGGGGTTGGAGAAGCAATATGCCTTGAAAACAGAAAATGTACAACAAAACAAATGAGGAACAAATGGGAGGAAACTGGAGTCAACGTCTGTGACTGAACTATAAGAAACCGCCTAAGGGAAATGGGATTTACATACAGAAAAGCTAAAAGAAAGCCATCACTAACACCTAAACAGAAAAAAAACAAGGTTACAATGGGCTAAGGAAAGGCAATCGTGGACTGTGGATGACTGGATGAAAGTCATATTCAGTGATGAATCTCGAACCTGCATTGGGCAAGGTGATAATGCTGGAACTTTTGTTTGGTGTCGTTTCAAAGAGATTTATGCAGAAGACTGTCTGAAGAAAACATGCAAATTTCAACAGTCATTGATGATATCGGGTTGCATGTCAGGTAATAGCACTGGGGAGTTGGCTGTTATTACATCTTCAATAAATGCACAGGTTTACATTGACATTTTGGACACTTTTCTTATCCCATCTATCGAAAGGATGTTTGGGGATGATGAAATCATTTTTCAAGATGATAATGCATCTTGCCATAGAGCAAAAACTGTGAAAACATTCCTTGAAGAAAGACACATGAGGTCAATGTCATGGCCTGCAAACAGTCTGGATCTCAATCCAATTGAAAATCTGTGGTGGAAGTTAAAGAAAGTGGTCCATGACAAGGCTCCCACCTGCAAAGCTGATCTGGCAACAGCAATCAGAGAAAGCTGGAGCCAGATTGATGAAGAGTACTGTTTGTCACTCATTAAGTCAAAGCCAGAGGTGGTGCAACAAAGTACTAGTGATGTGTTGGAGTGTTATTTTGTTTGTTTGTTTTTCATGATTCCATAATTTCTTTCCTCAGAATAGAGTGATTCCATAATATATTCGCTGTGCTTGTTCTAAAGATGTAACTGTTACTGGCTACAACAATTATTTTTCTTGATTTTTTTTAGTATTTCTTAAAGCCAGAAAGTTGCCATTTGAAATGCCTTTAGTTTTTTGTCATGTCTGTAATCTGTTTTTTTTCAACAAAATTAAACAACTGAAGGAACATCCTCAGAGATGGTGATTCCATAATTTTTGCCAGGGGTTGTATCTATAGGCTTTCCTATTTTTCATATTTAAACTATAAGAAGGTACAAAACAATTGTTATAATTACAGATGAGTAAAGTTATGGTAAATTTGATTTTGAAGAAATTCACTTTGTGACAAATTACGCTGGCCAGTGTGGTGACATTATATGTCACTGCGCAAGAGATTTTGCACGGTATCCTAAATCAAGATAGCCGCAATTGCCTCTTTGAGCGTTACCACGAAACATGAGGAACTTCAACTTTGCGGTGAATCAAATTTTTCAAGAAATTCTTATCGAAGTCCACTTTGGATTCAAATGTTCTACACTTTTCTCAAATGTTACAGGTTAAACACTATGATTGTGGTATTTAAAGGGCTATTTAAGAAAAAAACTTGCAGCATGATGAAGGATATTCTTAACAGTGGAAGCAATTTTCCACAGCTACTAGAAACAATATATCAATATATCACATTTTATTATAAATACACAAAAATGACATAATAAAAGAGAATAAAAAAGAAAGAAAAAGGCAGGCCTAATGGTGAAAATAATTGCAACTGAAAAAAGAGGTGCCAAGTGTCATGGTGGAAGCTGCACTGCTGCATACTAATGTCAGTCAAGCGCACTTCGGATAAGGAGCACCAACATGCCTGATTCGCACCAACTATTGCACAGACGCAAAGGGCAAATGTGAAATATATATTCTCTCACTATCACCCTATTTATACCCAGGTTTATTTTACTTTGCCTCCTGACAAAGCCTTGAGAGTTAAAATGTGTATTGAGGTGTTCAATGCTAGGTGCTGTACTAGTGGGTTACTGTCATGTCACGGAATAGTTATGCTTTAATCTGACTTTTTCTTAAACCTTTGAGTGGTTATTTTAAGTAATTTGAGTTTACTTTAGGGTTATATGTGTTAGGTTTATGTGGTTATTCCCCAAAGGATTTTTTTTTAATTTTTACTCATTTCTACAATTTTTTTTATTGAATTTTTGGTTTTTTATTTTTTTAATAAAAAAAGTATACAATCCTGCAATTTTCACACTGGCCACTACAAATACAGATAGTATATGAAAATATATTTAATGTATTGTATAGCATGACGCTTAAGATGGATTATGGCCCTACAGGCTTATGTAATACAAATCCATACTGGCAAGATCTAAGGCTAGCAGAGTCATAGACAAATATTTTACCCAAGATTGGATCTACAAAAACTACTGTTCATGACATTGTGATGATGTATTATATTTCTATATATAGTATATAATACTATAAACTACTTAAGATGGTACTGAATTGGTTTGCACCCTGTCCCTAACAAAGACAAAGAGTGACCAAGTCGAGAAAAAACTTCTGGAGCTGTCTATAGGCTATAGCTAGCCATTTGAACAAAATCAATACATAGTAAGACAGCAGCATTATATTGCTTTTTAATTATTTATTTGTTGATGGATATATCAATAGCAGCCATATTATATATACACAGTATGGTGATACTGTACAGTGGAGTAAATATCATGCTTAACAAGGATCAACCCTACCCATTCTCCACTAAATATGGAAAGCCACTTCTGAATTTTCTAATGTTGCCTCACCATCCAGAACAAGGTCGTCCCCTGTGCTCAAAGTCCATGCTAAACATAAAAATATTGTTTAATTTACAATTAATTAGACCTTTGAGCTCTATTTAATTCTACATAAAATGTGGAAATTGTGTTGCTAAAACCAGAGTGGTGCCCTCAAAGAAACGATTCTGAAGCTTATGATCACTTCTGTGACTCTGCCTCCCCTGTTGTGCCACACAGGCAATAAGGGAATGCCACACAGTTTGAGAAACACTGCACTCAAAGAGCATTAGATGGGTGTTGCTACAATGTGGCTTGTTAGTCTGAGCTATGCGAAATCAGCGTGCAATCAATTTATATTTTGACAATTGGTTGTAGATCACAGCTTTGGGCTGATCTATAAAAATGCAATTTTTTTTTTATTGAAAAAGCATGTGTTTCCATTATTCCCAGCTTTTTTCTCTCAGACTGTACCCTTTAATGAAATGAATGGAAAACATAAGAGAAGGAGCTTGCCTTGCTAGCTCCCAGGGTACAGTTGTCTGCCATGTGGGTGGTTCTAGCTCATCGTAGGAGTGCCCTTGCTTGGCATACATAGCAGAGGGCATGACTCTGAAACACAGGTGAGGGGAGGAGAGAGAGGGAGGAGGCCACATGTAAATATATTGCAAATATTCAATCCCATGATACTTAAAATCCCAATTTATAGCGGGAAAATGTCTTGGCAGCACAAACATCTGCCCTAATAAAATAGTTTGCATAGTAAAATGTGAAATATTCAGATGCACATGTATCGTACATTATTTGACTTATGCATGATTATACTAAATCTTCTGTCTTGTGTAATGCTTGCATTACAGATGTGATATAATTTAAAAATAAAATGGTGACAGAGGTAAAAAGTGGATGTTTTGAAATTGTGTCAGCTATATATCCTTGATGAAACAATACCTTATTAAAAGACATTACCATGTACATGTATGGATAAAGACCCCTTTACATCAGGCAATTATCAGACATTATCATACAAACGCTCATTCCTGAAAATTTGCCTATGTAAAGGTGTTGCCTCATGAACAAGCAAATACATCATTGATGTGGGCATCAAAATCATTGTTTCTGGACAGCAGATAATCCTGTGTAAACTGCTGCCCAGAAACAATGTATCTGTATGGGAAAAATTTATTGCATTGGCAATTGCTTGTCCCCTCCTCTGACAAGCAGACAATTATTGGGAATGAATAAGTTGTTCACGATAATTGCCTGCAGTCTGCCCATCTAAAGGGACCTTAAGAAATGCATAACGCAGACCAGGGCAATCTTGAGGTGTTTACTGAATAAATCTGTGATTGACTGTACCACAACCCTACAAGGTGTCCTTTGATATGAACACTTTTAATAGAAGACTTTGCAGTAGATATGGAGTATATATAAGTTGTGCACTTCTCTTTAAAGGACATCTATCAAAAGATTTGTACCTATGAACCTGACTGACTTGTTACATGTGCACTTGGCAGCTGAAGGCATCTGTGTTGGTCCTATGTCCATATGTGCCTGCATTGCTGAGAAAAATGATGTTTTACTATATGCAAATGAGCCTCTGGGAGCAATGGGGGCATTGTCGTTACACCTGGAGGTGTAGGTGCACTTTGATTGACAGGACCAGGCAGTGAAAACATCATCACACCTGGCCCTGTCAATCAAAGTGAAGTGGGTTCAGCAGTTCCAGAGAAAGCTTATATTAACACATGATTTTTCTCCGGAATGCAGGTACATATGAACATGGGATCAACACAGATATCTTCAGCTGCCAAGCACACATGTAACAGGTCAGCCAGTTTCATAGGTTGAGATCTGCTGACAGATGTCCTTTAAAGGAAATGTCCCTCTTTTTCTTATTAATATATGTTATAGCATTCAGAGCTCCATTTTTCTCATAGATATGAAATTTAAAGGGAATCTGTAAGCAGTTTTAACCATGCTAAATTAATAACAGCACTACTTATGGGTTGAGCAGGACAAACATACCTTATGTAGAGCTTTTATCATCAGGAGTAGCATGATAGTGACTTCAGCAGTTCAGCATTGTCAAAACTACTTGCAGATTCCCTTTAAAGTGTAATTGGTTTAATATATTGTAGGGACAGGGATGTTAAACATTTTTGTAATGGACTTTATCAAACAAATATGATTCTTTGTACTAAAAAACAGGGTGTAAAGAATTTTCTCTGCAAAGCTCTAATAGCATTGCTAAGGGAAGTCTGTATTCGGTCTTGAGCATTTTACTAAGTGCTGAAAATGCCTGTGTGTAACATACAGAGGCTTCCAGCCTGCCTCTTGTCACTACCTCAGTCCCTGACTATGGACATGTGCCCTATCACTGCCCATCACCCTGCCTATCTGACTTGTTGCACACAGGCATCTTTAGTGCTCAGTAAAATGCTGAAGACAGACTCTGCTTAGCAACTGTAAGTTAAAGATGACAGTTACATTTAATGGTATAATTCTGTAGCCACCACTAGGAGGAGTTTAGGAGTTAACTACATAAGGTTTTATTATTCAATTCAATGCATAATACATTTTATTATGTTATCTACTGCAGACAGTCAATATTTTATTGTTCAAATATATGACTATGCAGGGGATGGCAGTATATGGAAAAAAAGAACTGTGACCACTATAAACATATATTAAGAAATTGATCAGAAAGGAATATTGGACATATATGGATAAAATAAAAATTGAAACAATACATTTAAGCAATAAAAAGGAAACAGACAGAAAACAACATTCCTAATATAATAAAAAAGTACTACTAACCTGTCTCTACTCCGACGTGAAGGAAAAGCAGCATTGCAGCCAGCTACTGTGCAGACATGCATCTCTTTTAGATGAACATTCCTGTAGTGCAGCTTCACACTGTATGAGCTTTTGAAACTTTTTTTGCACACATAGCAAATTTTAGGGTCTGGGCTTGAGCAGAGGTCCCCCTCTGGAGAGAATTTTTGAGGGCTTCCGTAACTCAATGATGAAGCTAAGCTTTCATGAAGTGCAGCCATGCTAGCACTGCTCCCATTATAAAGTCCATAGTGGCTCATGTACAACATATCATATGTAGGGTCTGTAAACTCTTCCTTTACCTTTATGATAGCCTGCTGATGGCTGTCAATATGATTTTCATAAGATTTATCATTTTCTGTCCTAACATCTTTGTGAATTGGAAGGTTATCATCCTCCATTGGTTCATCACAATATTTTGGCTCAGAGGATTCTGATTCATTTTCAAAATCTCTCTCATGTTCCTGGTCTTCAGACGTTATACTGTTTGCTCTGGTGTCGGAACGCATAATACACCTGTTGCTGCTTGTTTTTGAGTAACTGTTTATTGACAGTCCTGGGCTTACCTCACCTTGAGAATGGCTATCATGGCTAATGTCATTTATGGAATGGCCATGGTCAATGTTTTCTTCTTCTTCGTCAAATTCATCAGCAGTATCAATGACTTCCTTTTCAATTTTAACTGGCATACTAGATTTTCTTGGCTTTTTCTTAGGAGCAAGATCTGTATTAGAGTCCTGTGTTGACACATTAATCACAGTTGATGACAGCTCTTGAGACAGAGGAGGAAGAGGCTGTTCTATTCCGAGAGGTGCTGGCAAAATTGGACTAGTAGGTAGTGATGCAGGAGGACTCACTAGGTCTCCTGAATTTAGTAAACTTCTGTAAAAAGGAGGAACAGGCTGTACAGTTTTTAAAGCTGGAAACACTAGTTGACTGGAAAGTGAATTTTGCAAAAGGGGATCCAAAGGTGGTGTTGAAAAGCCCATTGGAGGTCGACCAGGGCTTGTTAAAGTTAAACTTGATTTTGTACTTGCTATTACAGGTGTCGCAGCTCCAGATGTTGCACGTATAAGGTCTTTATCTCTATTGTTTCTTAACATTGGCATGTGAAGACGGGGATTGGGATTTGCACTATGTCGATTTCTACTTCTAAGAGAACTGAAAACCATGTTACAACCTTCAATAGTACATCTGTGTTTGATCTTAAGATGCACTGCATTGTAATGGATTTTTAGTGTTCCTTTGTCATAAAAGGTTTTGCCACAAGCATTGCAAAATACCCTTCCTTTGCGTGAAGAAGCTCCCATCCTCCTCATTCTGTGAATCTTGAAAGAACTTTTGACATGCTCAGACTTATTTATATCACTGACTGGAGTAGATGCTTGAGTGGGGGAGGCATTGTTTGGCTCTGTTTTTGGCTCTACATTTGTGATGCTACTCAAGGCGTTTCTATTGGATGTCTGCTCATTCCTATTATAAGGCATAGGGGAGACCTCAGACTCACTGGTCTCTTCACATTCATTCTGACTGGTATTGTTAGGTTCACGCAACCTCAGTCCAGGGTGCTCTAACATGAGCCCATTGGGAGGTAATCCAAGCATAGGAGCAGAAACTGGGTTGATATACTGGAATGGAAGGAGAAATGCAAGGCTATTGGGCATGTTCTCAAAGTGGTGAATACTAGAAGGGTTACTGTTTTCCAAATGTGAGAGTACACTTGGGCTCCTAGTACGATTGTTGCTTTCGATAAAAGTTCTTATATCTGAATCAGCTTTTGAAGAAGGCACAGCAACTGCCTGTCCTTCCTTTTCTTGAATGGCCATGAGCTCCACAATGGATTTGGTCTCTCCAAACCGTAGAAACTGCTGTAAAGTGATAATCTCCTCTTCTCGAGACATAATTGCCCAACGATCCAGGACCTTGCCAGCAGTATCCTAAAAGAAAAGTATATGCATTAGTATATATATTGTTAAAAACATGACTCGAAAATAATATATTAATAATTATAAGACAAACTCATGCATATACTGTAAGGCACAGTGGGTGTGTGGTTAGCACTGGTGCCTTTCAGCACTGGGGTCCTAAGGTCAAATCTGACCAAGGACAACATCTGTATGTCTTTTGTATGTTCTCCCCTTGTTTAGATGGGTTTCCTTCTACACTCCAAAGAATCTAGATCATGAGCTCCATCGAGGGTGGCCAGCAATGATAATGCCTGTAAAGTGCAGGGAGCAATTGGAGATTAGAGAGGGAGCAATTGGAGATTTGGTTGAACTAACCAAACTCAAATCCCAACAAGTGCATTGAAGAATTATTAGTAAATTAATTAACTAGCACTGTAATTATAGTTTTAAAGATTAACAATGTTTTTAAGATTTCTAAAATGTGTTATTTTTTTACTGACAGCATAGCGCATTCTATCCTATGCATACTTCCCAATATTTGAATCTCCAATATCTGTGCAATTTCAGTTCTGTCTCCATTATCCCCAAGAACAAGTCCACATCTGCCTATGAACTCCCCGCACTACTGTCTTGATCCTCAGTCAGTCTCAATGAGAACTAAAATTACACATTTAATATGCCATGTGCAGCATATAGTTGTATGTAATTGCCTGTAACCCTTCCTGTATGTTCCTGGTAAAAATTTACACAGAATGATATTCCCAGAAGCAAATATGCTGCTATTGATACTTACAAGAATCTTAGGAATAGTCTGATGCCACTGCAATTAATTTATACTGCCAAAACCAGACATGTAAGATTTTGAAACAGGTCAGTGCCAAATAATATCAATGCACTTTCACAAGGAGAAATCCAAAAGGTTACCAAGCAACAACACAGTCTGGATAAGAAATTAAAGACAAATAAAAAATGTAGTATTTTGGAAAGTAAGCCTGTGGTTATTGTAAAAATAAAGCATGTTTCCAGACTGGAATTCTGCTTTAAACTCTTCCAACATTTTGGTAGTCTTTAAAATATTTTTACAGCTTTTAATAATGCTTCCACGAACATGGAACATAACGGCAGATAGTATTCTGCACTTCCAGCATTAGAGCTAAAATTCAATTTTCTCCTCATATGTACAACTACTTGTTTAATTCCATCTGTTTTTTGTAACATAGGCTACTTTCACGTTTACACAGTAGTGTATTATGCTCTCCAAGATTTCAAAACTGTCCATCCACAACAGAAGACATGGATCACTTTTTATCTGTATGAAATATTTGAAGGTCTTTGGCGGCAACATCCAATGACTTAGGGCACACCTATTTAAATCAAAATAGAAAGCAGAATTCCAATGTATGATGTACATAGGTTGCAAATTTAACAAGAAAATGGTCCATAGTCACAACTCAAACAAATGTAAAGGAGGTTGACAACATCCATCTCAGGCATTTTTTTAAATTTAGGTTTCCAGTATTCCCACAATAATAATGTTCCAACTTGAAAAAATACCTTTTAAAAGTGTCAAAAAGTTTCTGTTGTTGGAACACAAGACACCTATATATAAAATTTGTCCTGGATGGATTCTGTTGGCCTCCTTTGTACCAAACATTTTTTGGAGTAATCTGACTTGTACTTTCTCTTGAAATATCAAGCAGTACTGGTGACTAGAGATGAGCGAATCTATTCACCGCTTCATAAATTCGATATGAATCTTGGAAATTTTCTACTGCGAAGCGAATCCGGATTTTTTTGAGATTCTCTTTGTTAGACTCGAAAATGTTCTTGAAGCTTTCTACGCATTCGCTACGTACTTGTCCGATAAATTGTATGCTAGTGTTACGTATAAGTTACTTTATAGGCTGATGCGTACGAATTCAGTTAATTAGCGAACTTTTACTGTTCGTTTTTCGTGCGGCAAAAAGCCCGGGAAGAAAGTGGTCACCCGACCTAGTGGGAATGCCTTGCTCTGATTGGCTCAGGCTTGGTAAGCACTGTCTGTGAAGTTCTGAGAGACAGAGAACTGTTTTGTTAAAATTGGGGTGTAATTGTTCTGGGAATCCATATTACACATATCAGGGATACTGCAGGGCCAGTGCAGGGCAAGTGCAGGGGCTAGTAATTAATCAGGCAGGGAGAGAGACAGGGAGAGAGATAGGGAGAGACACAGGGAGAGAGACAAAGACCAGCTGCAGGGCCACAGTCAAGTGAAAAATGTCTGGCATGGAAAAGCAAAAGGGTTCCAGCCAGACCTCGAGCTCCAAAAAAAGGAGAAGGTGGCAAAGGGCAGCAGTGCCAAAGGACCTGTAGCTGGAGCTTCTACTTGTAGAATTTGTAATAGTTGGCCACTGTTCCACCAGGCTAACCCACCAAAGTGCAAAATTGTAGTGGAGGACAAAGTGGATGAGGTAGTGGAGTGGATGGCACACTCATCTCAATCACAGCCAGATGATCTGCTGTCATCTGCTGATACAGTATCATGTAGCCAGGGGTCAGACTCAGAGCTTTTCTCCTGCTCCACCATTCCGCTCCAGCAAAGCCCATTATTTTCGTACGCAATTCGTATGCTCATGCGTACGTGTTCACATAAATTGCGTACCTTTAACAACTGTACGTTCGTTATTAGTGCGCGAATGTTCGCAAAACACCACATAATAATGTATGATTTGTACGCATTCAAAGCGAATATGGGATGATTCGCTCATCTCTACTGGTGACCCATGTGTCAGACAGTATAATCTGCTTCAGTCAGCATAATCCATTTATCATAATCAACACAAGATCAAGGACTTCATGAAGGTGTTGAATGCAGTTTGCTATTAGGTGAGATAAAACTGCCTTGGTAGAGGTGTTGAAACAGCATTGTAAGTGGCTGATGATAGATTTGCTACCCCTCCACTCAAGCTCAGTTTCTCCAGTTTGACATAAATAGCTTCTTTCAAAACTCTTTTGAACCAGTCCACTCTGTCTAAAATATGAACCTCATTGTCATTAAAGAAGTGTCCTTTGTCCAATATATACAGTGCCTTGCGAAAGTATTCGGCCCCCTGGAACTTTTCAACCTTTTGCCACAGTTCAGGCTTCAAACAAAAAGATATAACATTTTACATTTTTGGTGAAGAATCAACAAGTGGGTCACAATTGTGAAGTGGAACGAAGTTTATTGGATCATTTAAACTTTTTTTGTAATAAGAAAACTGAAAAGTTGGACGTGCAAAATTATTCGGCCCATTTACTTTCAGTTCAGAAAACTCACTCCAGAAGTTCATTGAGGATCTCTGAATGATCCAATGTTGTCCTAAATGACTGATGAAGATAAATAGAATCCACCGGTGTGTAATCAAGTCTCCGTATAAATGCACCTGCTCTGTGATAGTCTCAGGGTTCTGTTTAAAGCACAGAGAGCATCATGAAGACCAAGGAACACACCAGGCAGGTCTGTGATACTGTTGTGGAGAAGTTTAAATCCGGATTTGGATACCAAAAGATTTACCAAGCTTTAAATATCCCAAGGAGCACTGTGCAAGCGATCATATTGAAATGGAAGGAGTATCAGACCACTTCAAATCTACCAAGACCCGGCTGTTCTTCTAAACTTTCATCTCAAACAAGGAGAAGACTGATCAGAGATGCAGCCAAGAGGTCCATGATCACTCTGGATGAACTGCAGAGATCTACAGCTGAGGTAGGAGAGTCTGTCCATAGGACAACAATCAGTCGAACACTTCACAAATCTGGCCTTTATGGAAGAGTGGCAAGAAGAAATCCATTTCTCAAAGATATCCATAAAAAGTCTTGTTTACAGTTTGCCACAAGCCACCTGGGAGACACACCAAACATGTGGAAGAAGGTGCTCTGGTCAGATGAAACCAAAATCCAACTTTTTGGAAACAATGCAAAACGATATGTTTGGCGTAAAAGCAACACAGCTCATCACCCTGAACACACCATCCCCATTGTCAAACATGGTGGTGGCAGTATCATGGTTTGGGCCTGCTTTTCATCAGCAGGGACAGGGAAGATGGTTAAAATTGATGGGAAGATGGATGGAGCCAAATACAGGACCATTCTGGATGAAAACCTGTTGGAGTCTGCAAAAGACCTGAGACTAGGACGGAGATTTATCTTCCAACAAGACAATGATCCCAAACATAAAGCAAAATCTACAATGGAATGGTTCAAAAATAAACATATACAGGTCTTAGAATGGCCAAGTCAAAGTCCAGACCTGAATCCAATTGAGAATATGTGGAAAGAGCTGAAAACTGCTGTTCACAAACTCTCTCCATCCAACCTCAAAGAGCTTGAGCTGTTTTGCAAGGAAGAATGGGCATGAATTTCAGTCTCTAGATGTGCAAAACTGATAGAGACATACCCCAAGCGACTTGCAGCTGTAATCGCTGCAAAAGGTGGCGCAACAAAGTATTAATGCAAGAGGGACGAATAATTTTGCACGCTCCACTTTTCAGTTTTATTATTACAAAAAAGTTTAAATGATCCAATAAATTTTGTTCCACTTCACAATTGTGACCCACTTGTTGTTGATTCTTCACCAAAAATTTAAAATGTTATATCTTTTTGTTTGAGGCCTGAAATGTGGCAAATGGTTGAAAAGTTCCAGGGGGCCAAATACTTTCGCAAGGCACTGTAGGTACAGCGTGACTGTATGTGTTGGCTGTTCCTGTGTTTCCCTGTTGGGTGAACCAGTTGCTGACTCAATGTGTTGGGGGTTTAAAACAGTGCCTATGAAACTGGCTGATCTGTTGCATATGCACTTGGGAGCTGAAGGCATCTATGTTGGTCCCATGTTCATATATGCCCTCATTTCTGAGAAAAATTATGTTTTATTATTTGCAAATGGGAGCTTTATTGTTACTAGATCTCTGATATAGAAGAATATTACCAGTACTGAATCTGATGTTCTTCTAAAAACATGAAGGGGGTCATTTATTAGGATGGGCATTTTAATATAGGCATATTTATGGATAATAAATGACCCCCTATTTCTATAGTGCATTGTATTTTAATGTCAGTGCTATACTGACATTGACCAGAGAGGCGCAGCCTGCTGGAAAACACTAGAGGCAGGCCTGAGGCCTACACTAGGTCTCAGTCTGCCTTCACTGGCATCGGCACCCCGCAATCTCACTTGTAGGGTGCCGATGGGATACAGAGGGAGTCCGCTCCCATTGTGACAACATACATGCAGTGTAACAGGTTAAACAGCCCGGAGCAGCACTCCTGCCGGTCCAGGCTGTTAGAGCAGGAGCACATACAGTGCTTAGACTGGGCCGACGTGAAAAGGCTGTGGCCCAGCATAAGTCCCCTTAGTGACCACTGTAAAAAGGAGTATTGGTGGTGACTAAGGGGTTAAGGATTAATATGAATGTATAATAAATAATTGTGTCTATTAATCAGAGAGCTATGCATTGTAATGCTGGCTGAAAGTATCTAGATATACTGGCATACAGTGCAATCAGGTTCTTATTCCTAAATTAATAGAAGCACCACACAATAGCTTATCCTGTTAATAGTTCAGTGACATACACATGCTATACAAAGCTTTCTCACTAGGCAAATAAATAGTACTACTGAAACCCATAGAGATGGAGAAGTTGCCCCCTACTACGTTTGTACCCAGGTAAAGCTTTTGCACATTTGAGCAATAGGTGGCAAAAGTGGAAGTTTTATGGTAACAAAGGGGTTAAGATGCATGTAAATAACCAAAATTTGTGAAAAATGTAGCAACATATGATGCCTTATTGCATATGTTATATTAACAATAGTAATATCAAGATATAAAAGGGAAACACTACTCTTCTGTAATTAATAATATATATATATATATATATATATATATATATATATATATATCAAACTGAACAACTAAGCTTATTAACTCTTTAAGTGCACATTAATAGTTTTCTACAATCTGCTCCTCTATGAAAGTTTGTACTATATTACACCACTGGTTTAATTCAGTCATATTATTCATGCACATGCACATTTGCAATCAATTATAATGGAAGTACTTTTTATGGCTCTTCAACCCCACTGTGTTACTAAATCTTAAAAGCATCTGTTAGATGACCTCTTCACTGGACCTATCATCTTGCACAGTTAAAGAGAAAAACATTATGGAGACTATACAATGTGCAGGGCTCCCCTCCTATGAACTGATGATATGATTGCAGCTGACCTGCAGGCAAGGATAAAATGTATGAGGATGTGACCCAGACATAAGGACATACTTTGTCCTGACATCTGAGTCACGTCTGTAGCAAGGGATGAGTGCAAGATGATTAGCTTTGAAGATGCAAGCTGTCAGCTTAATATCTTGCACAAGGAGTCAAACATTGAGTTCACTGAAGTACTAAAATGATGTTAAGACATTTTAAAGGTACATGCTGCATTTCCTAGATTTAAGGAAAAATACTTTGTCTTCTCCTTTTCTTTGACTTTTCTGTCCCCTATGTTGGCCTTTATCATGTTGCTGTATCAAAAGAAAAAAGGAGGTAATATAAAGCTCTCAGCTACCGCACACATAGGATATTATGGCTCATTCCAAGCTCTGTGTGGAATGGAATCATAATGCTGCAACTGTACACTTTTATGGGACCCTACTGTATCTTCTAATGCATCCAATTTAATATAGAGGCATAGAGAGGCACTTAAAAACCATATAAACTCATACTCCATGTGCCACAATACAGCTTACATAGGTATGCATCATGGGGAATTCTATAGTGCTGTAGACAGAATGTATTTATTAACGTCAGTACCTGCCCCAATGGAGATTATACTACAGTATCAACATCTCACGTACACACCATAGCGTATTGAGAGTATAAGAGAAAACCGGAATACCACTAGGAAATATACACTCGTATGAGGCAAATTCCATGCAGATGTTGTTCAAGGTAAGACTTAACTCTGTTCTACTAGACAACAGTACTGACCAGCGAGTTGGCCTATAAAGGATAACAAAGGTGTTATATCACCCAGTTCAGTCCTAAAGTCCTTTAATCAGGCATGAAGACCTGCAGGTATCAGATAATCTAATGTTTATGTTTAATAAAGACACGGTCATTATTTTATAGTTATATGAATCCCTGCTTTTGTTTTTGCAATATCATAGAAGTGAATAGAGCGTGGCAACACTCGTGTGGTGCACCCTTGTTCACTTTGGAGGCCCCATTCTAGAGATAGCATAGGTGCCAGTTCATCCAAGCTATATGCCACCAATGTGTGAGATAGGCCAACCCCTTTAATTCTGAATTCTTAGCATTACTAATGCTGAATGGTCATAATTTATTTATGTTATCAACAGTTCTTGTAAAGTACAGTAGGTACTAGAGTGCAACTTCTATGGGGCCCAATGAGAAGAGTGACTTGGCAATGATTTCCTTCTTCTGTTCCAGACATGTCAGTAAGAGGAACTGAGTAGTTTCCATTGCATTAAATGGTAGCATATAACTTCCTGTGCACAGCTCCCTCTAGTGGTGGCTTTTGGTAGACAGTTTTATAATATACATATGAAGGAAGCTGTATGGGGAGATTTATCAATGCATTTATGCCAGCTGTGTGGAGTAAATGCATTGAGAAATGTTGTGTTCTGAATGAGCGACATATTTATGAAGCACCTTTTCCACTTTTTATGGCTTAGAAGTCGGGTAAAGTAGAGAGGTGATGTATGGGTTCTGGGAAATTGGGTGAGAGACCATAATAAGTTTTGCTATGGGGCACTGTGAGATCTGTGTACAACCCCAGAAATGAGGTCTTGTACAGCGGGGCAAGCTTACTTTAATAGCACAACCTGCTATACATGGAGAAGCATAATATAACACAACGCTACACAGTCGGTGTTATTGTGTATATGTAACACACAGCTGCAGTGCTCTACAGTATATACCGGACCAAGCAGGGATTATAAAGCAGCTTATCAGCTGTATCATGAGCCGTCTGTTTAAGGTGAAGGAACCTGACAAATTTGTAGCTTGATTCCAGGGGATAGTTCAGCTATGAGTAAATCCACTGCAGTGATCTGAAGCTGTGAGGTGAATGTCTGGGTCTCTAGGAAAGCACTTGAAGCCTCTCCAGCATATCACAGCTGTATGACTGTATGACATTACTGCATAAATTTACTCTTCATGGAATTGAAATGCATGAACGTGCCAGATCCACCAGAATGGCAGCTGATCTGCTCTTCATCCTGGCACATCAAGGGGTCCCAAGCAGGGAAGTCCCCTCTATGATATCCACATAAGCAGTGTCGGACTGGGCTGTCTAGGGCCCACCAGTAAAATCTATTTTGGGGGCAATACAAAAACATCCAAATATTTCCTGCTCACACAGCAGCAAGACGCTACAAGATGATTGATTATGGTGTCCTTGCAGCAACTTTGAGAAGGCAGGTCCAAAGAAAAGGAGGATACTGGCAGTCCTGCCTCTGATCCTATAAGCCATCTCAGCCACATGAACATGTCTATAAATAATAAACTGGGGAGTTTCTTAAATATGCTACCCAGTTTTTTTTAAATGAACTTATGCTGGTTGAGGTGCTGTGCACTGCTTATCTATATAGTGCAGAAAATCTACTGTGTTATGTGCCACTTGTGCAAGGGGTGGAAGACAAGGAGCCCGTCCTGCTCCATGGCCCATAGGGGGATCAACCTGTACTCCTGTGGGCCAGTCCGAGCCTGAACATAAGCCATGGGCAGGGGCGGGCTGGGCCGGGGGGGCAGGAGGGCACTTGCCCCCCGGGCCGGTAGATCCAGGGCCGCTGTGGCCCCTGAACTCAATTGAATCTGCGTCCACTGGACGCAGATACAATTGAGCCTGCAGCAGCGCCGGCGGGACAAGGGAAACACTGGTTCCCTGCTCCTCTATTCCCGGCCGGCGCACTGATGTGACGCGGCACGATGTCATCATCAGACCGCCTCCGACGTAGCAGACCCACCAGAAGAGGCCGGGTCTGCATCGTGGGACCGCGCCAGGACAGGTGAGTGAACTGCACTAAGTACCCTCCCCCATTCTATCCATATGCTGCCTTAACCCTACTAGTGGCCCCTGACCAGGGGCGGGCTGGGCCGGGGGGCAGGAGGGCACTTGCCCCCCGGGCCGGTAGATCCAGGGCCGCTGTGGCCCCTGAACTCAATTGAATCTGCGTCCACTGGACGCAGATACAATTGAGCCTGCAGCAGCGCCGGCGGGACAAGGGAAACACTGGTTCCCTGCTCCTCTATTCCCGGCCGGCGCACTGATGTCTAATCCTAATACTAGCCCTAAGTGTGCATACAGACGACCATTTTTCTGGGTCTGCATCCGTTCCGCAATTTAGCAGAACAGGTGCGGACCTATTCATTTCACTGCAAAACACTTTCGGTGGTCTGAATGTAGTCTTATGCTAATACTAGGCCTAACCCCAATACTGACCCCTAACTCTAATACTGGTCCTAATGCTAATACTACGCCTAACCCCAATATTGACTCTAATATACTAACCGTATTACTAATCCTAACCCAAAATCTGACCGTAACCTTAACTACAACCCGTTAATACCTCACACAGTGACCATAGTATCTGTACCCACTGCATCTTTTATATTTCGTACCTGACGTATCAGTACTCTGTGCGTATACTATGTGTCAGGTACAAGATATAAAAGATGCAGTGGGTACAGATATATAGTATATACAGCACTGTATTGATATGTTAGGTACAATGTATAATACATGCAGTGTGTACAGGTATATAGTATACAAAGCAGTGTACTCATGTGAGATATGAGGTGTAATTTATACCTCATACCTCACATATCAGTACACTGTTGTATATACTGTGTATCTGAACACACTGCATCTATTAAACCTCATACCTCACTTATCAGTACACTGCTGTATATATTATATATCTGTACACACTGCATCTATTATACCTCATACCTCACATATCAGTACACTGCTGTATATACTATATATCTGTACACACTGCTTCTATTATACCGCATGCCTCACATGTCAGTACACTGCTGTATATACTATATATCTGTATATACTGCATGTATTATACCTCATACCTCACATATTAGTACACTTATGTATATACTATATATCTGTATATACTGCATGTATTATAAAAGTATAATACATGCAGTAGATACAGATACTGTATATAGTATACACAGCCGGTGTACTGATATGTGTTGTATGAAGTATAATAGATGCAGTGTGTACAGATATATAGTATATACAGCAGTGTACTGATATGTAAGGTATATGGTATAATAGATGCAGTGTGTTCAGATATGTTGTGTATACAGCAGTGTACTGATATGTGAGGTACGAGGTATAATAGATGCAGTGTGTTCAGATATATAGTATATACAGCAGTGTACTGATATGTGAGGTACGAGGTATAATACATGCAGTATATACAGATATATAGTATATAAAGCAGTGTACTGATATGTGAGGTACGAGGTATAATACATGCAGTATATACAGATATATAGTATATACAGCAGTGTACTGATATGTGAGGTATGAGGTATAATATATGCAGTAACTAGATATGTAATATATACAGCAGTGTAATGATATGTGAGGTATGAGGTATAATAGATATAGTGTGTACAGGTATATAGTATATACAGCAGTGTACCGATATGTGAGGTACGAGGTATAATACATGCAGTGTATACAGATATCAGTGCACTGCTTCTATTACACCTCACATATCAGTACACTGCTGTATATACTATATATGTGAGGTATGAGGTATAATACCGGTAGATGCAGTGTGTACAGATATATAATATATACAGTGGTGTACTGATATTTGAAATACAAAGTGTAATTTATACCTTATACCACACATATCAGTACACTGCTGTATATACTATATATCTGTATCCACTGCATCTATTATACCTCATACCTCACATATCAGTACACTACTGTATATATTATATATCTGTATCCACTGCATCTACTATACCTCTTGTCATTTGACCTTCAGCAGCATGTAACCATGTCACACCTTTTGTTACCCACTACATTCTAGCTTCTGCAGAGTATTATAATACAGTGTGTATACGCTGTATTCAGGGCGCAGATAGAAGCATATACATAAAGGGGGCACAACAAAGAGACACTATTTTTAAAGGGCACAAAACATGTAGCACTATATACAGGGGGCACAGAGCACGAGGCACTATATACAGAGGGCACCAGGCGTATAGCACTATATACAGAGGGCACAGAGCATATGGCACTTTATACAGAGGGCACAGAGCATATGGCAGTATACAGAGGGCACAGAGCATGTGACACTATATACACAGGGCACAGAGCATGTGACACTATATACACAGGGCACAGAGCATGTAGCACTATATACAGAGGGCAAAGGGTATGTGGCACTATATACAGAGGGCACAGAGTATGTGACAGTATATACACAGGGCACAGAGCATGTAGCACTATATACAGAGGGCAAAGGGTATGTGGCACTATATACAGAGGGCACAGAGTATGTGGCATTATATACAGAGGGCACAGAGTATGTGGCATTATATACAAAGGGCACAGAGCATGTGGCACTATATACAGAGGGCACAGAGTATGTGGCAGTATATACAGAGGGCACAGAGTATGTGGCATTATATACAAAGGGCACAGAGCATGTGGCACTATATACAGAGGGCACAGAGTATGTGGCATTATATACAGAGGGCACAGAGTATGTGGCATATATACAAGGGCACAGAGCATGTGGCACTATATACAGAGGGCACAGAGTATGTGGCATTATATACAGAGGGCACAGAGTATGTGGCATTATATACAAAGGGCACAGAGCATGTGGCACTATATACAGAGGGCACAGAGTATGTGGCACTATATACAGAAGGCACAGAGCATATGGCACTGTATACAGAGTGTACAGAGGGCACTACTATTGGGGGCCCTGTGTGTAGCACTAATGCTGCTGTTATATTCAGGGCACAGCATGTGGCACTGAGATGAGTCTGTGTCAGTCTGCAGGATACCAATGTGTTGATAACGAGAGAAGCTGAAGAGATCTTCTCGGCAAAATCTGCAGAGCTGAATTGTGGACGGGAGAAGTCGTCATGGTGGTCTGAACCAGATGGAGAAAAACTCAGGAGGAGACGACACCTGTAAGTCACTAGATGGAAGTGATTATTCTGCTACTGACTGTGTATGATGGGAGCTGTAGTCATCTGGATGATCTACAGCTGATGATGGGTGGTATCAACAACAACTCCCAGCATCCCTTTACTGCTGTTCAGGCCATACTGGGAGCTGTAGTTTCATATGGCGAGGACTGACCTGACTACTCAGATGGTATCTGTACTAAACATTTAAAATCTGGTAATGTATTTATGTAGTGAACTTGATTTTGGTACTGTATTTGACTTATGGGTTTGGTTTTGGTGATATATATATAGTGAACTTGGTTCTGGTGCAGTATTTGACTTCTAGGTTTGGTTCTGGTGTTGTATTCATGCAGAGAACATGGTTCTGGTACTGTATTTGACTTATGTGTTTGGTTCTGGTGCTGTATATATATATATATATATATATATATATATATATATATATATATAGTGAACTTGGTTCTGGTACTGTATTTGACTTCTAGGTTTGGTTCTGGTGCTGTATTCATGTAGTGAACTTGGTTCTGGTGCTGTTTTTGACTTCTAGGTTTGGTTCTGGTGATATATATATGTAGTGAACTTGGTTCTGGTACTGTATTTGACTTATGAGTTTGGTTTTGGTGATATATATATATATATATATATATATATATATATATATATATATATACACTCACCGGCCACTTTATTAGGTACACCATGCTAGTAACGGGTTGGACCCCCTTTTGCCTTCAGAACTGCCTCAATTCTTCGTGGCATAGATTCAACAAGGTGCTGGAAGCATTCCTCAGAGATTTTGGTCCATATTGACATGATGGCATCACACAGTTGCCGCAGATTTGTCGGCTGCACATCCATGATGCGAATCTCCCGTTCCACCACATCCCAAAGATGCTCTATTGGACTGAGATCTGTTGACTGTGGGGGCCATTTGAGTACAGTGAACTCATTGTCATGTTCAAGAAACCAGTCTGAGATGATTCCAGCTTTATGACATGGCGCATTATCCTGCTGAAAGTAGCCATCAGATGTTGGGTACATTGTGGTCATAAAGGGATGGACATGGTCAGCAACAATACTCAGGTAGGCTGTGGCGTTGCAACGATGCTCAATTGGTACCAAGGGGCCCAAAGAGTGCCAAGAAAATATTCCCCACACCATGACACCACCACCACCAGCTTGAACCGTTGATACAAGGCAGGATGGATCCATGCTTTCATGTTGTTGACGCCAAATTCTGACCCTACCATCCGAATGTCGCAGCAGAAATCGAGACTCATCAGACCAGGCAACGTTTTTCCAATCTTCTACTGTCCAATTTCGATGAGCTTGTGCAAATTGTAGCCTCAGTTTCCTGTTCTTAGCTGAAAGGAGTGGCACCCGGTGTGGTCTTCTGCTGCTGTAGCCCATCTGCCTCAAAGTTCGACGTACTGTGCGTTCAGAGATGCTCTTCTGCCTACCTTGGTTGTAACGGGTGGCAATTTGAGTCACTGTTGCCTTTCTATCAGCTCGAACCAGTCTGCCCATTCTCCTCTGACCTCTGGCATCAACAAGGCATTTCCGCCCACAGAACTGCCGCTCACTGGATGTTTTTTCTTTTTCGGACCATTCTCTGTAAACCCTAGAGATGGTTGTGCGTGAAAATCCCAGTAGATCAGCAGTTTCTGAAATACTCAGACCAGCCCTTCTGGCACCAACAACCATGCCACGTTCAAAGGCACTCAAATCACCTTTCTTCCCCATACTGATGCTCGGTTTGAACTGCAGGAGATTGTCTTGACCATGTCTACATGCCTAAATGCACTGAGTTGCTGCCATGTGATTGGCTGATTAGAAATTAAGTGTTAACGAGCAGTTGGACAGGTGTACCTAATAAAGTGGCCGGTGAGTGTATATATATATATATATATATATAGTGAACTTGGTTCTGGTGCAGTATTTGACTTCTAGGTTTGGTTCTGGTGCTGTTTTTGACTTCTAGGTTTGGTTCTGGTGATATATATATGTAGTGAACTTGGTTCTGGTACTGTATTTGACTTATGGGTTTGGTCCTGGTGCTATATATATGTAGTGAACTTGGTTCTGTACTGTATTTGACTTATGGGTTTGGTCCTGGTGCTATATATATGTAGTGAACTTGGTTATGTACTGTATTTGACTTATGGGTTTGGTTCTGGTGATATACATATATGTAATGAACTTGGTTCTGGAGCAGTATTTGACTCATTGGTTTGGTTCTGGTGCTGTATTCATGTAGTGAACTTGGTTCTTGTGCAGTATTTGACTTATAGGTCTGGTTCTGGTGTATGTATGTAGTGATCTTGGTTCTGGTACTGTATTTGTGTGTTATACATGCATCTGATGCTATACTTCAGTCTAATACCATTCATTCACATCTGAGTTCGGGCCACTGTCACAGATTCTGTCAAAAAGACCGGACAGAAAAGTCCTGCATGCAAAACTTTTTTGTCCGGTAAAGAAGCAGCTTCCTGATCAGATCCCATTATGGAGTCTCTTCATCTCAGGAGTTGGTAAATCTTGCCCCTCTAATCATCAGGCTGTTGCTATGGACTCATGTTCTGTATCTGGGATTGCACATGTGCGTGTGATCCCAACATGAAAACACAACCGGCTGCCGTCTTTTAATGATTTAAAGCCCAGTTACCTATACCGCCTTTATATGGTAGGCGGAGTTAAACAGGTTAAGGTGGGGCGCTACACATGGGCCAGTGCTCTGTGCTTGCCCCCAGGTCTAAAATTTGCCAGCCAGCCCCTGGCCATGGGGACTGAAAAAAAAAACCTTTAAATAAACAGTACAGTTGGCAATAAATATATACAGTACTAGGAATTGGTGGGGATCCGACAACCAGAACCCCTGCCCATCAGCTCTTTGTGAAGGCGGTGCTCCTGTGAGCAGCCTTTTCTAGACCAGTGATGATATGTTTATCGGTTCATCGGTAAGCAGTAGAACAAGTGATATTTTAATAGGCTTACCTCATTGACCTGTAAATCTATCATCAGAATAGAGATTGCTGTTTACTCTTAAGGCTGTTTCCATGTTCAGGGTTTTGACACATGCCTGAGAGAAGGTTGTGGTGCTACTGTATGCACCGGTGCCTTCTCAAACAGCTGAACAGTGGGGGGCCCAGGTGTTGGACCCCACCAATCAGATACTGTTGCCCTATCCAGAGGATAGGTTATCAGTACTAAATTCTCTGAAAAACCCTTTAAGGGCCATTTCTGAAGAAATCCTCAGCATGTGTTCTACCTTCAGATACCTGAAGCTAATGAAGGGTGAACACTCTTCCATTCTTTCTCACAATACATTGCTAATTCTCAATAAATAGAATAAAGTTAATATTGCAGTCCTGCAGCGAGCGATGAGCAGTACTAATAACTATATCTGTACATATTAATACGCTTCTCGTCCCAGCAGTCCTGACTTTCCGAGCAGCCCACTTCTCCACATTAACAGCAGTCATTTGGAGAGAAACAAACGTGCCATTAGAAGCACTTTTACAAGTGTAGATTCATCCACCAATTAGCTTAATGTGGCCGCTTTCTGCATATTTTCAATACAGGCCTGCACAAATCTCATTAATATTTCCCCCTAGCGCTTTGACAGATTACCTTGTCATTATGCATCCCGGAGCCTTTGAAACAATATGGGTAAACTACTGTTTGTGAGGTTAATGACAATTATCCCCTAATTACTGCATAAGTCACTCAGTCCACTTTATCTCATAGGCAGGGCTCTGCGCAGTGTAACTGCCATTGTGTCACTGAAAATGAATTTAGGATGACTACATTTGTATCTGCAGCCGTGCATTGTAAATTGTACTGACAGGAAAATGAACAAATTAACATGTCATCACTTAAACCTGATCTTCATATCATGGAGCCTTCATGGTGATGCAGCACTACTGATATCCTAGATGGAAAACTATAGACCAGAGGAAACAAGCAGGCAGGTCAAATAAGGGCAGATATTCTAGATGGTTTCAGTATATATGGGAGTCATTTATCAAACTGGTGTAAAGTAGAACTGTCTCAGTTGCCCATAGCAACTAGACAAATCCTTTCGAAAATGAAAGGTGGAATCTGATTAGTTGCTATGGGCAACTTAGCCAGTTCTACTTTACATCAGTTTGATAAATTACTCCAAATGTTTTTTTCAGAGATGAACATTTTGGTGATCCTCCTCCTGTACTCTGAAGGTAGTCATACATCTTCAATAGCTGTCGGCAGAAGCCTACTCCACACTTAGTAGTAGACTGATACGGGGGGGAGAGGACCCTGCCCATGAAAGCTTACAATCTACAAGGAGGCAAGATGCCTACAGCTGTAAGGTACTGCAGGGGGCATTATGGTGGTGACAGGTTCCCTTTAATGTTCCCTTTAATGTAAGGAGGCAGCGAGCAGCGCTGCCTCCTCTTCATTGCTTACCTGCTCGCCGTAACATAGGTAGCGGTGAGCAGTGTGATTACACCCAACCGCCCCATTCATTTCACTTGTATAGGAACGAGCCGCCCCATTGAAATGAATGGGGCGGCTTGGGTGTAATTACACCTGCTCACCGCTACTGATGCTACGGCGAGCAGGTAAACAATGAAGAGGAGGCAGCGCTGGCACAGCGCGCGCCTCCTCTTTAAACAGTTGATAATGGTCCATTTACCTATTACCGATAATCAGGACAATTATCGAGGATGAGCATTTGTAGAAATGCTGTGTCAAAGGAGTCTTTCATCTGGCACCTAAAATCAGTTCCTGAGCAGCAGATCTCTGTTGACAATGATTTTCTATTGGGACAGGTGATCACTTGTCCCCATACTGATGATGTCATTGCGGAATGTAAATGCAGCCCTCATCTACACTGATGATCAGGAAATTATCGGGAACATCTAGTTCGTTCCTGATAATTGCCTGAAACTTCAGTTTTGGGCACCAATGCAAAATCTGTAACAGGACCTTCAATTTTCACTGGTGTCTTCAAAAGCAGTAGAGAAACATTTTGGGTCCTGAGGCTCTAAGGCCCAGGTGCGACCACAACCTCTGCACCCTCCATAGCTACATCATGTTGCATATCTTCTTTTGAAATCAAGTGGAATGTCCTCGTTCTAAGCTCTCCATTGATTAATGGTGGACACCTTTACATTAAAAATTGATGTTTATTTGTTTTTTTCTACATATCAGCACTATTTTTGCTGAAGTCTGAAGAGAGACAGTTGCTTCAATATAGCTAGTGATTTTAATTCAACATTTTCCTTGTCGACTACCTATTAAAAAAAAACAAAAAACACAAACATCAAAAGGAAAAAAAGGTTTTAAGTCTCTGATCCCCTCCTTGTGTTTCTCTTACATCAGTAAGCGGCAGCAAGGAAAGTTGTCCCTAGAGTCACAGCAGGAGCATCTTTGTCTGAAATGGAGATTTTGGTGACACTTTCCATTCACAGGAGACTGCACGCTCTGATGAACCAACAAAGCTCCGAAAGTGCAACAGCCCTTGATGTCAGCTACTTGCGATTTGTGTACTGACTATGCCAGTGGCTCTGAGCCTCCTTGGGAATACATTGAGGTGCGAGACTGTAAGTGCTTTCAGGATATAACAATGTATTCAGTCTGCTACAGAGTTACTGGAACACAACTGTCTCACATGAGAGGATATAAATATGTACACACACTTTGTGTGCAGAGCCGTTCTGTTGCTACAATAGACGGAAATGAGCTGCTTTGCGGGGCCTTTAAATATGCTCTGTCAATCAAGAAAACAAAAATAACAAATGTTACATGGCTCTAAAAAAATCTAAACGAATTTGTCGCAACAAATGTTTCAAAGAAAATGATCTATATTGGCTTGGATTAGTGATCAAAGCAATAGTGAAATAACTGATACAAAATACATGTTAAAGGGGTATTCTGGTTGTTATAGGATAGGAGATAACTATTAGGTCGTTGAGGGTTCCTCCACTGCGACCCCCACCGATCACAGGCTCTGTACCCCCTGCAAACCCCCTGCAGTCGGTCAAGCATGAGTGTGGCTGCTCTATTCATTTCTATGGGAATTCTGAAGATAGCCAAGTACAGTGCTTGGCTGTCTCCAGAACTGTGGATAGGGAATAATTTCTAACAACCGTTGTCCAAAATAATTTAAAAAATTCAGACAAGGCCTCCAATCGCCTTAAAGTAGCAAATCATGTTATACTTACCCGTTTTCTGCGGTGGTAGTCTGGTCCTTGTTTACAAACTACAGAGGGAAGGGGCCAATATACAGCACGTGACTGCTGCAGCCAATCATTGTTCTTAGAGGTCTACCACTGAGGACAGTGATTGGCTGCAGCCGTGATGTGCTGCATATGTGCAGATCAATTTGCTCTTCACCAACACTGAGATGTGTACAGTGACATGCAGGTGTATGGCACATGACCACTGCAGCGAATCACTGTGTTCAGCAGTAGGCCTCTGAGAACAATGAGTACCGTACACCGGCATGTCACCTCTGACTCTGTATGTAGTTAAAGATTTTACTGGACTAATCACATTGATCAATCCATATAACAAAAGGTAATCAGTGCAACAGTGTTGCATGTCTTTCTCAGCATGGATTAAGGAAATCCACATTTATTCAGGCAACGTTTCAGTCCAGAACGGACCTTCATCAAGACAAATTTAATGTGATACAAGAAGGATATTGAGTGGAGAAGGATGCCACCAGTATGCTTAGAGGATCCTGAGAGGATGATAAGATTGATATACAGGTTTGTGGGAAAATATTCAGAATATGTTGTAATTTATTTATTTAAGTTCTAGATTATTCTATGATGTACAGTCAAGATGCAGAATGCACACGGGCCAGTTTCCGTGTTTTGTGGCAGTCTAAATGAGCCCCTATATATCAATCTGCCCAGCTTCTCCTGCTCTATAACATGCTTCCTGCAGATTACACTGCATTGACAGGTTCACTTTAATGTATCATATACATCTTTTGGCTCTATCGATCTATCTATTGATCTATCTCCTATCTATCTATCTATCTATCTATCTATCTCAAAATTTTGTCTGTATTTTGTCATCTTCTATGTGGGACTGTGTTTGGAAAGATAAAATACATGTCATTAGATAGAAGTTGTTTTCAGGGTGTAGAATGTGTTGCTATGGCACATGGTACTGAAGAGAATACACTAATGGACTCTCTACCTAATGACATTAGAGCTATTATTGACATTATGCCAGGAAGACACAAAACCATTAGCATTACACTACAGCTCACTCCTGCATCTTCCCAGATTTACCATTTGATTCACAATTTTAATTTTATTCCCTTCATTCGGGGCCACATTACACAAAATACATAATTAAAAGCTTCCACGGCTCTGTATACAGCTCAAATTAAAAAGATAGGAAACATTTGCAGATCTAATCCGCTGGAAATTAATAAATCAAAGAGCTTTTTTTTTCATGTGGAAGGTTTGGGAGTATTTCATTTGTAAAATAAAGGAGGATATTTATGTAGTGTGGTTTTGGAGCAGGAGAGGCATTTGATGCTCCTGGAATGCTCCCATTTACCCTGAAATAAGGTCAAAAACATGTTTCCTGCTCTTACATTTTTTATCCAAAATCCAATGATGCAAAATGTATTTTATTTGAAAATTAGTAGAAAAATGGTTTCTGTTATAAGTGAGTGCCATTGAGGTTCATTAAATTGTTAGATTCTTACCCCTTTGGAATCAGATATTGCCCCATGAGACACAAGCCATATCTAATATGGGGATCACATTACCTATCGTATGAGCAATTCAACTATGAGCAATTCAACTTTCTCCGAATGCATTATCCTCTATAGCTGACCTATTATCGTGCTCACATATGGAAATGTATTTGACTTTTCACAATCATAAATGCAGTTCAAGATAGTAAAACTGAGTGGCGGTTCACTGTTTTGTGAATATTACCATCCAGTAGTCCGCCATCCACACAGACGTATTATCTGCGATGCACACAGTTATATTACGGCATTCAAGTTCTGAGTTAGGGCTCACTCAGACGGCCGTATGCTTGCGGATTAGATCCAGACCTATTCACTCCTATGGGTCCCTTTTCTTCCGTCCTATACTTGTCAGTGAAAATCAGGACATGGCCCCATTGAAGTCTATGGGTCTGCAAAAATGCGGAATGCAATCCGTTTTTTGCGGACATGTTGAACTGTCTGCAAAAAAATGGATCCGCATTTTTGCAGACAGCATACGGTCATCTGAATGAGCCCTTAAACTGACCCTTTAAAAGGGTTTTCTGCGTGTTTTTTTACCAACGACCTGTCCTCTGGATAGATCACAAGCATCTGATCGGTGGGGGTTCAACACCTGAGACTCCCAAAGAGCTGTTTCAGAAGGCACTGGTGCTTGCATTAGTGCCACAGCTTTCTCACAGCTTAGTCTAGGCTATGAGAGCTCAGACAGAAAAGGTTGTGAAGCTACTGTGAGCACTGATGCCTTCTCATACAGCTGATCGACGAGGATGCTAGTTGTCGGACCCCCACCGATCAGATACTGATGACCTATCAGCAGTTTTGTTCCAGTAACTGCACCACCCCTGTCCATGAGTTGTATCTGATATTGTCCCTCAGTTCCAATGAAGTGAATTGGGCTGAGCTGAAATACTGTTCCACATGCAACCTGTCAACAAGTATGACACTGTTTTGTGGAGAAAACCGCTGTTGTTTATAATCCTGAACAATGGAGTCTAGAGTAGTTTATGGTGCTGTAACTGCATCTAATGAAGAATATTGGGGATTTATCATAGGAAGAATTTTTAAAATCAGGTTTCCAGGAGTCTACATTGCCATAATTTGCTCAAAATTTATCAGATTTCACACAACTTTTGACAGATCTGGTGCATCTTTAACTCTAAGGGCACCTTTACATGTGACAGATTTTATTGGAGAAAGTGAATGGAGTGAAACTAATTAACAAAGTTAACCACACACACTCTCCCACCCACCTTCTAAAACTGGAGTGTTCGTAGTGTAAAAATGCAAAATATGTACATATATATATATATATATATATATATATATATATATATACGCGTATACTGTCTGTATGTCTGTATATCCCAAACACAATGATCATTTTACAGACAGTTGAGGAATGGTTTTAAGAGTCCTTTCTAGTGTTTCCAAGCAGGATAATGGAAAGGGCAGTCACCCTGTAAAATGAAGGAGGGCTAATTAAGAATGGATGATCACTCCCGTTCGTGTTAGGTTTTGCTCTCTACAGCATTTCCTTTGTGACTTTGCCATGTCACACTGTTGCTATTATAGGAAAATTCATTAGAGAATCTCACTGTGCCATACAATGACCTTTACCTGGATTCAGTAAGTTGGGAGGATTCACCTAGGTAGGTAGGAGTAAGAGCTGTACTAAAAGTACAACTATGTTCAAGTTGTTAACCATGTATGTGATTCACCAAGGGGGTGCTTCTTGTCAGACTTGAAAATGTCCCTAAACTTACTTGTCCCTAAAAGAACTTGTACAGTATTTATCAACATCGTATATATGCAGTACACAAGTCTGTTGGGTAAAATTTCTGATCCCAAAAAATCACTCCTGCCAGTCAGATTAATTTATTTTATCAGAACACCCCAAATTCTAAAAAAAAGTTGGGATGCTCTGTAAAATATGAATAAATAGAAATAAAAACAGAATGCAATGATTTTAAAATCCCATAGACCCATCCTTTATTCACAATAGATCATAGAACACATATCAGATTTTCAAAAACATTTCCAGAAATCAATATAATCCAGAATTGCCATTGTCTTCTCTGGGCCAAAGCTCATTTAAAATGTACTAAGGCAAAATGGGAAACTTCTGTGGTCTGATAAATCAAAATTTGAAATTGTTTTTGGAAACCACTGACACAGTGTCTGCAGACTCAAGAGGAGATGGACCACCCAGCTTATTACTGCTCAGTTTAAAAGTTTTTATCTCTGGTGGTATGGGGTTGCATTAGTGCCTATGGTGTGGGCAGCTTACACATCTGGAAAGGTACTATAAAACAGTACATAGAGGTTTTAGAATAACATATGCTCCCATCCAGACAACATCTCTTTAAGGAAGGGCCTTGCATATTTCAACAAGAGAATGCTAAACCACATACTGCATCCATCATAATAGCATAGCTTTGCAGAATAAGAGTCCGGGTGCTGAACTGGATTGTCTGCAGTACAGACCTGTCACCAACAGAAAACATTTGGAGCATCATGAATTGAAAAATCTGGCAAAAAAGACCCAGGACTGTTTAGCAGCTAGACTCTTACATCAGACAAGAATGGGACAACATTCCTCTCCCAAACCTTCAGCAATTGGGCTTCCCACTTCTACATCTACAGACTGTTGCTAAAAGAAGAGATATTTGTTCTATTATCTATTGTGAATAAAATATGGGTCTGTGAGATTTGCAAATTATTGCATTCTGCTTTTATGTAAACTTATTGACATTTTACACAGCATCCCAACTTTTTTGGAACTGGGGTTGTATATTACGTTGCACTCGTCCTCTCGTGGGGGACTTCGAAAAAGAGAATAAAGCAGCACTGGTTCCTATGGGTAAATGGTGCATGCCTTTTTAGGCACTGGTTCACATGACCATAGAGTACAAAAACTCCAGGCAGCAGTCCACGTATGATTTTTTATTGTACCCAATGGAACATTTCAGCTCAATTTGAGTGATGCTTGAGAAAAGCCCACTCTGAGCTGAAATTCCATTGGGTACAATAAAGGATCATACACTGAGTGCTACCTGGAGTTTTGGTATTGGAATAGGGACTTATATGCGGCCATTCTTTTGTAACCTAAAACTGTCCCTGAGAACCATCAGATATTGTCTGTACATCAAAGGCTTACAGGTCCACCATTATAAGGTATATGTTGTGGTCTAAAATTCTCTAAAAATCCCCTATTTTTGTTACACTTTTCACTGCAGTATAAAAGGAGGCAATAATACAATTGTCTATAATTAATATACCAGACTTGTCCAAGAAAACAAAAAATGCTAAATGTTGTTATGATTGAAAAATTGATGGTATGGGTTGAGTATTTGGGTAAGTATGTATGTAATAGCAGTCCCCAGGGGGATATATAGTGCGCTCACCTATTATATAGGACTGGTGCAGTGAGGTTATAAATTTTGTTCAATCAGTATGGGATTGCCGGTGCTGCTGTTGCCATTCTGATAGAATCCTCCGGATGACGGTCACCAACCAACCGGGGGAATATCACATGAACATGAGAAGATAGGACCAACATGAGTCTATCTTCTCTTATCATGTTTAGTTGGCTCACAGGTGTAAGAACACGACCAGTGGGAAAAGATGAAAAATTGATTTACAGTCATACAACGCGTTTCGGGGTTCCAGGACTAAAAATATGAGACGTTCAATGTATATACATCTGGAGAGTAGTGGAAGGTGGCAGCCATCTTCACTCATGGTATAAACAGTATTTCACCAAAGTCTGCTACAACTGCAATGTCTATGAAGATGCTAGACAAGACAATGTCAGCAACTATGTGACAACTGACAAATCTGTTACAAAACCTGACACCGTTAGAAATATTGTTAAACTGAAGTCTCGTATCCTGAAAATGTAATTGTTATTAAAGGATGGTCAAACAAGTAATTACAGCCTGACAACCTGTATATATTCTGGGTGTGAATAGTATTATAGTTCAAACTAAAACTGTTTCCCTTACTATAAAAATAGAAGGAATTAGACACGTTTCACATAACACAGTAGTTACAATGTGGGACTGCATCTAACATTACACTTTACGTATTGCAAACAAAAAAAACTCCCTTTATTTCTTCTATTCTCATGCTCTCTCACACACGAGAAGATTGCCATGGGGCCTGCCAGCACCACATTAAAATTTTAGACCCGGCACTCTCAGGATAAGCTCGTATGCTCCTATGAGCCAGGAAGCACAAATAAAGTGATGGAGTCACTGAAGCACAGTGCTGGTTTTTAAGTGAAAAGTCATGCACAGGTACAGGGGCCCTCGGGTCTCTAGTGTAGCAGGTACATATCTGCCTTGCCTATCAGCTCGTTCAAGTGGTATTAAAGATTGCCCTATATGTCTGAGCAGGCCCATTTGCTCCTTGCAGGTACAAATGGCCATTTGCTGTACATTACGCAATTACACTCTCGCTTCCTCTGCCCCCGTGCTAACAGCATGTAAAACAAAAAAGTGCCATTTTGTATACACAAAGGCACTTACGCCGGGCCCAAGGGCTCTGCATACAAAACACTCTTAGTGCATTGATGGTGGGGTGGCTGGGACAGAGCAGGAAATGGACAAGGCACTGTTTCTTAGGTTAATGGCATAATGCTTCTGGTTTCAAAACAAAAGTATTGTAAAGCCTCCTAAGTAGCGGCAAGGTAAAACCAAGAAAATATAAAAGACTTGTGGAGCTATACAAAATACATTCACGAAGATAGGGAATTGCGGACATATAATTTCACCTTATCTATATATAAAAATGGAAAGAGATAGATAGATAGATATGAATATTATCCTTTCTGTTTCAAGTGCTGCTCTTATTACCTTTAAGATAAGTGAACTGATCTCTGAGAACAGAGAAACAACTCTGCTCTAGCATTTATTTCAAACTGAGCAGGATCCCTGGTGTCTACTACATGCATCTGAAGTTGTACAATACAGAATTTTTAAATGACTTTCTGTTTGCCTACCCATAGAGAATAACACTAGCTAGATAAGGGTATTTCCTACAAGTGATGAATTCTGGAATTGCCATCCAAAACAAAATGTTAAATGATGGATTGAAATAAATTTTCATCTATTCCATAAAACTATATATCAATCTGCTCAGCTCCTCCTGCTCTATCACATGCTGCCTGCAGATTTCACAGCATTTTGATGATGACGGCGGAGATCAATAAGAAGCACTATGGGTTGTGCCAAAGGACAAACTGAGCTGCACATCTAACAAACACAGTCTGATCTACCTGCAAAACCTTCCATGACTCTACATGCTGGTTCTATACGGCTTATTGTACAGTGTATTTAGGTGCCATGTGCCTGGGAGTGCTGGCACCAACTTGTTGCTAATGTTCCTCCAGAGCCCTCAGATCGTGCTGTGCCCTGAGTTAAACATGGAAAAAGTCTCTGCTGCCTTTCGCCTTGGAGCGGAGAGGAGGCAAAGCAGCTTGTGCACAGATGTGACAGAATGTTTTTACTCTAACTAAAAAGCTCCCTGCTTTTGACACGCTGGAAAATGTACAGCCTGAGAGCGCTTGAGGCAAAGATGCCACCCTAGCCTTACATCTGCCTTCTTTCATTTGTCTACAACTGTGCATTTTAGATACAACAGGCCTCCAGATGTCATCGCAAGCGGCGCTCATATGCTGACTTCACTCAGACGCTATTGTTCCCTGCCAGTGTGACAGAGTTGTTAGCAGTAAAATATTTAAACCCTGTGTTTCCCAACACAACTCAGGTTGTCACAAAACATTTTAGTTTTTTCTCGGGATAAATTAACGTATGCTTCGGTGATATAATCTGTGTGATGAAGGAGTCACTAAATCTACGGAGGCAGGCTTTTAAATCTTTTAACACCTTTTACATTCTCAAGCTTACCTGGGAAAATGCTCATTTTATGATATAGTAAGTTATTTGAGAGGGTTTATAAAAGAGTGGCGCCAAAGTTCAAAAGCAGATCCATTGTTATTGCTTTCAGCTTAACCCATAGGCTGGGTTTATGTCACGTTTTTGCGCTATGTCAAAGAATAGTACTCTACGCTTTTCCATACTGCAGATTCCGGAAACAAAACGTATACGGTAATATATACCATACTTTTTTTTACTATAGAACTCTATGGTGATGGATATCACTGTATGGCATCCGTCTGAAGCATCCGTTTTACATATGAATTTTTTGGATACGTTAAACATAAGACAAAAACGCTATATAAACCCAGCATTCTATGCACTGCAACGTAAAGTTATGTTGGGGTACAATCTAAAAAGTATGGGACGTGCTACAATACACCTGGCACTTGGCCCCAATGACTTGGGATTTATGATAACACTGATCCCAACACTTGTCTGAAGTCTCTTTGCAACAAATAGATTGAGTGTAACTTAAGGAACAGTCTGAGAAAGCTTCGTTGTGAACTCCGGCAGTCTGTTCCGGTGGAGTAACAGACTGCTGGAGTTCATGGTATCTGGTATAGCCGGATACCACCATGCACTGCCGGATCCCCATTCACTGCAATGGGATCTGGCGGTTATGTGGCTGAAAACCGGCATGTACGCCAGATACAGTGTACAGCCTGAGAGCGCTCGAGGCAAAGATGCCACCCTAGCCTTACATCTGCCTTCTTTCATTTGTCTACAACTGTGCATTTTAGATACAACAGGCCTCCAGATGTCATCGCAAGCGGCGCTCATATGCTGACTTCACTCAGACGCTATTGTTCCCTGCCAGTGTGACAGAGTTGTTAGCAGTAAAATATTTAAACCCTGTGTTTCCCAACACAACTCAGGTTGTCACAAAACATTTTAGTTTTTTCTCGGGATAAATTAACGTATGCTTCGGTGATATAATCTGTGTGATGAAGGAGTCACTAAATCTACGGAGGCAGGCTTTTAAATCTTTTAACACCTTTTACATTCTCAAGCTTACCTGGGAAAATGCTCATTTTATGATATAGTAAGTTATTTGAGAGGGTTTATAAAAGAGTGGCGCCAAAGTTCAAAAGCAGATCCATTGTTATTGCTTTCAGCTTAACCCATAGGCTGGGTTTATGTCACGTTTTTGCGCTATGTCAAAGAATAGTACTCTACGCTTTTCCATACTGCAGATTCCGGAAACAAAACGTATACGGTAATATATACCATACTTTTTTTTACTATAGAACTCTATGGTGATGGATATCACTGTATGGCATCCGTCTGAAGCATCCGTTTTACATATGAATTTTTTGGATACGTTAAACATAAGACAAAAACGCTATATAAACCCAGCATTCTATGCACTGCAACGTAAAGTTATGTTGGGGTACAATCTAAAAAGTATGGGACGTGCTACAATACACCTGGCACTTGGCCCCAATGACTTGGGATTTATGATAACACTGATCCCAGTCATTTAACCCCTAAGATGCTGTGGTCAATAGAAACCACGGCAACTGAGCAGTTAGACAGAGGGGGGAGGGGGCCTCCCTCTGTCCTCCAAACAGAGTCCCGATGGCCAAATCAGGAGGCTCAAATCAGCTGACATGACAGTCAGGGGCCTAGTGGGTTCCCAGACCTGTCATAGATATTTGCCTGAAAACCATGCCCAGCTTCTTAGGCAGCCTCTCAGAATCCCATAACTGCAGTAGTATTATCTTGTAGTCTATGGGACAAGAGATCAGAGAATCACATTTTCAAGTCCCCTAAAGGGACTACAAATTACATTTTTGTCTGGACATTCCAGTAACACTTGGTACCACTGTATCTAGAGAGCTCTGGAGAACAACCTGCCAGAACTAGTGGCAGTGTGAAACTAGCCTTATGCTGATGGAATGACCTAATGCAGAAATTCAAAAAGTCTAAAATGAGAATCCCTGTGTTGTGAACCACCCCAGTTGGTCATTTACTAGGCACAACACAGTTATACCTGGAGTGTTCCTTTACGATCAAGGGCATGTTCTGATTGGTTCACACTACGAATTGCTGCAAACTGAACCACAGATTGGGGGCAAGTTTTACTGGTATTAAATTAATCATTTTGTGAAAAAGTTATTGTCAGAAATGAACTGATCAGAAATAAGAAGTCAATGGTCATTTCATGTGACCTTTAATTAGGTATTATGGTAATTTTCATCTGATATTTGCATCTGATACTACAGTTTAATCTCATTCAAGTGAATGGAAATAAACTGCAAAGCCATACACAGACCATTGATAAGTGTGGTGCTGTTTTTCTGGAAAAAAAAAAAACAGATCCTGTTATCTGATCTTACACAACCCCTTTAAATTTTAATTGGCCATAAACCCGTTTACTACTGCTACATGTGGTGTCCCATTATATGCTGGATTAGAGAACACAGCCTGTGACTAATGGTAGAGACATGTTTTCTTAATCCTAATTGTCCTCAAACAATTGAATAACATTGCTTTCAAGAGTAAACTGGACTCCAGTCTATGACAAAGATTCAAGTAACATGAGATGAAAAGCACTGGATGAATTAGCACTCCATCATGTACTGGCATAGCACCTAACACTTGTCTGAAGTCTCTTTGCAACAAATAGATTGAGTGTAACTTAAGGAACAGTCTGAGAAAGCTTCGTTGTGAACTCCGGCAGTCTGTTACGGTGGAGTAACAGACTGCTGGAGTTCATGGTATCTGGTATAGCCGGATACCACCATGCACTGCCGGATCCCCATTCACTGCAATGGGATCTGGCGGTTATGTGGCTGAAAACCGGCATGTACGCCAGATACAGTGACCAGATTACAGTGCCGGAGTTCACAACGCAGATGTGAACCCGGCCTTAGTCTTTAACTACATCAGCCAAGTAACTTTACTTAAAAGTTGCTTATGTCTGATAAATCAGGTTCACCTACTCATAGTGCAATTTACTATAAGGCGTAGTTCACACTTCAGTGTTTTGGTCAATCATTTCCAGCAGTGATTGTGAGTCAAAACCAGAGAGATAATGTATAATGAAAAGATTTGTACCTGCTGTGTGTTTTCTGACCCTCATCTGGTTGTGGCTCACAATAAGGTATCCTGCACACGGCCCTCTCTGTTTTTGCAGTCCGCAAACCATAGATCCACAAATCATAGATACACAGATTTATTTTTTTTAATCCTGCAGAAATATCCTCCCCTTGTCAGCAAAACAGACAAGAATAGGATATGTTCTATTTTTTGCGGGGCCACGGAAGGACTTATGGAAGCGGACGGCATACATTGTGCTGCAACATTTGCGGCCCCATTGAGATAAATGGGTTTGAATACGATCCACAAAAACATGGATCACATGTGGACCAAAACTACGGTAGTGTGCATGAGCACTAACTGTCTAAAGTCACTGACCAAATGTGTGAACTAGGCCTTATACTTGTTATATTAGAATTGGTCTGATTATAATAAAAGCAATCTAACAATATTGAATGACTGCATGGTTTTCCCCATTCTTGCCATGGTAGCAGACTACAGGCTGCCCTTTACAACAGCCTGGATTCTACCTATTTGACAGCAGAGATAGGTTGCAAGGAATTTGATTTCTTTTCAGCAGAAATTCTCATTTATTGGAGTTATATATTATTATTATTACTGGAGTTTTCTGCTTATAAAGATAATTGAAGGAAAACACAGTATCCTGTTACATACAGTTAGTTGATAGTTTCATAAGAGGTGTGCATTTTAACACTCCTTAATTCTAAATGGCATCACCCCATTTCTTCTTACAGAGGTTTTTATACCACTAGACCTTTTTCACATCTGCGTTAGAGGCTCCTTCAGGGCCAGCATAGCAGATTCCGGCAAAAAAACTGTAGAAAGAAAAGTCCTGCATCCAGGGCTTATTTTCTTCGCTAAAAAGTGGGATCCTGAATGGAAAGAGAATGGAACCCATTATAGTCAATGAGATCTGTTTGGCCCCGTGTGGGTCAATCATGTGTGAATCCGGCACTTCCATTACAGTAAGCTGTTCTGCTTCCGTAACGGAGTGGAACAATGGAAATCAATAGTGGTAGTGTGAACTCAGCCTAAGACTAAAAAGCTCAAGGACAGCATCAGCATGTAAACTGTACCTACGATATACAATACTTTATATAAGAAGGCATTGTTAAAAATGTCTCTACTTATTTTCATACAGAGAAGAGTTTGCATTCCAACTTCAAAATCTCTTCAGCCGCCTTTTAGGATTATTTCGGAAAATCCTTAAATAGCGTGAACTGAAATCTCAACCTACATAATCCAGTCCAAATACAATTCCGGTCTATGTTCATCTTGTAGAGCTCTATATATTGCAGTTGAAACTTTGCTTCATACATTGAAAGGACAGAACTACAGTATATATAGCATTGTCAGATGAAATCTTGCCTTGTCTGCCCCTTTCTCCATTTATCTAGCTTAAGAATGCAGTTAATGCTTCAAATATTAGGAATAATGTCATACATTGCACTAAATTAAGACAATAAATCAAATGAAATATTACCATGAAGAAACAAGTATCACCTATCCTACTGCTGGGATCTCATGACCACTAGTATGAGGGCCAAACCCCCATTTCTCCAGCTACACCACTGTGAAAAGTTTGTATGGTATATAAATACAAATCTATGGATGTAATAGAAACAGCTGGGAGTTCTCACAATAGGAAGACCCCTTTAAACTGGGACTAAGCTGCTTCTAAACCATTGTATTTTTTTTTTTTTTTTTTTTTGTGGTGTAAAAAGACAAAGACAAGAAAGACACATATTGTCTCTGTCCTGTACTTTTAAGCCAGCCATACACATGAGATAATGATCTTGAACAATCAAGTATGATCCACCAGAAATGATACCTATATAATCCCTTACATCTGGTGACAGGCAGGCAGAGGCAGAGCTTCTTAAGAGCTAATTTGCATCCCTTTCTTCCCAAAATTCCAGAGCAGCATGTATAAACGTAAACCTAAAAGTCTCCTAAGGTGCTCTCTCCCCAAGTAGAGATAGCTCCCTCCAAATCCTTACTAGACTTGTTGACTCTCTGGTCTCTGAACAAAATGGCAAACAATTGTCACGAATTTGACCACTATACACATGTAGTTTCAGATGACCATGGCCAGAATTTTCCAACCTGGCCTATCACATTTGTGGTAGACAGAAGTTGACCGTATGGAATGGTCATTGGCATTTTTTCAAAAGATGGTCATCTTTTATCTCATGTGCATGTGCACTTTTGCTAAGCTTCCTGTGCAAAATCTAGGCCTCCACAAGCAAACATACCGTAAGGACTAATCCACACCTAACACACTGTATGGGGTTAGTGATCTATAAAAGAAGGGAACCAAAGATATGAGAAAAAATAGCAAATACATTTGTGCTGAGCTCACAATGCACATAAGTTAGTAGAACATGTCCTCTATGGATCATTAGATAAATCTATGAGCAAAAGGCTCAAATATGTCTTTCATTTTCGGTGAAAATCTGTTTAATGTTTCTGAAACCACATTTATTAAACTCACCTAAAATGGTTTCCATTTAAGACATAGATTCATGATACATGTGAAGATATTCACAACAGATTTAGAGAATTGGCAACATCTCATATTCTATAAACATCTTTACAACTCAACTCTAATCAGAACAACCTTGGAAAAGCTGATGCATTCTTTGTGCGGTCAGGAAAAGCTGTTGTGCTAGCAGTAAGCGCCACACTGATCTATTTAACAGTTGGAAGAGACTCAATATATGGGTATTGCACCCCGATTTTATTAGTCATTTGTGTTGCAGATAGCACAAAGTTAGCAGCCAGTGAAATACAAGGGCTTAAAAAGTCTAGAAAGAAAAATAGCAGCAATACAATGTCCTTCAGATCTGCCTCTTGAACTTGTTGAGGTCCAGCTAAATAAACTGGTTTTGTTTGGCCTATAAATCACAATGATCTAGCTAGTGTTGCTAATAGTTTTGTGGAAAGGGGTCATTCACCGGAAAAAAGACAGTAGTAATGGAGTATGAAAACAAATTGTTCCCTGTGTCATCACCAACCACGCTTAGATTTACGATGGCTTTACTTATGCACATACATATGTAAATGTTTTAACAAGGTTTTGTCAATTTTACACCTTAAGAAGTTATAACTTATACTATTGTTCACTTACACCATTAACCATACACTATTGTTCATGTGTTACAGTATGTCTGGTATTGCTGGTCAGCCTGGACTGATACCACCGTAATGTTAACTTTGTTGTCACTGTAGTTTGTTTGTGAAGTACATATATGAAATGGTGTTGAGCGAATCAAAGCATCCAAAGTGGAATTCGATCTGAAGTTTAGGAAAAATTTGATTCGCAACGAATCTTGCGTTTTATGGTAGCGAATTGTTTTTTTATAAAATGGCGGCTACATGTGTTACAAAGTGAAAGTAATAAGCCCGAGAATGCGAGATAGCCCATAATGCTGTGCAGAGAGCCAAACAGCCGTCAGCCAGCCCCTGTGATATCACAGCTCTTTCAAAGCCTCATCCCGCATGGTTGCTGCCATTTCACTGTGAGCTGAGAATAGGGAGAGATGTGAAAAGTGCAAGGAACAATGCTGCTAAAAGCTATTAATTGTGGAATATTGGATAAGGAGAGTGTAGGGACAGTGTAGGGAGAAGATAGGGAGCAAATGTCAACTTGACTTTTTCAATAATTTTTGTGTCAATTAAAAGTTTACTGCCACTGTGTAGTTAAAGTGATTATCACCTGAAAAATATTTTACACTTTTGAAACCAGCAGGTTGATCTTCTGTAGTTTCCTATATGAGATGCATTATAATCACTGTTTGTACATTTTCTTATTTATTTATTTTTTCTACATGAGTATCACTGTTTGAGGTGGATGCACATGCTCGGTTCCAGCCTTCAACTTCAATTGTCACCAGCTGGATCTACTAGTAGAAGCTATAAAAGTTACAGGTGAGAGCTGTAGCAGAAAGGACACATCCCAGTAAAAGGATAATACTCCTGAGCTGCAGTAGAAAGGACAAATCCCCAGCGCTGTGATAGGGAGAAAGCTGCAATAGAAATGCCCCCTGAGATGCCTGCCACTTTAAGCCATGAACATGTGGTTATTTTTAGAATATGCTCAATGAATCCTAATTGGGTTAAACTCCAAGCCCTTAATTTCATTTACGCATATATAACAGAAAGGTCTTCCTCTTAATGCTTGACAAAGTCTCCAAGATGCCAGAAGAGGTAGCCCTTAATTGCTCCCTTAAATGCAAATATTATAGCACATAATTACAGATATATGTATTTAATTGACATTCCTAGAAGGTGGGATCCCTGGGAAGGTTCCATGAGGTGGAGGAATGGGGTCAAGTTGAGCTGGAGTTATCTTCTCCAGGGCTCATAGCAGCCTCAAAGTTTCATATATGTAGAGTGAGTGAATACAGTCTCTGTGCCTTTACATGGAAAGTCACCACCTGTACATTACCCTAAACTGTTATAGCGTTTGACTTTTACATGTACATTATATTCTAGTAATAAACTTTGCAGACCCAGATATAATGTACAGCTTAAAGCATCATTAACCCATTAGCTGCCTTATGAAACAAGCAGAGCTAGTGGAGAAGTAAATCAAGATTCTCCTTTTGCAGTCATACTTCTCCACTGTCTCCAGGAATAATTGAATCTTTCCTGAAGCTAATCCAGCTACAAATAAATCATTCCCACAAGCACTCAGCATTTCCCCACAGACTTTGACAAGCTTCCTTCTCAGCGCATTTTCACTCTCTTACTGTAAAAGCTAACACGCTTTAGGGGCGCTTATTATATTTCCTGATGCAAATGAGAAGCTACATTAACTGCTGCACGGTTGGTACTATTTAGTGGTGGATAACGTTACCAATGTCATGTCAGACTCCCGTCTATTATTTTTCAGACAAGATCTTATGAGGTCGGGTGAAGCTGGACTGGAACAAATGTTATTTCTGAATGCTAGTTACACGATGGAACGTAGCCATATGTCTATCCTATTCAGTACATTTAAAGTCAACTAAAAACGTTTTAAATATTTAAAAATATTTTTGCATATGAAATATTGAGATGGCAGCCATTTAGAAGATTGTCTATTCATGTAATAAATCAATGTCCCTAGTTTTGCTAGAAGGAGAGCAATTATAGACAGGGGTCCCCCTAAAGAAAGTCCATACATTCAAAAGGGGCTGGAACATAGGGATTTATATATTTTATATATTTTATTATGAGCTTTTATTCTGCCAGATTCTGGTCCTGCAAATTCCCTGTCGGTAGGGTTGTCAAACATTCCGTAAAAATAGGGGACTTTTATCCAGTACCTGTGAAAAAAAAATTGATGTGTCCGTGATTTAATTTTTTTTAAGGTTGGTGCTACTTAAGAAGGTCAAGGAAAACTCACAGAAACAAAAAGATAAAAAAGGATAAAAAACATCCTGCATGATGTGATAATAATGATTGTCAGTGGCTATATATATATCAAAATAAATCACAAAAAAAGATTATTAGTGCACAAAAATAGATGCAAACAATACATACTGTATAAACTAACACCTCATTCTGATATGATAAAATCTGAGACTCTTAGCCAATATATTTTGATCAAAACACATCTGTGCCCACCTACCCAGCGTCACGGTGGTCTCAGGTCAGGCAGGTCCTACGCTAAACCTAACTAGGCCGTTGGGCATCTATATCTAGGAGCGTGGACACTGCACATATATGTGTGTTGCTCCTAGTGACCTCTATGTGCATACAGCAACCAATGAGAGGAGGAACAAACACACCTATATGTACCACGCAATCAAGGCGCTCAATTTGATAGGAAGAGCAAAAGTGCACAAGAATGCTACTCAAGATAGACAAAGAGCGCATTCACACCTGAAGGTGCCACTCCCTCAAGTACATGTTATAGACTAAGCAAAACTCACAGAAACAAAAAGATAAAAAAGGATAAAAAACATCCTGCATGATGTGATAATAATGATTGCGGATGTCAGTGGCTATATATATCAAAATAAATCACAAAAAAAGATTATTAGTGCACAAAAATAGATGCAAACAATATATACTGTATAAACTAAGACCTCATTCTGATATGATAAAATCTGAGACTTAAGAAGGTCACTTTGATTGCAATTCTCAGCATTTTAGAGCTCAAGGTAGCTGCTTTTAGGCCCCTTTCACCTGAGCGAGATTTCCGTATGGGAGCAATGTGTGAATTGAACACATTGCACCTGCAATGAATCTGGACCCATTCATTTTAATGGGTCTGTGTAAATGAGCGTTGTTTTTCATGCATCATCTCTGCACAGCCCTGGTCCTATAGAAGTGAATGGGGCTTCCGTGAAAAAAGCATTATATCCGGATGTAGATTGTTATTCTTCAGGGGTTTTTTTTCATGCGTGTGAAAAAAAAAACGGAACCACTGAGCACAATAACTGATTGCACTTGCATTTAAAACATCAGTTTTTACCTGAACAGATCCAGACATAATCTGTATCGTTCGTTCGTGCCTTACTGTGTTCAGTACTAGTACCTGACCTACATACATGTATTACTTATATTCATTATAGTTTTCCAATTTGTCTGTAAACATGTTTAGCTGTCTTTGATTTTTGGATAAATTGTGCAGAAAATTTTTTTAAAAATTATCTTCCAACCCTGCCTGTTGGTGGTGCTACACTGTGAAGTGCCCGCACTGACCTGCTTCCCAGCCCCTCCCCTCTGCTATGAATGACAGCTGTAGTGGTCTTTTGGTTGGATGCTACAGCTGTCACTCAGAGCAGAGGGGAAGGGCGAGACTGTGAAGCAGTTCAATTAGGGAACAATTTACAGCCCCGTCTCCAGTGCACTTGCAGAAGCAGAATCTGGCAGAATAAAAGTTCATATTCACACCAGTCCTGTGTAAGCAGTTTAGTATGGTCAGGATTGCTGACAGACTCCCGTTAAAGGTATTATAGTAATGCTGAAGATATGATTGCTTTGCATACAGCGGAATACTTCATACTACTGACATAAATGACATGGAAGTTGTAGTCCAGCAGCTTAAAATATACAGTGGGGAAAAAAAGTATTTAGTCAGCCACCAATTGTGCAAGTTCTCCCACTTAAAAAGATGAGAGAGGCCTGTAATTCACATCATAGGTAGACCTCTACTATGAGAGACAAAATGAGAAATCCAGAAAATCACATTGTCTGATTTTTAAAGAATTTATTTGCAAATTATGGTGGAAAATAGGTATTTGGTCACCTACAAACAAGCAAAATTTCTGGCGCTCACAAACCTGTAACTTCTTCTTTAAGAGGCTCCTCTGTCCTCCACTCATTACCTGTTGTAATTAGAGATGAGCGAATCATCCACAATTTGCTTCGCCGAATATTCATCGAAGTTGTCACAAGATTCGAACAAATACGAATCTATTCAACGAAGCTGCGTACAAATTATACGTTATTATGTGGTGTTTTGTGAGCATTTGCACACTAATAACGAACGTACACTTGTTAAAGGTACGCAGCGTATGTGAACACATATGCATGAGCGTACAAAAGTGCGTACGAATCCTTAGCGTACTATTGTTTTTTACCAGTTCTGAGGGGGGCGTATCTACACTTTCCCGCTCTTGCGGGGGTGGAACATCATTTTCCCGCCGTACGCAGAATGCGTAAATTTACTTACGTTTCATACGTATCTTACGTATAGTTAGCAGTCAAATTTTTGCGTACGTTTACGAACAATACAAAGCGAATCCGACAAAATTCAGATTCGCTTCGGAGAAGAAAATTTCCAAGATTCGATATGAATCTACGAAGCGGCGAATAGATTTGCTCATCTCTAGTAGTAATGGCACCTGTTTGAACTTGTTATCAGTATAAAAGACACCTGTCCACAACCTCAAACAGTCACACTCCAAACTCCACTATGGTGAAGACCAAAGAGCTGTCGAAGGACACCAGAAACAAAATTGTAGATCTGCACCAGGCTGGGAAGACTGAATCTGCAATAGGCAAGCAGCTTGGTGTGAAGAAATCAACTGTGGGAGCAATAATTAGAAAATGGAAGACATACAAGACCACTGATAATCTCCCTCGATCACCCCATGGGGTCAAAATGATCACAAGAACTGTGAGCAAAAATCCCAGAACCAACACAGGGGGACCTAGTGAATGACCTGCAGAAAGCTGGGACCAACGTAACAAAAGCTACCGTCAGTAACACACTACACGGCCAGGGACTCAGATCCTGCAGTGCCAGACGTGTCCCCCAGCTTAAGCCAGTACATATCCGGGCCCGTCTGAAGTGTACTAGAGAGCATTTGGATGTTCCAGAAGAGTATTGGGAGAATGTCATATGGTCAGATGAAACCAAAGTAGAACTGTTTGATAGAAACACAACTCGTCGTGTTTGGGGGAGAGTGAATGCTGAGTTGCATCCAAAGAACACCATACCTACTGTGAAGCATGGGGGTGGCAACATCATGCTTTGAGGCTGTTTCTCTGCAAAGGGACCAGGACGACTGATCCGTGTACATGAAAGAATGAATGGGGCCATGTATCATGAGATTTTGAGTAACCTAGCCAGTCTCCAGATCTCAACCCCATAAAAAACCTTTGGAGGGAGTTGAAAGTCTGTGTTGCCCAGCGACAGCCCCAAAACATCACTGCTCTAGAGGAGATCTGCATGGAGGAATGGGTCAACATACCAGCAACAGTGTGTGCCAACCTTGTGAAGACTTACAGAAAACGTTTGACCTCTGTCATTGCCAACAAATCATATATAACAAAGTATTGAGATGAACTTTTGTTATTGACCAAATACTTATTTTCCACCATAATTTGCAAATAAATTCTTTAAAAATCAGACAATGTGATTTTCTGGATTTGTTTTCTCATTTTGTCTCTCATAGTTGAGGTCTACCTATGATGTCAATTACAGGCCTCTCTCATCTTTTTAAGTGGGAGAACTTGCACAATTGGTGGCTGACTAAATACTTTTTTTCCCCACTGTAGTTGTTTCAATAGCTTGAATTATAAAGAGATAGACACAAGGGAAGATATACTAACTTAATGGCATTCATCCTTTGTACCATCTTTAAGATTGTTTGTGCCTTGCTTGACAAGAAGACAAGGCTTAGCAGGGGATGAATGCAGCCGTAAAGTGAGACTCTAATGATGCCCAACATGTAGACTCTTGCATTGGCGTCTTTGATAAATTTGGTGCATATTATACTGTCTAAGTCTACACTTTCTAATTGTAAGGCAAGGATAGTAAATCTGTCCCAGTATGTTATGATTTGTGAAGTTCCAGCAGGCAAAGTTAGTGATATTGGCATTTTTCTGTTGTGCGGCCACCAGTCTTTCAAATAGCAGATATATTGATTGTAATCACTGAATTAGATGACAAAATGACAAATGGTCATCCATTTCTGAGAAGTTATATCAAGTGATACTGGTATAGGCCTATATTTGGCTGGAAATCATCTTTAAAAATGCTTTGCAATTGTCTATAGAGGTGGCCGCGATATAGAAAATATATTAAACGTCAGTTATTGCGTGAACTATAGTGCCCATCTGCATAATGGTCATGGTTAGAACAATTCCTTTAATAGCATTCCCATTGGTAACTACTGCTATTGGGTTACACCAGGGTTAATGTCACAGAAAATCTCATCCAGAGCAATATTCTGTGCCACCAATGCATTTCTCTTAATATGTTTAGAATCTGGGAAATGAATGAATCATATAATGTCCCATTTACAGCGGTTTGATGAACTAGATGATTATTCCCTCACTGTACAGTAAGCGTCTCCATATGAATGACTGCAGTCTAGGCTGAGATCAACAGAGGCTGCTATAGGATAAGCATGCAGCACAATTCAGGTGTCCGTCAAGCCTATATTATAGCTTCCGATGAGATTCAAAAAACTTTCCCCATGCAGCCTTAAAGAGCGGTCAGGAATATCCCTTGATCTGTTAGTATAAAAGGCACTAAAGAAATGATTAGTCATAGATTTGCCAAGATGTTTAAGTAATTTCACGAAAAAGTAACTTAAAAGGACTAAAATATGACATTTGGAACAGAGGCATTATCTAAGACTTCAAATCTGTAGAATTAGACTATAAACATATACTATTTTTAAGAAGTGACTTTTTCTTAATAACGAAATACGGAATAAACCCACAGCCTTTAAGCATGGGCATTTGTTGTGATTTACATAAATAAAAATGAAAATCTACTGCTGATAAATATTTGCGGTAGATAGATATTAGATAGAAAGATAGATAGATAGATCATGTCATCATGTCTAAATTCCATAATATCATAATTTTGACCAAAATTCTTGTGCAAATACAAACTTATTAAAAAGTGCCAAAACTCATATTTAATTGCCTATTAAATTCATTAAGTGCACATGTGCAATATTAAAAACATATGGTTATCGTGAACACTGACCAGTATAGTTCCGATCTCCTCATGTCTATCGCATCATAATACTAATGGACCCAGTGTGAAACGCAAGTGGAACGCGGTGAGACGCACACGCTGGAATGCAAGTGCTGTCACTACCGCGGTCCACTTGTGCATGAATCGTGCCTGCTGGTACCTCTGAATATACCTAGGAACATCAAGGGACCTGTTAACATATATATGGGCACATTATCCTTGAGGTCGGCAAGTTATATAATATAAGACTATATTGTGTAGGTGATTTGGGCCAGAATATAAAGAAATATTGATAATAAAATAAAGAAATTTAAAAAATTAAAAAAATAATAAAATGAAAATAAGAATGAAAATATATAGAAAAAATTAAGAAAAATAAGAAAAAATAAAATTATTCTTTTATTATAATTATAGACACCATTCTCCTCTGGAAACACCCTGGAGATAAACCTCAGCCCATATATCACTATAGATAAGAGTAAGTGATGTACATTTTTGGTGTCCCACAGAATGTACATCACTTACTCTTTATCTATAGTGATATATGGGCTGAGGTATATCCCCAGGGTGTTTCCAGAGGAGAATGGTGTCTATAATTATAATAAAAGAATAATTTTATTTTTACTTATTTTTCTTTATTTTTTCTATATATTTTCATTCTTATTCTCATTTTTGTAATTTTTTAATTTCTTTATTTTATTATCAATATTTCTTTATATTCTGGCCCAAATGACCTACACAATATAGTCTTATTTTATATAACTTGCCGACCTCAAGAATAATGCGCCCATATATATGTTAACAGGTCCCTTGATGTTCTTAGGTATATTCAGAGGTGCCAGAGGCTGTACTCAGCAGGCACGATTCATGCGCAAGTGGACCGCGGTAGTGACAGCACTTGCATTCCAGCGTGTGCGTCTCACCGCGTTCCACTTGCGTTTCACACTTGGTCCATTAGTATTATGATGCGATAGATGTGTGCTTCGTGCATGCGCACTGCAACAGGCAGTACGCCAAGTGGAAGACATGAGGAGATCGGGACTATACTGGTCAGTGTTCACGATAATCATATGTTTTTAATATTGCACATGTGCACTTAATGAATTAAATAGGCAATTAAATATGAGTTTTGGCACTTTTTAATTAGTTTGTATTTGCACATGAATTTTGGTCACAATTATGATATTATGGAATTTAGACATGATGATTTTGTAATGACACTTGAATGTTATATGGGAATATTATGGATTTGTACATGTATTAATTTAATGAGCACTATTAATTATGTAATGAGGAGGTGTGTGTATATATATCTTGGAGGCACCATTGCTACTTATCACTGCTTGAGAAAAGTCCCAGTAAGGGTGGGTTCACATCAGCGTTATGCTTTCCGTTTGTGTTTTCCGTTATAACATGGTTATAACGGAAAATAACGGAAACCATAAGACGGAAGTCAAAACGGAAGCCTTTAGAGGCTTCCGTTTTGATCCGTCATAATAGAAGCCTATGAGAATCATAACGGATCCGTCTGAGTTCCGTTATGCTGAACGGAAAACAAAGTCCTGTCGACAGGACTTTGTTTTCCGTTTTGCATAACGGGAACCAAATGGATCCGTTATGATTCTCATAGGCTTCTATTATGACGGATCAAAACGGAATGCCTCTAAAGGCTTCCATTTTGACTTCCGTCTTATGGTTTCCGTTATTTTCCGTTATAACCATGTTATAACGGAAAACACAAACGGAAAGCATAACGCTGATGTGAACAAGCCCTAAGAGGACTGAAACGTCACGTTTTTTTTGGTGAATAAAAGAACACTACTTTTACACAGAATATTGGGAGTGCCGTGGAATTCCTTTATTTTTTATAATTTTGGATTTTGGGTCAACTCCTCAGCTACTGGCACACCAGCTGCACTCAAGACACTGTGCTGTTCACATTACGTATTACTTACAAGATAGATAGATAGATAGATAGATAGATAGATAGATAGATAGATAGATAGATAATAAAAAAATAAATGAAAGCAGCACCACAATGTGAAAAAAGTAATGGTGTGCCAGCAGCTCCGGATGTGGTCAAATCCTTCTTTAAAGAATAAAAGAAATCCGCAGCACTACCAAAAATTGTGCTAAAACAAAAAGTGCTTTATTTCACCAGGAGCGACGTTTCAGTCCTCACACTGGGACTTTTCTCAAGCATCCATAGATAGATAGACAAACTTGACATAGGCTCAAGATAGCAGGGTGAAACATTGAACTGGACACATGGGTGAAAGAATTTTACATACTGTATTTCACTGACTTTGGAGTGCCTCCACATTTTCTTACATATGTAGATAGATATTTATTAATTGTTTTTTTTTCTGTAAAGGGTTTTCTTCTAAACAAAAATAAGCAATAACTATAGACTCTTAAAGCGGGGTCAGTGGTGGTCCATTTGTATGGACCTACTGCACAAGGGTCATAGGTCCTTGTTGTCAGGGAGGCTGTACTTGATTGAAGACAAGGGAGCCTCCTCAGCTCAGCCATTTTATCTATATATGCCCATATAGGTTTATAATAAAGGGGTATTCCATCAGGAGCAGTTATCACTTGGATAGGCACACTCAGCTATCTGCACTCAGGTATCTTCATCAGTGTCCAATTGAGCAGAATGGGGCATGCTCAGCTGCAGATCCATTCAAACCCTCCGAACCACAGTCTGGGGTCACCATTCTGGTGAATGGTGAGGTAATAATTGTTTCTGCCTATATTTTTATGGTTGCTTTTAGTCCTTTTATCAGCTGTACCGCCTAGATCTGTTTTCAGCATATCTGCACAGGGCTCACATGAAATCACCATGATATTTGTTTGCCATCGCTTTAAATGTATTCATTTGCATGCATTGAATAAGAACATGCAAACAGATGTATTATGGGCTAGATCTAAGCCAGGGCTTTAACCGGTATGTTTGTACAGAAGTTCATGAAGACTACTAACCTTTACTTAGCAAGTCCCAGACTCCAGCATACATTTTTATAAAAATGTATGAGGGACCTGAAAGCCAGAGAGAGTAGTAACTCAGGGCTGGCTCATTGGGTCTCACTTTAGAAGCAATTCACAGTGAGCATCATTCTCTAAGCTGAAAGTAGGACATTAAATCTTTATTGTAATCCGCTTAAGCGGAATGGTATTAATAGCTTAATATTATTGTGTGTGACTGATAAAAAATAGCATTTTTAATAAGCACTAAATCTCCTCCAAGTAGGGTATATGTAACAGAACATGAAGCACTGTGCGGAAATGATGGTTTCTACTAAGCAGAGTGTGACTAATCTACACGTTAGCCGAACTTCTGTATTACTGTACTTATGAGGATTCACTGAGCACTGTCCAGCACCCATCAGCACCCGGCCCATGATCAAGGGACTAGGTCCTGTATTCATGGACAGTGCCAACAACTGGTAGATGTCACTTATCAGCTGAAATTTTACCATTGAAAATCACATTTCTATATTTTATAGCACCTTCCTCTTTATTATTATGGCTCATTTACTATGAGAATATCTGTTCATTCAACTTTTATACATGGTCACACAAGTGCCAATTTCAAACTAAAGGGAGCCATATAGCCAGTTTACAAATTGTTCAGGGATGTCATGATTCCCTCTGTTGTGCCATTTATATTTAGCACTTGTAAGTCCGAATTGTTGTGTCCCATCACGTGATAAAGGAGTTATTCAGTTTCTTAAAAATATTAATATTGTATTATTATTACTATTATTATTATTATTATTATTATTATTATTATTATTAGAGATGAGCGAGTAGTGAAATATTCGAAATTTCGAAATTCGATTCGAATAGACCGCGAAATTCGACTATTCGACCAGATATCGAATCCCATTAAAGTCTATGGGGAAAAAATGCTCGCCACTTGGAAACCTCAATTCGACCACTTGGAGGTCACCAAGTCCACCCTGGAACCTCAGAAAAGGATGCCAACACTGCTGGAATGCAACTAGGACAGCAGGGGAAGCATGTCTGGGTGCATATAACGCGCCCAAGTCGCACTATTACGCCACTATCACAGCCTCTCAACAATACACTCCAAACACAATATAACCTCTCTGTAAAGTGAGACCATACAAGGAAACCTTCTTTCCTCAACATTGCCATGGACCCCAAGCCAAACTAGACAAAAAAGAAGATAAAATTCTGCACCCCTTAAAATCACGTTGCCTATGACAACCACAGATGGCATAGGCAAGGGGGAAAGCAAATAGACCCCACCCCTAATTGTCATTGTGTGTGTGTGTGAGATGTGGTCAGACATGTCTTCTTTAAAATGTAAAAACAACTCAAAAACACATGCAGAAGCCTTAAAATGCCCAAATTGTTGGCGCTTGAGATGTCAGTGACCCGACCTGGCCCAGTGTCATGTCTAGCAGGTAAAGCAGTGGGGATGTTGAGGGATGCATAGGACCGCAAAAGGCAGGAAGAGGCCGTGGGCTGGCCAGAGGCTCATGGAAAATTTTGTGGAGGCCCAAGAGGTGAGACGTCTTAAAAATTGTGTGGAGGCTAAAGAGGTGAGACCTCTTAAACATTTTGTAGAGCCCCAAGAGGTGAGACCTCTTAAAAATTATGTGGAGGCCCAAGAGGTGAGACCTCTTAAAAATTATGTGGAGGCCCAAGAGGTGAGACCTCTTAAAAATTATGTGGAGGCCCAAGAGGTGAGACCTGTTAAAAATTTTGTGGAAGCCCAAGAGGTGAGACCTTGATAAAATTTTGTGGAGGCCCAAGAGGTGAGACCTGTTAAAAATTATGTGGAGGCCCAAGAGGTGAGACCTGTTAAAAATTATGTGGAGGCCCAAGAGGTGACACCTCTTAAACATTTTGTGTAGGCCCAAGAGGTGAGACCTCTTAAAAATTATGTGGAGGCCCAAGAGGTGAGACGTATTAAAAATTATGTGGAGGCCCAAGAGGAGAGACGTGTTAAAAATTATGTGGAGGCCCAAGAGGTGAGACCTGTTAAAAATTATGTGGAGGCCCAAGAGGTGAGACCTGTTAAACCTTTTGTGGAGGCCCAAGAGGTGAGACCTGTTAAAAAGTTATGTGGAGGCCCAAGAGGTGAGCAATAAATATATACATTTTTCTTATTTACGGAGCAATTCTACGGCGGTTAAGGAGGAGGAGGAGGAGGTGGAGGAGGAAATGGCACTTCATACAGATGGCACTTCACTTTTGGCTGCTTTCCACTGTTAACCTCTTAAACCTTTTGTGGAGGCCCAAGAGGTGAGACCTGTTAAAAATTATGTGGAGGCCCAAGAGGTGAGCCATAAATATATACATTTTTCTTATTTACGGAGCAATTCTACGGCGGTTAAGGAGGAGGAGGAGGAGGAGGTGGAGGAGGAAATGGCACTTCATACAGATGGCACTTCACTTTTGGCTGCTTTCCACTGTTAACCTCTTAAACCTTTTGTGGAGGCCCAAAAGTTGAGACCTGTTAAAAATAATGTGGAGGCCCAAGAGGTGAGACCTGTTAAACATTTTGTGGAGCCCCAAGAGGTGAGACCTCTTAAAAATTATGTGGAGGCCCAAGAGGTGAGACCTCTTAAAAATTATGTGGAGGCCCAAGAGGTGAGACCGCTTAAACATTTTGTGGAGGCCCAAGAGGTGAGACCTCTTAAACATTTTGTACAGGCCCAAGAGGTGAGACCTCTTAAAAATTATGTGGAGGCCCAAGAGGTGAGACCTCTAAAAAATTATGTGGAGGCCCAAGAGGTGAGACGTATTAAAAATTATGTGGAGGCCCAAGAGGAGAGACGTGTTAAAAATTATGTGGAGGCCCAAGAGGTGAGACCTCTTAAACATTTTGTGGAGGCCTCTTGCTGCCTTTTTCGGTGCTGCGCAGACCACCACCTCTCCACTACTTTCCTCGCTGGACATCACCCCTGGCCAAGTGGGGTCGGTAATTTCGTCATCCACCACCTCCTCTTCCACTTCCTCACTCTGCTCCTCCTGCTGCCCACCGGACATTCCAACAGCCTCCCTTGATGGCAACTGCGTCTCATCATCATCATCGCTCATGATAACAGATGCTGGCTCAGGGTCCACATCAGCAGGAGATGGCGAAAACTCAAGTGTTTGGGCATCACTACAAACAAATTCCTCTGCTAGCTCCTGGGATTCTTCCGGCACATCTGAAAAAGGACCCGAAAAGAGCTCCTGGGAGGGGTCAATGGTGGGATGACTCTGTTGGCCAGGTGTGGAGGAAGGAGGGTCAGAGTGAGACTGTGTGGATGACTGGCTGGTGGACAACTGTGTGGAAGCGCTATCGGCTATCCATTGCACCACCTGTTCAACCTGCTCAGGCCTCAACAGCGGTGTAACCCGCCCCCTGCTTAACTGTCCCATAAAGGCAGGGATTCTGGATGAGCGGGATCCTGGCTGACCCTCACCAGCACGCATTGTATCCCCACTGGCTTCAACAAGGCCCCCAACAGCATTTCCGCGCCCCCGTCCTCGTCCTATTCCGCTAGCCCCCCGCCGCATTTTTTTTTTTTTTACAATATTTTGCCTTCACAGCCGTGAAATTAGTTTGCAAGAGAACGCACAGTACAGTTGCCAGTTATAAGGCCTATATATTGTATTATTCAAGGTACACAGCCGTGTACTAAGTGATCAGACGGTGTGTATGAACACCAGTTATGAGAAATTACTTTGCAAGAGAACGCACAGTACAGTTGCCAGTTAAGGCCTATATATTGTATTTTTCAAGGTACACAGCCGTGTACTAAGTGATCAGACGGTGTGTATGAACACCAGTTATGAGAAATTACTTTGCAAGAGAACGCACAGTACAGTTGCCAGTTAAGGCCTATATATTGTATTTTTCAAGGTACACAGCCGTGTTCTAAGTGATCAGACGGTGTGTATGAACAACAGTTATGAGAAATTACTTTGCAAGAGAACACACAGTACAGTTGCCAGTTATAAGGCCTATATATTGTATTTTTCAAGGTACACAGCCGTGTACTAAGTGATCAGACGGTGTGTATGAACAACAGTTATGAGAAATTACTTTGCAAGAGAACGCACAGTACAGTTGCCAGTTAAGGCCTATATATTGTATTTTTCAAGGTACACAGCCGTGTTCTAAGTGATCAGACGGTGTGTATGAACAACAGTTATGAGAAATTACTTTGCAAGAGAACGCACAGTACAGTTGCCAGTTAAGGCCTATATATTGTATTTTTCAAGGTACACAGCCGTGTTCTGAGTGATCAGACGGTGTGTATGAACACCAGTTATGAGAAATTACTTTGCAAGAGAACGCACAGTACAGTTGCCAGTTAAGGCCTATATATTGTATTTTTCAAGGTACACAGCCGTGTTCTAAGTGATCAGACGGTGTGTATGAACACCAGTTATGAGAAATTACTTTGCAAGAGAACGCACAGTACAGTTGCCAGTTAAGGCCTATATATTGTATTTTTCAAGGTACACAGCCGTGTTCTAAGTGATCAGACGGTGTGTATGAACAACAGTTATGAGAAATTACTTTGCAAGAGAACACACAGTACAGTTGCCAGTTATAAGGCCTATATATTGTATTTTTCAAGGTACACAGCCGTGTACTAAGTGATCAGACGGTGTGTATGAACAACAGTTATGAGAAATTACTTTGCAAGAGAACGCACAGTACAGTTGCCAGTTAAGGCCTATATATTGTATTTTTCAAGGTACACAGCCGTGTTCTAAGTGATCAGACGGTGTGTATGAACAACAGTTATGAGAAATTACTTTGCAAGAGAACACACAGTACAGTTGCCAGTTATAAGGCCTATATATTGTATTTTTCAAGGTACACAGCCGTGTACTAAGTGATCAGACGGTGTGTATGAACAACAGTTATGAGAAATTACTTTGCAAGAGAACGCACAGTACAGTTGCCAGTTAAGGCCTATATATTGTATTTTTCAAGGTACACAGCCGTGTACTAAGTGATCAGACGGTGTGTATGAACACCAGTTATGAGAAATTACTTTGCAAGAGAACGCACAGTACAGTTGCCAGTTAAGGCCTATATATTGTATTTTTCAAGGTACACAGCCGTGTACTAAGTGATCAGACGGTGTGTATGAACACCAGTTATGAGAAATTACTTTGCAAGAGAACGCACAGTACAGTTGCCAGTTAAGGCCTATATATTGTATTTTTCAAGGTACACAGCCGTGTTCTGAGTGATCAGACGGTGTGTATGAACACCAGTTATGAGAAATTACTTTGCAAGAGAACGCACAGTACAGTTGCCAGTTAAGGCCTATATATTGTATTTTTCAAGGTACACAGCCGTGTTCTAAGTGATCAGACGGTGTGTATGAACACCAGTTATGAGAAATTACTTTGCAAGAGAACGCACAGTACAGTTGCCAGTTAAGGCCTATATATTGTATTTTTCAAGGTACACAGCCGTGTACTAAGTGATCAGACGGTGTGTATGAACAACAGTTATGAGAAATTACTTTGCAAGAGAACGCACAGTACAGTTGCCAGTTAAGGCCTATACATTGTATTTTTCAAGGTACACAGCCGTGTTCTGAGTGATCAGACGGTGTGTATGAACACCAGTTATGAGAAATTACTTTGCAAGAGAACGCACAGTACAGTTGCCAGTTAAGGCCTATATATTGTATTTTTCAAGGTACACAGCCGTGTTCTAAGTGATCAGACGGTGTGTATGAACACCAGTTATGAGAAATTACTTTGCAAGAGAACGCACAGTACAGTTGCCAGTTAAGGCCTATATATTGTATTTTTCAAGGTACACAGCCGTGTTCTAAGTGATCAGACGGTGTGTATGAACACCAGTTATGAGAAATTACTTTGCAAGAGAACGCACAGTACAGTTGCCAGTTAAGGCCTATATATTGTATTTTTCAAGGTACACAGCCGTGTTCTAAGTGATCAGACGGTGTGTATGAACACCAGTTATGAGAAATTACTTTGCAACAGAACGCACAGTACAGTTGCCAGTTAAGGCCTATATATTGTATTTTTCAAGGTACACAGCCGTGTTCTAAGTGATAAGACGGTGTGTATGAACACCAGTTATGAGAAATTACTTTGCAAGAGAACGCACAGTACAGTTGCCAGTTAAGGCCTATATATTGTATTTTTCAAGGTACACAGCCGTGTTCTAAGTGATCAGACGGTGTGTATGAACACCAGTTATGAGAAATTACTTTGCAAGAGAACGCACAGTACAGTTGCCAGTTAAGGCCTATATATTGTATTTTTCAAGGTACACAGCCGTGTTCTAAGTGATCAGACGGTGTGTATGAACACCAGTTATGAGAAATTACTTTGCAACAGAACGCACAGTACAGTTGCCAGTTAAGGCCTATATATTGTATTTTTCAAGGTACACAGCCGTGTTCTAAGTGATAAGACGGTGTGTATGAACACCAGTTATGAGAAATTACTTTGCAAGAGAACGCACAGTACAGTTGCCAGTTAAGGCCTATATATTGTATTTTTCAAGGTACACAGCCGTGTACTAAGTGATCAGACGGTGTGTATGAACACCAGTTATGAGAAATTACTTTGCAAGAGAACGCACAGTACAGTTGCCAGTTATAAGGCCTATATATTGTATTTTTCAAGGTACACAGCAGTAGTGCCAAATATAGTTTGGTATGTAGCAGAGCACCTAATACACCACTAATGCCTCTCTCTGTCCCTACTCCAGCAGCTATCCCTGAATACAGCAGCCGTTCTCTGTAAAGTCTATATTGTAGTAAGCTATCACTGAAGTCCACTGTAGTAGCCCTGATAAGGGCTTTTAATCACGCTCCTGCCTGTCCAACAGCTAAAATCTGTCTCTCCCTTCTCCAGCCTCTGTCCCTGACTAAGTTCACGCAGCATATGCGTACGAGCAGGAAGAGCTGAGTTTTTAATATTCGAGGTCACATGGTTTTTCCAGCCAATGCATGTAGACGCCGTTTTCGCGCTGCCAGCGTGCTCAGCGTGCCTGTCATACCCCCCCTGCATGGTGATTGGTGGAAAAAGAGCGCCAGGGAAGGTGGGAGGGGAAACGAATTCTAGGTGCGCCATCGCCGTTATACTCGAATTAAATCGAGTACGCCGAATATCGTAGTATTCGATCGAATACCAGCTCGATCGAACACTACTCGCTCATCTCTAGTTATTATTATTATTATATAAGAAGAAGAAGAGGAAGAAGAATAAGAAGGATAAGAATAATAATAATGATAGCAGCAGTAACAAATAATATAAAAAAAAAATACTACTCACTTTTTTTAACCCCCACTAATCCACTGCAGATGCTCCCTACGATGGTCCCCCGCTCTGGCTAGCTAGTGGCTGCTGCAGGTACTCACCACTGTGTTACTGGCATCAGCAGTCAGTCATGGAAGCTATGATGTCAGTATTGTGGCATGTGAGCTCTAGGGCCACTGATTAGAAGAGGAGAATGGATTTCTTCATTTTATTTTGTTTTATAGTACAGATACTGATATGGAAAATGAAAAATAACATCATCAAACAATAGTGATTTAAACAATAGGTCATTGTTTGATGATGCATTCCCTTTAGGCCCCATTCACACGACCGTATAAATGGATCCGCATCCGTTCCACAATTTTGCGGACCGGGTGCGGGCCCATTCATTTCAATGGGGCCGCAAAAGATGCGGACATCACACCGTGTGCTGTCCGCATCCGTTGTTTCGTTCCGCGGCGCCGCAAAAATATAGAGCATGTCCTATTCTTGTCCGCAAGCACGGACAAGAATAGGCATTCTCTATATAGCGCTAGCCATGTGCGGTCCGCAATTTGCGGACTGCAAAACACTTACGGTCGCGTGAATGGGGCCTTAAGAATCAAGATGGCTACATCTGTAGTTACTAAGCAGGATCCCTTTGGCTGGGCATTGGAATGTATGAGTAATGCAGCAGAGCTATCACTGCTATCTATTAGCATATATGGGTATATGACAGATTGGATCCTATAAGCACACTGCAGATGGCCATACACATCTGTAATCTGATAATAGAGTCTGGAGGAAGACGTGAGGAAAGTCCTTCACAAGGCCTGTTGCAATTCTCTTTTACTCCTTTAGAGGTGGCGATCCACCAGTGACATTATATTACAAAAATTGCTTCTGCCTAATGAATGCTGAGAGTCGCCAGTAAGTGGAGACATGATAGGTAGCAGTGCACTAAGCCTTCCACTAATCAAAAATGATGTCCAGACAGTAGAAATTAGCATGAAGCTGCTTCTGAAATTGTGACATGCTGAAACCAGTGAGCAACAGCCTCTACAGAAAGCTGATCCTGATGCCTCCTTCCTACCACATTGGGCCAGCCCGCTCCTTTATAAGGAACCAAGTCTAAATTCAACATGTTTCTCTACTTATCTCAGTGCCACATGGACCACGTTGCTGAAATTTTCTCTCTAATCTTTTGTTTATTGCGAAAGTAAATTATCCAAACACAGCGTGTTCCAATAAGCAGTGCTGACGGCTGCGCTATGAGTGAGGCGCTTGTACCAGCAGTAGAGCTGGCAGCCTATGAAGGAGAAACACATCACACAGATCCAGGGTGGCTCTGACTTTTGTGCAAATGGCTGAAAGCTGTAACCCCTTTTATGCTGCAAATCCACTCACACAAATGTGTTGCTTTAAGGGTTAATGTACTAGTCCTAGCCTTGGTTTGCGTTCATTAAAGGATTCAGTAGTCATAACCACCCCAGGTTGCATAGTCTCCTTTGTAAATGGAAGGATGTTTTTTTTTATGATTATTTTTTTTAATCTATTCTTCTCACACCTCTGCAGCTTTTCCAGACTATGCATAACAGATACTTCATGTATTTCAGCTCTTATCAACTCAACTCAAGCACCTCAGACTTTGTGCACTGCTCAGGCCATTTATGTTATTGTTTACAGCCTGAATCGTCTGGACGGTTAGTCCTGTTCAGGGGCAGACTGGCCATAGACCCCACAGGGAAATCCCGGTTGACTGATGCTGAGGGGGCTACCTAAGCCCTCTTCACGGCCCCCAACCAGGTACAAAATGATGTGCAGCCCTTGACCGTAGCTAAAAGGGTAGTCCCATACACTCTAGGTTTTTTCAAAGTCTTTAAAGGAAATGTGTAGATTCTATACGCATACACAGTGCAATTTTTGAATATGTTTCCCATAGGGTCAATTACAGTATGCTTAGATACTCCTTTTTAACTACTAGAAACAAGGTGGTAAGGAGTAACTGAAAGACCTTGATGTATCCATGCTAGAATCTTCAAAAGTCAAGCTAGCCATTTAATATTATATCAGAGAATTCTAATACCAATTCCCTAATATAATATTACCATTGGGATATTTCTATTTCACTGGCTAGCTTCCCCACAGAAGTCATAGACACATAATAGTTGTTACCAAAGCCTGTATTCTCTCAACGCAGTGCTAGGTCATTAAAGAATTGTCATATATTTCACATTAATTAATACATATCATTCTTCAATTATATTTAATGACTGGAAAATGATTAAATGATAAGAATATTTTATTTTAAAAACATAGAAAAGACAGTTACCTTCCAAAAGGCCCCCCGTTACTAAGGCCAGATGTTGCCGACTTATAGTTGCATTGTCTAAGTACTTAATAGAGCTGTAGATCAATGCCAGAGGTATCCACCTCTCCTGTGTCAGCAAGCTGCATTAGCTATTACAAATTACAGAGCTTCTTGAACATTTCATGGCATCTATTTATCGTGGAGGCAGAGGTCAATGTTTATGGTTAACTGTTGGACAGCAATTGGAAAACTGACCTCTTAGAATGGAGCTCCTGAAAGGGGTGTCACAGAATTGATGAGAAGTGACACCACTGTTTATGACTAATAACAGGAAGGGACAGGGTAAAAGATGGATGACCACCACTGTAATTAGCAAGCCTCCACATTTCACAGTCAAAAGAGAATTCTCTTTCCAGTCAATTGGACAAATACATCAGAACCCTGTGCAATGTTGCAAAACATCCGTGTAATTCAATCAAGTCACTTAGGTCATTTCAGCAAGACATGGATATTTCCATGGATCCTCCACCTGCAGTGGTGCTTCTGGAAACAAAGTAACAGTTTATCATATGATTTATAACAAACTCACTTTGGTAGTACCTTTTCTTTTTTATATCATCTTACAGAAGAAAGGGGTTCCAGGATAGTAATGGCATTTCCTCTGGATAGTCCATCAATATTAGCTGTCTGATCAATATCAGATCAGCTCTTCGAAGGAGCCACTGCAGTCATGCAAGTGATGCAACCTTCATTCTTTACATGGACCCATCTACCTGCATGCCATCTACTCTGTGGTGGTGGTGCAGGATATTACAGATTTGTCCCCGTGAACTGGACAAAGATGTAATACCCTGCAACATCGCTATTAGGTTGGTGGTATGCTGTTCACTGAAAATTACATTATAATTACAATATAACACTGAAAAAGGCCATATATACTGGTACAAAGTTAAAACTGTAGTTCTTTGCAGAACCTCGCCAGTAGATGGCATGCAAATAGACAGACCTATGTAAACAATGAAGACCCCCTTTTTTACAGCTGATCTGAAGTGGTGCCAGGAGTCTGACCCCCACTGTTCTGATATTGATGGCCTATCCTTAGACATAATCTCAAAAATGAAATCTTCACCATTCCTTTACCAACTGTGTAATTTTCCACCCGAATTCTTGTTTACATTGTGCATTGGAATAGACTTGATGTTCGTGGCAGCTTGTTACTTATGCACACATAGCAATGTATGGTTGGCTGCCATAGTTACACATCCAGGACAGGACATTATTGTGTCCTTCAGCTCAATAGGGTTCAAAGGTGTTGCCCTACTATTTAATACTGATGACCAATCCTAAGATCAGTGGGGGTCTGATTCCCAGCACCCCGCCAATCAGCTATTTGAAGAGCCACTGAACACTGGTGTGCATTGGTCCTAGAGCAATGAAGTCAAATTCATCAGTCACGTGGGCTAGACATAGTCAGTCCCATTCAAGTGAATTGAGATGGGCTGCAATACCAAACACAGCCACTATCCAACACATGGCGCTGTGCTTAGTAAGCTGTGAGGAGGCCGTCGGAGGAGACCGTGGAAGTCAGATCCCCACTGATCAGATATTGATGACCTTTCCTGAGTATATGTCATCAGGATTAACAACTTGAAAACCCCATTTAATGTGTGAACAGCAGGGATCCACATTAGTATATGATATTTCAGCTTATGGACCATTATTATAAAAGCTTGTAAAGCCATTTTCATTTCCAAAGGGCCTCTGAAAAATAAGATCTGGATTTTTTGAAACATCTACTATTTTATAGGTTGTTTAGTTAGTTATCTAGTTAGTTGAGTTAGTTATATTGTTAAATGCAAACAAAAAAACAAAAAAACAGAAATTAAGGGAACACAAGTACAAATTAGCATGGTTTGTGAAGACATACTGTAATTTTCTTATTAGTAAAAAAAAAATGTAAGCAGGGCTGAAAGTCAAGCAGTTGTTCCACCTTATTACATTTTAGAAATTATTAGCCTAATCAATATATTTTTCAAGTATAACTGGCACTGATGCTAATTATGGTAATTACATTTTGTAATAGAAAGCAAACATCTGGACACCTGCTTTCTGTAGTTGGAAATTCAGAATGACAAGTGTGTGGTTGTTACACTTCTTCCTTTATTAGCATAATTATCTTCTCTTTTATTTCCTACTGCTGTCTCTACATGACTGAAGAAGTCAAAGGGAAAAACAGCTGAGGCAAAGAGCTTAAAGATGTTAATAAGAGGATCATTAATTATATGTCGTACATACATTAATATATGAAAGCCGCACCTTGTCATATTCCTTGTATTATGTATGCCTTTATATGTTTATTTACATAGCTCCAGCAGAGTATGCAAATGCTTTTCTGAGATTCAAGGATGGGGTTCGTAGCGGTAATGTTGCTCTACAGCTCATTCAGAGGAACATGTTACTTAGGAATGTATGGTGATAGCCTATTAAATGAAGTCCTGCTATAAGTATGTCAAATTAAAAATAATGAATACAGAAAAAGAATACAAAAAAATAAAAACATGAGAACAAAGCAAAACTAAGGCTAGTTTCACACTAACATTAAGACATCTCCAGCAGATATCTTGATCCAGCACATTCACTATAATGGGGACTGGCGGAGATGTTGAGAACCGTCTGGACAAAAAACACTGTGGTTTCCATCCAACCAATTGTTGGCATATTTGCCTAGTTTCGGCCGAATCTCCGCCGGTCCCCATTATAGCAAATGGAACTGGACAGAGATGCAGTAGCTTCTGGCAATGTCGGAATGCAGAGAGATTAGGTAGGCTGTTTCCTGTGTGAAACACAGTGTGAATTCCTGTCCCCAGTGGGGCTCACCATATAATTTCCCTATGAGACACACACTGGGGCCATTTCAAGGGAAATAAATAAACCCATTACTTTAGTTGTATTCCCCTCTTATTTTATTAAGTAATGAGAACCTGAGTTGAGATGGGGTAAACGAGCAACAAGAGTGTGAAAGTGTCAACGAACACCAAGAAGAGGCACCACTTTAATTTTTTGTTATTGGAACACCTATTCATCTATATAAGCCTCTGATCTTACTACTGACCCTATAACTAATATCTTATGTGAAAAAACAATGAGCTCACAAACTCAGCCCAGAAAGCCTGTCAGTTAGACACAAGCTTGGTCCCTCCACCACACCTCCACACTCATACCACAGCTCCTACTCCAGCCTCCTCACCTATCTACTTGCTACCATGTGTCTGGTAACATCTTGCAAGTGCATAAAAGGCAGAAGAGTCGCAGGTTTAGGGGTTTGTTCTGGGTTCTGAATTTATTTAGGGGTGTTGAGTATAGAGAATGTGACAAGGTAGACATTAGAAAGGAGACCCAAGCTTGTGGATGAGGCCAGGTGAAATAGTTTACTTAAAAGGAGTATGTCAACTATCTTTTTTTTTTCCACTTAAAAATACTAATAATTTTTCTCATCTGATTGTAGATTTGTTTGCTCTATTTCCTATGCAAGATTAAGGGAGCATCCATCTTGCCTGAGCTGTTAATAGCATTTAAAGATAGCCTTTACAGCAACCACATGAGCCATAGACATAACAGATTGGAGGGGACTAAATTACTTCGATGGTAGGGTTTTTTAGACATGCTTTGTGACCAGTGCAGATGCTATTGTACAGAGAGGGGGAGTATATAAGATGTTACCATCACCTATTGTGAATAATGGATCCTGTGTTATCTACTGTATATATTACTTGTCATTGTAATCCTGACAGTGATAATAACCAAATGACTGCTTAGAGGTAACCTAAACAGAACAGTCATGGTATATCATTAGGTTTAGTGGCCAATGTGAAAACTGTAGGATTTTAGGATTTTTTTTAAATATACTATAAGTTGAACATTTCAAAAAAATCTAAGAAATATATGTATAACATAAAGAAATATTCCCTTTATTCTACTTGTGTCTGATAAAGTATGTACGTTGCTATTAGAAAAGAAACATGTTATGGGTCAGTGACTTTAGACAGCAGTATGCTGAGAATGATCTTATTTATGGTATATATCAATAAAAAATGCAATTGCTGGTCCTTACTGGTACATGTACTGCCCATGAAAACCTTTCTGACAACAGTACTTCTTCCAGAGGCAAATGTCATCTGGGTTTTTCCTTGTTCCATAAAGTCTATTTCACGGACAAGTGCTTTATTACAACCACATTTAATTGCTAAAATTAGATTTCCCCTTCTCTACTAAGCAGCAGAAGAGTGATGAAAGTTGTCAACTTGCTTCACTTAAGTACTGCCTTTTGCCTCTCCTAAGTGATGCCAAAGGCATGTTCCAATCTGGTACATATAAAAGGAACACTACATGAAATACTGCAGCAGCAAGTGAAAGTGCAGCTCGGAGAATCAGGGACATAAACTTTTAAAAGCATAGTCAAATCCTAGTCATCCAGAAAAATAATCTCCAAATCAGTTTTTATCATCAAGTTTAATATTATGACTTTTCAGAAACTAGGGACAGTTTAAAAATAAGCAATATAGTATTTTGAATGTTGAAAGTTAACCCCTTCAGATAAGTCTACCCTAACCATTTGTAAGTACAGATGTAGCATCTCTGAATTTCAGTGAGATGTCACATTGCGGAGTGATATCACATTTCAAAAGCCATTGAAAGAAGTGAATTAAAAGTTTCTTGCCATTGTTTAATTAACTGGTTAAAAATCAAGATGAGGATTGCTATGTCTGTAAAAAATGTCAACAATTTACTGTAGTATCAGTTAGGCCACACCTATATCTCTGAAATATTAAAAGGGTTGTCTCACTTCAACAAATAGCATTGATCAAGTATAGAAAGTTAATACAAAGTACTTACTAATATATTGTGATCGTCCATATTTCTTCCTTAACTGGCTGTATTCATTTTTCCATCACATTATACACTGCTCATATACAGGGGTTACGACTACCCTACAATCTATCAGTGGTGGTCATACTTGTACACTATAGGAAAAAGCGCCAGCCTCTCTGGTGGCCGGGATCAGGGGAGTGCTTATAGGCTGGTGCTTTTTCCTATTGTATGCAAGCACGACCACCACTGATGGATTTCAGGGTGGTCATAACCATGGAAACGAGCAGTGTATAATGTGATAGAAAAATGAATCCAGACAGCAAAGGAAGCAATATGGATAATAACAATACATTAGTAAGTGCCTTGTATTAACTTTCTCTACATGATAAATGCTATTTGCTGAAGTGAAACAACCCCTTTAATAACATAGATAGAGATTAGAGAACACATAGGAGATAATAAATAGATAGATAGATAGATAGATAGATAGATAGATAGATAGATAGATAGATAATGTGGGTAGATTGATACGTTTCTAAAAATATAATGGTAAATGTTGCTGTTGCTAATATCTCAGATGTACAGTACAAGATCCTGGTTATTGAAAATCAGAAAAATGAAACTGACAAATATTAGATGGCTTGATCAATGGATAGCTACATGTAGTTCAAATAAATAATAATAATAATAATAATATAATAAGCTACATACAGTTTACTGGGCAGAAATCATATAAGCCTTTCCAGCCAACATAAATGCATAGTTCGGCTGCATTTACACAACCGTGGGCAAGCTGTTCCCATGTTGCAGACCACAAACTGCAGATCTGCAAAACACAAGCACTGGCCGTGTGCAATCCACGTCGTGGTACAGACCCATCGACTTCAATTGGTCAATGATCTGCAAGATGTGGCAAAAGATAGGGCATCCAATCTTTTGCAGTGTCAAGGCACAGACCCAGAAGTACACGGAAAACCTACAGTGTGCTTCCAGGTCTGTACCTCTGCATTGCAAAATATTGAAAATGTCCTATCTCTCGCTGTATCTTGTGGATCGCTAACCCATTGAAGTCAATGTGGTCAACACAACTTGTGCTCCTGTTTAGCAGGTCCACAGTTTGCACTCTGCAACACAGGCAACACACGTTGTTGTGAATGCACCCTTACTGAATGCAGCGTTTATAGGTATTGTAAATATAGGTGCAGATTGATAGCATGCTCCTTGTCATATAGCCTTACAGATTCTATTACTAGAGATTGTGGTTATAGATCAAAATGTAAGATGCTCGATCAATACCATGTCAGGCACGTGCTTGTCCAGTATTACTCTTTGGCAAGCCGGGGCTGAGTACATTAGAATGGTAACTAATTATGAACAGGCTGAAAAGCGCAGCAGCATTTTGTTGGTCAATAAATCACATTTTCACCCAACAAGCCGGTAAAGATAATATCTCCATGCTTGGGTGATAGCATTCTCCGAGCCATGTTATCTATTGAAAGAATTTCATGTCAACAAGACCTGAGAACAAGTGCTAATGTTTCCAGTCAAGTCATGTCTAGGGGGAATTCTATGTCGTTAGCAGGGAATCCGATAGCGAGTACAGTTTTTTTTTTTTGGCCAGTTCTGTATGGGGCTGTCAGCAGTGTCAAATGAAGCTGCTCAGGAGCTGAATGGTCTATGACTAGAAAGCTGCACATCTTTGCACTTTGTGAGAGTGGATCAATGACAGCTTATGCTGGGCTCTCAGATACTCCCTCCCAACTCTGCTAATGAAAGCTCTACTCAAACACGTAAGACTGCTAGGCCTCTAGGCAGCCTCAAGCCCAGCATTAGGAGAGCTTGCACTAAGCTTGTCTAGAGTATTCAAGCAGCTCCTTTCATTTCTAGTGACACTTTCAGGAAAGGTCATAAAAGATCAATAGCCTTAGGCCTCATACACACTGAGGGACTAAATATCAATTGTTTCTATGTTATGCTACTACTTTCTTAATAGTTTGATATCTAAACTACAATTAAACAAGGTCTGTCGATTAACCATATTGTGAATTGTAATACGTACGCAAGCAACACAGAAAATTGTGCTAGCAAACTGGTGGGCCATACAGTAAATCATTGCCTAGTGTAAGGGTAGAAGATATTCAGAATATCTAGATACAAAGCTATGCAACTGAAGTAGTTTTGACAAAAATATGTAGTCTTGCAGTCAAATAGTAAACTTGAGTCAGTGAGAAATTGCTGTAATTAGTTACATTACTTTCAGATTATTGCACAGATCACTGAGCTACCTGGCATCACATCTCTTTGCACTTGTACTAATCAAGGTAAAACATGTCCTTAATTAGACTTAGTTTCATAACTGTGTTTTTTGTGGTAGTATAGTAAAAAAAAGTTCTATACTTGTAGAAAAGCAATTCCCTTACAAATGGTATATTTCAATATGGCCTACAACCAACAGTCCAGATGAAGATCAGCTCTGTTATAATGGTTCTCAATATTTCCAACTTGCCTGTATTTTTTAGTAGTTCACTTGACGTGACCAGTTACTCATCTGAATGACATCTTGAATAGCAGGGCACAAGGATGCTCAGGATAACTGGGAACTACCAAATATCTTTTATGGTTACTTCCACCTATAAGGATTCTTACAGTAGATAAGCTCTTGTCTCTTACTTGGCATAAGCCACCACTGTCAACATTACCCTATACAGTACAGACCAAAAGTTTGGACACACCTTCTCATTCAAAGAGTTTTCTGTATTTTCATGACTATAAAAATTGTAGATTCACACTGAAGGCATCAAAACTATGAATTAACACATGTGGAATTATATACTTAATAAAAAAAGTGTGAAACAACTGAAAATATGTCTTATATTCTAGGTTCTTCAAAGTAGCCACCTTTTGCTTTAAATACTGCTTTGCACACTCTTGGCATTCTCTTGATGAGCTTCAAGAGGTAGTCGCCTGAAATGGTATTCCAACAGTCTTGAAGGAGTTCCCAGAGATGCTTAGCACTTGTTGGCCCTTTTGCCTTCACTCTGCGGTCCAGCTCACCCCAAACCATCTCGATTGGGTTCAGGTCTGGTGACTGTGGAGGCCAGGTCATCTGGCGTAGCACCCCATCACTCTCCTTCTTGGTCAAATAGCCCTTACACAGCCTGGAGGTGTGTTTGGGGTCATTGTCCTGTTGATAAATAAATGATGGTCCAACTAAACGCAAACTGCAACTCAGGATGCTGTGGTAGCCATGCTGGTTCAGTATGCCTTCAATTTTGAATAAATCCCCAACAGTGTCACCAGCAAAGCACCCCACACCATCACACCTCCTCCTCCATGCTTCACGGTGGGAACCAGGCATGTAGAGTCCATCCGTTCACCTTTTCTGCGTCGCACAAAGACACGGTGGTTGGAACCAAAGATCTCAAATTTGGACTCATCAGTCCAAAGCACAGATTTCCACTGGTCTAATGTCCATTCCTTGTGTTCTTTAGCCCAAACAAGTCTCTTCTGCTTGTAGCCTGTCCTTAGCAGTGGTTTCCTAGCAGCTATTTTACCATGAAGGCCTGCTGCACACAGTCTCCTCTTAACAGTTGTTGTAGAAATGTGTCTGCTGCTAGAACTCTGTGTGGCATTGACCTGGTCTATAATCTGAGCTGCTGCTAACCTGACATTTCTGAGGCTGGTGACTCGGATGAACTTATCCTCCGCAGCAGAGGTGACTCTTTGTCTTCCTTTTTTTGGGCGGTCCTCATGTGAGCCAGTTTCTTTGTAGCGCTTGATGGTTTTTGCGACTGCACTTGGGGACACTTTCAAAGTTTTCCCAATTTTTCGGACTGACTGACCTTCATTTCTTAAAGTAATGATGGCCACTCGATTTTTTTTACTTAGTTGCTTTTTTCTTGCCATAATACAAATTGTAACAGTCTATTCAGTAGGACAATCATTTATAAGGCAAGAAATCCCACTTATTAAACCTGACAGGGCACACCTGTGAAGTGAAAACCATTTCAGGTGACTACTTCTTGAAGCTCGTCAAGAGAATGCCAAGAGTGTGCAAAGCAGTAATCAAAGCAAAAGGTGGCTACTTTGAAGAACCTAGAATATAAGACATATTTTCAGTTGTTTCACACTTTTTTGTTAAGTATATAATTTCACATGTGTTAATTCACAGTTTTGATGCCTTCAGTGTGAATCTACAATTTTCATAGTTATGAAAATACATAAAACTCTTTGAATGAGAAGGTGTGTCCAAACTTTTGGTCTGTACTGTATTTCTTTTTATTCTGTTGGCCTTCTCCATGCAGAGATGTTGGTTCACAACACTTAGTGGGGTTTCACTCTCAACTACACAATGAGGGAAGGTCTCTTTCCAAGTCCCTTTGTCATGACAAGCCCCATAATGTACCACATGGGGAAAAATAACAGATGGTTATCCAACCTCATGTCTGCTTTAAGCTTATTGAGTCACCTGCAATCACAGTTCTAGACCACCAGGCATTAGGGTCTTCTGCCATAAATGCTGAGATAACTATCACACATTCTTGTTGGAGTGGCTGCTCTACTCTAGTGGCCTCATGAAAGTTAACTTCATGTTTAACATTTGCAGTTAGTTGTTCTGGTCTTTTATGGGGATAGTTAGCTGAGCAGGGTCAATCCATACTAATTTTGTAAGTGAAATGCTGCCATGGCAACTGGTCACTTGTCTTAGGAGTGTCTGCTCCATTATATGCTCCAGCACCATGACCCAAGTCTGCTCTGCCATGCACCACCTGGAAGGAATGCAGATGGTGAAATGACCCACTTACAAACAGATATTGGCTGGCACCATGCTCACTCTTTAAAAAAAATTGCTACCCAACCTGTCCTCAATGTAGACTGATGGGATCCATTCATATTTGCCTTTTTCCCTTTCTGATACAAAAAAGTTGAAGTGGTCTGGGATTACTTGAAGAGACAGAAGGAATTGAGCAAGCCTTCATCCACAGAAGTTCTGGGGTCAGTTCTCTAAAATGTTTAGAATAACCTCCTGCCGAGTTCCTTTAAAAACTGTGTGCATTTGTACCTGGAATAACTGCTGTTTTGAAGACAAAGGGTGGTAGTCACACCAAATCTTGATTTGAGTTAGATTCCACTTTTGCACATTCACTTTGCATTTTGTTAACTGATAAATATAAACTATTAACACTTCTATTTTTTAAAGTATTTTTTACTTTGCAGCATTTTTTTCACACTTACCTAAGGGCCCCTTTTCACTGCTTGATGGAGCAGGTGATTGAAGAATGCTTCTTTCCCAGCAATCACCTGCTCATCAGTGGAGGTGACCACTGCATGTACATGCAGCAATCTCCTCCATAGTATGGGGAGGAGTTCTGGAATGGCCAAGTCAAAGTCCTGACCTTAATCCAATAACAATTATATGGAAGGAACTGAATCAAGAAGTTTATGGGAGGAAATTGGGCAACATAACAGTGAAGCAGTTGAAGCAGTTATGTACAGAGGAATGGACTAATATTCTTTCATGTTGATGTGAAGAACTAATCAACAATTAGCGGAAGCGTTTTTTTACAGTTATTGTTGCCCAAGGAGGTCACTCCAAAAACTGAAAGTAAAGGTTCACATAGTTTTGCTATTCAAATATATAGGATCATTTTCTTCAAAAAATGACCAAGACCAGTTTTAGGATTTGAGTAAAAATCTGAGGAAGTTTATGCAGAAATATATAACAAATTCTCACGCTTTAAAACACTGCTGTATCTGTTGAACTGACCATTGTATGCTATCTGTTATCAGGTATCAAACTGTAGTTTGCATTTTTTGCATTCTATTTGTCCATTTGATGAAAATCAAGTAGGCGGTAGTTTTTAAATTTGTGTCTTTTTGCTCTGAGATTTGCAGGAAAAATAAGGATTTCAATTAGAATACAAAATGTAGTTTCTTATTATAGTGCACAGTAAGCGGACTTTGTGGTTTTTTGTGGGAACCATGTAACCTCCCTTAGGGTGTTTATTGTCATACTCGAGTGATGGATCCCGTTAAAGATCTGCATCTCTGAGAGGACTCTAAGGTGTCTGGAAAGCACTGACTTTAATCATAAACACCACAGCTGCCAGTGATGTGACCAAAAAAAAATCACCTTGATCCAATGCACACACACTCTTTGATGTCTCTACAGCAAGCGTCTTGGCCAAAGAAAAAGGTGCAGCTTTTTCACAAAAAAAAAAAACAATCAGTTCAGCCTGACAATTCCAAATCATAACCATATGGCTGAGCATAAAAGAAAAAAAAAGAAAAAATATACAAATAACTAGCATAACATTTTGTTCTAAGAGACTTGCAGAAGCTTCTGACAAATCATATCACAAAGTAGGTTTAAAACAATACTGTTCAGGTAGGAGAAAATAGTATGCAATATACAAATGTAGCATTTTTTACGGCACTTTATCCATTAAATAAACAGTTAAAGATAACTTTAAAGTGACACTTATAACAACAACAACAGCCATTGAAAATTAAGTTAAAATTTTCTTCAACTGTTTATTGCGTTATATATAAACCAACTGCCTATTATTCCCCTCATGCCACCAAAACAGCCCTGACCAATTGAGGAATGGTCTTCACAAGACCTGTAAAAATGTGAGCACCATCCATGAGGTGAGTTGAGCATCTTGCCTCAGGCAGCACTCTACTTGAACTGCAGGGGGAAGCAAACTAGCCCTCCGCCCTGCAGACATGTATGGAGTAGAAGATGGAGAAGCAGCAGCATATAAGTTTCTGCAGTGTGTGTCCTCTTATTCTGTATACACTGGCACTGCACATATACAGCATTTCACTTTTTGTCTCAGGGAGCAGAAAGACTCTGGCATTGGGGATCTGCAACCTTTTTTTATGAGGGAGGGGCCAATTCACTTTTTGACTCAGGCAGCAGAAAGACTGGGAACACACTGCGTCTGGTGGTTTCTTGTGATATCTGGAACTAGGCAATAGAAGCAAATCATTGATGGACCATACATTTCTGAGAAGAATAACAGAAATAACATAATTCAAAGAAAAAGTCTGTGCTTCACTCTCCATGTACATCATCTTTGGGCACCCATGGCTTGTTAACTGGTTCTCCTTCTTCAACACTTAGGGGGTCATTTATTATACTAAAATACATCTATATTAGGCATATTTCAGGAGCAGGTGTCGGCACAACGGTTAGTTGCGTCACTATTTGTGACTTCTTCCCGCTCACCCTAGGTCTAAAATTGTTGGCGTGCTGCGAACGGGGAAGGGGACTGGCCGGCAGGCCCATCTCATTCATAATTTTCTATGCCTGTTTCAGGCATTAGAAAATGGTCAAATGTATGACAGCTCAGAAGCTGTCTTAGATTTAGAAGTGGAGGTGGATGTGCCAAAGTTATATAGAGGCCTCTTCATAACTTCAGCAGATGCACCGCCACCCTTTATACAAGGTCTAGAAAGAAATGCAGAATCCTTCTCCTTTGTTGTTGGTGTGTTTCCCTACTTGCATTAGGACATGAAACTGTCCCGGACTGAGCAATGAATTCAGGGCACATTAGTCCAGGCAAAGAAAATTCTGTTCTGGTGGAATTTCTTCAATCATGTTATGATTAAACTGCTAATGAATAGAGATACATACAGCCAAAGGATCTTCGTTTTAATGTTGGAGGTTAGCTGCTGGCAATTGTTTGAAGTATTACTCATTATTACATGAACTACTACAGAAAATCTTGTCAATGAGCTGAAGCTATCAAGTATACCACACCTCCCATGTGCCCTCCTGCTTGTTTTTTGATCAGAATCTTTGGGATTATTGCACTATTGTATCTATGTTTTTGAATCAAGATCCAAAAGTATAATATGGGTTGACAGCCAAGTCCCATTCTATCTATGCTTTGCACTCACGGAAAAGATCTGCTGGTGCGAAAACATTTCTATGCTGCTAGTAGCTAATTTTGCAGCCAGCACGTTAAAAAAAATGATTAGATTTTCAGTAGTACAAATCTGTAATCACAAGTTAAAGACCACCAGTCTACAAACTAGTGTGGTCTCTAAAGAACATTGGCCTCATAATTGTTGAAATATCTGTTTGAGTTTAGGAAGACAGTAGGTTAGTGCTATTCATACAGACCCAGTGCATCATATTAAAGAGGATATTTCAATAAAGAAGATTATTTATATATATATATATATATATATATATATATATATATATATAATTCCTCAAAAGGTATACATGATAAAATTTATCTTAAATTCTTTCTAGCTTTTGCTTAGAAAACCCATAGTGACGAAGTAATTCGTCACAAACCAAATTTTTTGTAAAATTCGGCGAAGCAGCCAAATCAAATTTTCCAATACTTCGCTCATCACTAATGATCACTATAAAGAAATGGTTAAAATTGTGGAAATGTAAAGTTTGCTGAACAATTGCAAAGAATCCTGGGTATGGTTATGTTGCCAATATCAGCTAGAAGTGTTCATTTAACCTTTATTATCGAAGTACAAAGGAGCATGATATGTTCAGACAGTGCTGACAGTTGTAGTTGGAGTTATATGATTTGATATGTATACAGCACACCGGCTTGGATTTCACGTTAAAGCATTGCTCCCTTGAACAAAACACGCTCAGGCAGAGACATATGTTTGATATCTCATTTGGGAAAAAAAAAGGTACAACATATATTTTGAGTTAATGTGGAACAATGCTCATCTCGCTCTGTTTCCCTCTTCCTCTCCTGATGTCTGTAAACCACAAGGGAAGAGAAAATACTTAATTTGTATCTAAAGGACAATACCTTTTGGAAGATCGCTCCAGTCCAATAAAGTGCTTAACGCACTCTTTTGCCAGAGGCCTACATAAATCAGGCAAGGAAGGGGAGTCAGACTCAAAGTGACTGGTAATGCCTAGTGAATTCCTCAGTGCGGCTCAGTTTGATTTGGTGCGCATTGCATGCAGATGTCAGGTATTTTAATAAAGAGCTTCATTGTACAAGGGTCCATTCCTGCTCCGTAGGCCTTTTCAGAGAGGGTGGGAAGGAAAAAGGAGGGGGAGAGGACTGCTCCAGCTGGGTCTGGAAACTCTGTCTGAGTCAGGAAAACCACAGCTCATAAGTAAAGAGGAAGCATAATGTTCTACAAGGACAAAACATTAGCAAAAATGTCACTCAGGCCTAGTTCCACATGTTGGCTGCTCTAGGCCTCTTCCTTCTAGCATGCCCGAGTGATATAAATTCCATCTGCTCGGCAGCCAAGTGACAAAGAAAGAAATACCGGCATCTGGTCTCTATTGCTGTCGGCTTTTTTTCTTCTTCTTCTTTTCTATGTTCTATGTTAGTCCTTAGCTAGAAACATATGAGGAGATGAAGGTGCTGGCAAGCAAGTAAAAAAGCTACACTGGCACAAACAAGGGTCTCTGCTGCTTTTCACACTTCACTATGAATTTTTACAGGGAGAGAGGCGGTGAAGAACTGATAAACTGGCGTCTTGAAGCCAAAGGCCTGGAGGTCATTCTTTTTTTTACTTTCAAAAGTTCTCATCTGCAGACAATGCAGGAAAGACATGAATTTGTGTGAAAACACAGGACACATAGACTGATAGATGATATAATAGGTGACAGATAAGTACTGATAAGCAGACAATGCAAGATGCAAGCCAAACTGTAGATTTGCCCATTTGTGGATTTTGGATCAAGGCCCACCTCAAAAGTTTCTGCCAGAAGCAGCAATATACTCATCCTTTAAAACCTAATTCCTAAAAATTCTGCCTTATCAATCCAACAAAATCCCACAAATTACATTCACTAGTTCACAAATGTCCTCCCAACTTAACCGAGGACTGGAGGCCATCTTCCATAACTTCTCCTGAATGAGACTTCCTAGCCCTTTTTGAATTACTGTCTGCGACCACTTCAGTAAGGGTCTGCTACTATTAGCGTTGGAGACTTTTTAGCAACATGAAATGCACCTTGGGAGGAATATAATATGAAGGAACACTCTATTAGTCAATGAAGTCCTTTAGGCATGTGGCGGATTGGACACTGCATTGTGGTTTCCATTATAAAGGGAAACCTCGGCAAAGATAGCATTGTTAAGCAACTATGATTATGAAGAAATTAAGTTTGATTACAGGAACGCATAATTTGGAGAAAAAGCATCACACAGGACAATGACTACAATCATGATGCATGGTACGATGTATCTTTCCCATTTGTTTTAAACTTTGGTTGTATATTCATTGTTTGCAAATATATTGCAACCCCCTTGACTTCACATTGGTGTACATGGTGTCATCCATTCTAGCATTATTATTGTATCTGTCCCATAAGTCACGCTTTGTTTAATGACTAAACTATTAATATTAATTCATCATGTACAATTTATAACATTGAGATATTCTCATTGAAAGGTACTCAATGATCCACAAAAAATCACAAATGCAGTTAATTCAAATATATTCTATACATATATTCCACTGGCCATTTTGTTCCCAGTTATATTTTGCAAAGTATGAGCTGGCAATATGGATTTCCTTGTTGAAATTATAAAAAATTATTATAAAAGAAGACATTAGCTAATGCATGATTTTTTAATAGCCGGGTCTGAATTTCTTTGTCAGACCTCTTTGTCAAGACTTCTGAACAGAGAAGTGACAACAACCCTCTTCAAACATACAGGAAGACACTGAAGAAAAACAAGGTCTGTCATCTTTTCTGGATATCTCACAAAAAATGAAATTATCCAGGTAATGTCAAGAGTGAATTGCTTTAGCTATATGCTTGAACTATACTAGTTGGCCTGTGCACCAGTCGGCTGTGAATGACATGCGATGGGCCAAACCACTAGGGAGCACAGACTGTGAGTTATTAATGGTGACAGGTATACTACCTGGGAGACAGGTTGTGAGGGGAGGGGGAGATTATTTATAAGTGAATGGTTAACAGCTGTAGATACTGCTAAGCATTACATGGATGCCACAAACTGTACAGATCAGAGCGCAAGTTATTCAAGCTCGAACGACCTGCCTGTCACTAGAACGAGCCAAGTGCTTGCAAATTGAAGTCAAGAGGTAGAGGGAATGAGGGGACTATGGAACAATGCTCTCCTCTCAGGCGGCACTGTCATCACAAAGTGAGGGACGTTGATGTGAAAGAGATAGTGCTGTCATGAAATATGCTTCTCAAACTGCATGAGCTTCAATGATGAGGTTAAGAGATTTGCTAGATTTCCTCAGCTTTCCCCCCCATCCTCGCACCCTACACACTCTCTCTCTCTCCCCTCCCTGTCCTCCAGGCCTTTTAGCAGAACAGATGTAAAATGTGTCCGGCACAGATGCCAAGACACTAGGCAGAAAACACATTTTATATGGAATACATTTTGTTATTTTATCTTGAAAGTTAAGCTCTTAGTGGTTTGAGTGTTGTTACTGATGTGAGTGATGCTCCTACTGCAGTTACACAGACTGTATGGAATAAAATATCACAACTAGGCACAAAGGTGTATAGAGAGACATAATGAGAGATTACATCTGCTGCTGTATGAAGGAATACTCAAAAATACGTCTTCAGATGTAATGAAGCTTTTTAAACTTATCATCATGTACATGATGGTCAGTTTCCAAGTCATGTTTATGACGCTGACCATTGTTTCGGGAGTGGACATACCATTGGTGCAACCTGTGTGGCTGCACAAGAGCATGGTAGCTAAGGGGGCCTAATCACTTTAAAAGCATTTTACCACTATTTGGCCTCCGCTAATGAATTTCATGGCCAAAAATTACTGGTAGGTTGTTAGAGAGGGTACTTAATGATTAGATGTTGGATAACAAGGAGCCGATGTTCTGCATAGGGTCCTCAGCTGCACATGTCCGCCCCTGCACTGTTTCACCCTTATCACTCACTTCACCTCAGTGCTATCCTCACCTGGTTAATGCTGTGGGACAGAGTATCCATGGCCAAGAGACGTATCCGTTTTCACATAGAAAGAGAGTCATTCACTAAATCTTTAGGCAGTAATTAAAAAGTAGCTGACATAGTAAAAAGGTTAAATAAGAAACCAGACAACACAGAGTCTAGCTAGCTCCGAAGTTGCTATAATCTACCGGCCTACATTGTAGTGACTGGCTATACAAAAAGTATATGAGACTAAACAAAGGTGATGTAGAATATGTTGGCACTACATTAACAACCAGAAATAAGTAATTGATATTATAGCTTGCCCACTGTTTGGAACCATTACTATCACTTGACCAACATTGAGGTTATTTGTTGAATGTTTTGTTAATTAGAAGAACTTATAATTGCACACTAGAAAATCTTACAGTTGGCCAGTATATATACCCCTGATCGAAGCTTAATGCCTGTGGGAAACAAAGAATCTCCACACTGAAATCCTACATATCAGATTCCTTTTTCTCTAGCATCTGTAACTGGGGGATAGTCAGGACACCCTAATACACATTAGATTATCAGTCAACCCCACTGAAATCAGCAGGTTTGGATGACTTTTATTGAAGTGTATGGTAATTTTATAATGTTCATGTCAGCAAAGGAACATCTGCCTATGTAGTCTTATATGATAGAGTAGAGGGCCACACTTATTTCCATATGTTATATCAAAATGGTTGTTTTCTACACAAACTAGACAGAGACATTTTACATTTTGTTAAACTGCTGAGTGCTTTTCAGACTTGCAGAGATGTTGCTTCACAGAACTGTTTGAGGGATGTGTAACAGCACAGTAAACAAAAGCCACAGGATAATTATAAAACATATGGTCCATAACCACCCGTCTGTTTATTTTATGGACGCTAACATTATTTACAGTGTATTTGTGGTTAAAATTAATAGATGTGTGTTGTCCAAAAAAAGACTTTTTCTTTCTGTTTTAAACTATTTACACAAAGCCTTCCAGCCCGCATCTGCAGCATGGCTCTCTGTAAAGTTCTATGATTGTTTTTGCATGTTCTTAATGATGTCTGAAAAAGATGTAATCCAAAAACAGAATGTTGCCAGGAACATTAACAAGAAGGGTACAGTGTGAAAATAAGCATATCTCTGTGCCAAGCTTGTAGAGAAACACAATGAAATTCACTTTTATTCCTCATCATTTTTTTTCAAATAACAGCTCCTTCAAGTTTTAAGTAGGAATTATCTAGATCTAATGATTTATGTTCCAGAAAGAAAAAAATAAACTTCACTTGCTTCATTTGTTAAATTAAAGAATAGACACTGCAATTAAAGGCTGTGTTTTAATTGCTCATTTACTTCCGAAATGCAAAATTTTGTAACTTTATACATATAAACAATTTCCTACCACTTTGATCCTGTAAAGTGTGTTTAAGTGTTTCACACAGATGACTTTACTGTTAAAACTGACATAAATGCAGAAATATAAAATGCACTGCCCCTGTTTCTTATGGCTCTCTCTGCTCTCCCTTCTCTCATTTCTAGAAAGAGCAGCAGTGAGGGGGAGAAGGTTGTACATAGCAGATCAGTGTAGAGATGGAGGGAAACAGTGATGGACATCAGCTCACAAAGTCTGTAAATAGGAAGAAAACCACTCTCATAGCAGTGTGCAGGGAGAGAATTATATAGGCTATGTGCAAGTGTGGAGAGAAAGTTGAACCCCCACAGCAAATTCTGCAGGGGAAGGGGAATGATCTACTCCTCAGCATCAAAGACAGCAAAAGTGAGAAGCCTTAAGGAGCTATAAAAGGGGACATCAGTATAAATATAAAGCTAAGCTAATACATAAGGGCTAGCAAAGATAGCAGCATCCTGGACACACAGATATTACATCTAGGATGTATTATCAGGAGGGACATATCCACATGAGAAAAATCTGATAGGAGCAAGTTGTAAATTGAATGTCAGACTGTCTGACAATGAATGAAGAAATTAATATTTCAGACTGAAACTTAGTGCAACTTATTTTTTTACTCAAAAAATATTTTTTTCCAAGTCACATTTGCCTATTGTTATAAAGTGGATGTGGATCTGCTCCGTCTACTGAACAAATTTTACTTAAGGGTGTTCCTAAGAGCGTTATCTAATTGTCTTTTCTGGTCATTCCACTTCTGCTACAGAACCACCAGACTGCTAACCTCTGGAGTAATCTCTGTTCAGTAGACTGCTGTCCTACACTGGTGTAAAACAGAGAGAGGTCAGACAAAACTATATTCTGGGACAAGACAAAGTAAGGTCAGGCAGAGTTTGTACAATCGAAAGTCAATCCAAGGATCAATTGGCTGAAGGTAAAATCAGGAGACAGGAAAATGTTGGTACAGAAGACAAGACAAGTAGCATACCTTTGAAGCCTATTGCAGAGGCACCCTCCCACTGGCGAAGGTGGCTTAAATAGGGAAGAAAGAGCACACCTTAAGGAGGCTGAACCAGTAGGAAGCAGACCTTGGCTCGCATAGTGAGAGGAGGGAAACAGTGAGCACAGGCCACCTGGAGAGTAGAGCTGGCAACCAAATGAGCACTCCAGTGACCAAGAATAAGATGGGAGCAAGCACAGACTGCCAGTGCAACATCTATATGCTTGTAGCTTTTAATCTCACAAAGACTTACCAAGAAACTAGTACAGCACTGTATATGATAGTAAATATGCGTTCACATAAACATTTATAACTTTTCACAGCATGTTGATTTTAAAAAGGGTATCTATGGATCAATACATGAATCTGCCCTACAAATTAATGCAAGTAACATAATTGTTATAACAAAAGCAAACAAAATACAATGAAAATATGTTTCAGAAATATGTTGTTTAATTTGTTGACTACATAGCTAGTGGTTTTCAAAATTGTTGCTTTACTTTTTGGAACAAGAATACAGTTTTTTGTACCCCTTAGGCCCTGTTTAAAAGCAGCTTTTGACAGTGGAATATGTCACAAATTCTGTGCCTAAAAGCCATTCTGTGCGGCCTTGCGAAATTTGCATTATGCAACCATGGTTTATAGCAACAACCATGGCAAGAAATGAAATGGCTGTTCTTGGCGCAGTCACAGCTATAAACCGCAGTTGCATGAATGACAGAGCTACTTAAACATTAATGCAAGCATGCTTGAAAAAGAACCTGTTATGATTTGAAACATCCCAGTCAACACTATTTCTACTCTTTAGTGTTCATGAGTTAGGGGCCGTTTAGGCGGCCATGGTGTTGCAGATCCGTAAAAATGAGGATCTGCAAAACCACGGATGCCGACCAGTGTGTGTTCCGCAATTTGCGGAACACACATGGCCGTCACCCCATACAAAATGCCTATTCTTGTTCACAATTGTAGACAACAATAGGACAGGTTCTATATTTTTTCTAATATCTAATGCCAGCAATTGAAATGAATGGGGCCGTGTCTATTCCACAAAATTGCAGAATAGATGCAGCCCCATTCACACGGTCGAGTGAATGGGCCCTTAGCCTTCTGACATCTGTAAAGAGCAATTACATATACTGTGTAATATACAATATAAGATAATATAGAATATATAGGGCTGTAAAGCCCTAGAATGTTCCAAAACTTCAGTATGATTAGATAGATAGATAGATAGATAGATAGATAGATAGATAGATACAAAAGAAAAAAGATATCGGCAGCACCGCACAGTACAGCTGAGGTGCAAGCCCAGTGACCTGACAGCGATGCAATAACAAAAATCAAAAATCAGGCAGCACTCTCAAAAAAGTAAAAGGCAAGCTTGAAAAAGGCTCAGTCGAGCCGAAACGTCGCACGTCCCACATGGGTAAATAAATTTTGATTTGCCTTTTACTTTTTTGAGAGTGCTGCCTGATTTTTTATTTTAGATAGATAGATAGATAGATAGATAGATAGATACTGATATAATACTGAAATAAGGATCATTGTAGGGATTTAGAGTGAAGTATCTTTTTGCATCCTCTTTCTTCTGAGATGTAGCCAAATTTCTACCTTGGCAAGGTGCCTGCTTTGATTTCCTGATCATCAGAATAGCCAAAAGTCCACTTGAGCTTGGATCCCACTGTGATTTTCTAACAACTTCCACACACAGTCCAAGCCTGAATATATTGACTATATGTTTTCCAATAAAATAATTCTTAGCTAAAAAATGGGAGACCATTTATATTCTACATTCTTTGCATGAATCCCGAAAAGCACTTTCAGATGTTGGCCATATGGGAGTATGCTGTGTGAAAGGTTGGCAAATTCTTATTGTCTGTAAACTCAGCAGTGTGAAATAACAACAGTCTGAGACTCAAGTAGAACTCTAGCTATAATACCAGCTTTTGACTTCTCATAAAGGATAAGGCAAAGTGAGTCGGTTACTGAGAGTAAGTGGCTGTCTGGTTTAAAAAAAAATTCAAATACCGTATATAATTTGTGAAGTTAATCAATAGAGGGAGGTTCACTATTCAGGGCCATCATCTATCAGCCAGAGAAGAGTTTAAATTTAAGTTTAAATGTAACTTTTTTGGCTATTTTTAATTTCATCTATTTTTTTTTTTTTTTATTCTCTCACCTGAAGTATATATCCACGGACGTAGTCCCGTAATGTCCATCCTAGGCCATGCAGGATGTGTAAAACTTCTTCTTGTTTGAGCACACTGAAGAGACGGTCCAGCAGAATCTTGAGCCGCACAGGCACGGCCTGTGTACCATACAGCATCAGGCTGCTGATGTCGAACACTACGTTGGATTGTACAATCTCCACTTGTGTTGGGTGGTACAGATGCTGAGTGCTAAGCTTGTCCAAAGCTACATCAATAGGGAAAGGTAAAAGAAAAGACAAAATATGTGCATTAAAAGATCAGCCAATAATGGTGATGACTTGAAAGTGGATTTTTCAAGCAACAATGACTAAGTCACTCTCAGTCTTCTTTTAACTCAATTAGAGATGTTCAGGCTGAAGGAATGGCAGTGTCAATAGCAAGAGGGATTTTATGTAAAAGCTAGCAGGGCTTAGAGAATATACTCCTTAAGGATAACATCTTGTCGAGTAAAGAACTGTATGTGTGTATACAATAAAGAGACTATGGAAATCTCTTAGCTTTATTGCTAGAGTATGAAGTTATGTAAAACCAAAAAGTGGATACAATAGAGTTTATACAGACCAACGTCTTCTGTGCTTCTGTTCCTTGACACATAAAAAAGATCATGTATACGTATAAGGAGTGACATGATATTACTAGTTAGAGCAGTTTTTCCAAAGGAAATCTAATAAAATGTTAGAAAATGCTATTCTAAATTCCCCAAAACATACACTGAATTTTAATTTTATGACCAATAGCGGTCTAGTGGGGCTTCAATGTCCTGTGGTCCAACATAGGCCAATGACATCAGTGAGCTTGGCAATACAGTTGCACAAATCTCATTTCTCTCCTGGATACCAAGTTGTTTTTACCTACACCGTAAAAATAAGAACCCCTTCAGTAGTGTGGGCAGGACAAAGTAAAGTCTAGTTTTCGGCCTAGGGATGTAAACAATGATTTTCTTGCTTGAAGATCGCAAGATCTTTCATTATTGAATGACTTTATCTGTGTAAAGCACCCTTTACACTGCTCAATTGATCAGACAATTGTGAGGAAGGATGCGTTCCATCCCGACAATTGCTTGCTCGTCAGTGAATAAGAGTGCTGCGTTTACATTCAGTGATGCCCTCCACAATATGGGGAGGAGCAATTGCTAATGCCATTGCTCATTCCCCATACAGAAATATTGTTTTCCGTAAGTAGTGTGTTGTTTAAGATAGCACGATTTGCTGCCGGCAAACAATCATTTAGGTGTCCACACCAATTACGGGTAATCTATGGCACCTTTACAATGGCAGATTATTGCTAATGAGTGTTTGTATGAACGCTTGTTAACAATAATCTGCCCAAATATCAGGCAGTTTAAAGGGGCCTTTAGGATGTGTAAGACTTGTGTAAGACTGGACAAAACTTTCAAGTCATGCTCATCTTTAGAGCTAAAAATTAGAAAATAACTTTTACTACAATTCATTGAAGGGTTGTCTCATTATTAACTGTGCTTGCATACTACAAGGATAAAACAATCCATCCATTGTAACCATCATCAATCTCTAAAAATATGTAGTTGTGGTGCTGAGAAAACATTCTTCTTTTTTTTTCCAGAGGACACCAGGTTTGTCATTGACCATAATGGAAGAATCATGCAGTGTCCGTTCTAGTGATAACCAAGGTCACATTAGTTGGACTTAGAACCCACCAACCAAACATTGATGGAATATCTTAGCAATTTGCTTTTATTGTGCGATTAGACAACCTATTTATTATACCTGTATTCTCATAATAAGTTTAATTTTGAGAACCGTAAGCTATGTGAGTACACTGACTAGGCAACAGTACAATTTTCCTAAATCTGCCCACCTTTAATGTCCAAAGACTATATTCTACAATTACTTTGACTAATTATTACATGATGAATACAGTGCTAATTACCATAAAACTATTAGAAAAAAGCATAGTAGAAAAAGTATATTCAAAGCATGATCTAAACCTAGTGGTGCTGAAACACTAGTACGGTATAGTTGTACTACACTCTCTCCACCTTAGCATTATAATATACCACTGTGAATTAGGAGGTCTTATTTATCTAACCAGTTAATACCGCAATCTTTATATCTGTCGACCCATAAACTAGATATGATTACAAGCTGTTCTATCGGTTAAAGTGACTGTTTATCTGATAAGCACTCCAGCTGTGAGCAGCAATTTTACCAGCCAAAACTTTGTGAGTGCCCTGAGTTTCAATGTGTGCAGTCACTGAGCAAGGAGCAATTACATGCTGGGCGAGGGGGACTTAATGAATCTTAAAACCACATACTTTGCAGAGTAAAGAAGCTGACATTTTGGAGGAAATGGACTGAAAAGGGTCCTTGTGTTACACAAGAATGAGATACACAGCTGCTGCAAATTCAAAATTTAAAGTGCTTATTTCGTAGTTTTTCAACTGGTGAGTTTTTAAGGTTTGTTTTGGTTGAACGTCAAGAACATATTGGCTTTCTAGTCAGACTGTGAACTAGAAGTTTTTCACTGGTATTTATGTACATATGGCTGCTTCTGGTTATTCTCTATGGAGACAGGGTGTATTTAAAAGATGCTGGAAAGGAAGGGTTAGTCACCTCCTAAGGCTAGGTTCACACTTGTGTTTTGGTTTTTTTCTTTGCTTTGGGAAGGGGAGCGAGGGACCCTTTTTCTCCCTACAATAGACAATCATGGATTGAGCACCTGAAGTATGTATGAAATTAATGTTCTTGATATATCAGTAGTAATAAGTCAGAGCAATTGGACTTTTCCTTGAAGACGTTTCGCGAGTCAACCATCTGGTATTCTCAAGCAGAATGAACTTCTAATTGAGAAGGCCACTCAGATGACTGGTGAAATGTCTTCAAGAAAAAATGAATTACCATTGAAATGATTACCATTGACATACCATGCACTGGATGAATCAGGACCTTCACAGCAATGTCCCTAATACGTTTTCTGTCTTTAAAAATGTGTGTCCTCCATGTTTTCATTATGAGGTCAAAAGGAAGTTGATCGACAGAATGCTACATTTTTATTGGGGCATAAAACTGGTTTATAATGGAAAGAATTGAAATATTACCTATTTGTCATCAGTTCTAAAGTTTTAAGATTTTTAAAACCTAAAAGACAAGTCAACATTATAATGCATGACACAGATATATATCCTGATTTGCACCACCTAGCAGAGGACAAATCTGCATTGTGATTTTTACGGAAAGATTCAATCATAGGCCAATTAGTATGATACGTTTGCTACACAGTGCTGATATCCTTTTATGTAGTATCAAGGTCTACAGACTCCCCAGTAGCAGTGCTCCAGTTGTCACTTGTACATTTGGACCATCCATATCTATGTCACTGGTACATATCCACTATAGATCTATTCTATTTTAAAACATACTTCATTCTTTATTATTACATAACTAAGTCCACATCTACGGGCTGTTGGTAAAAAAGTTACACCATTAATTGCCTATGTAATTGCTACTTAAGCTGTACCAGATACATGCAACGTGTCCTACAGAATTCTAGACCAAGTGTCAGGGCTGGGATACACAGATAAGGGGTAAGTAATCCCTAAGCTTAATCCCAACCCCTTTCCCTGCCTATTGCCCGCTCAGGCTAACCCCTGAGCCGACAACCTGAAGACTGGAAATACACTAACAAAAGTGCAGGGGATGGGAAGACAAACAAGACAGACAAACAAGAACCAAATGGGTAGTCAGGAAGCCGTGTCAAAACCAGGAGAGTACATCAGGAACAAAATCAGCAAGCAGAGAGAAGTAGTCAAAAAACACGCCAAGGGTCAAAGAACATAAAGAGTCTAAACTGCAGAGCAAGAATGTCAAACCAGGTAGTAGCAAGGAAACTCCAAACACTGGCAGCTAGGTTAAAGTTAGAGGGCCTTAAATACCTAGCAGACCCTACCCAACCAGCTGACTGGGAGGAGAAGCAAGGAACAAAAACTTAACTCATGATATACCAATGAACAGAAAATAAACAGACACTATATTGCTCGCGTTTTCCGGCGACCAGTAACAGGCCGTGAGCGAGAGTGCGCACCAGCCACGTCCCTGGCACTTATGACCGTTGCGCGTGTCCCCTGCCTGGGACGCGCATCCACAGCCAGAGACCGCCGGCTGGAGGAGGAGCCTGCCGAAATAGCGGACGAAGCCTGACCCCGGGCAACCACCTCGCCACCAGAGTCAGGGGCAGGACCAGCAGAACGGGTGCAATGACTGCCGGTCCTGACACCAAGTCTCTGAGACTAGTCCAAGCTTTGAACAAATAAGTGACTTGTTACAAATTATAGCAACTTCTGTGACCCTAGCAAAATCAAAACCTCACGTAATAACTAATAAAAATAGCCAGTAGGACAGCAGGTTTCAGTAATATTAGTCTACTTTATATTAACCCCATTACAAACTCTAGAATATTTTAAGGTTTTTCATGATCTTCTTTCTCTACATTTCCACATTTAACAGTAATTAGTTTTTGTATTTACAGATCAACTATGGTAAGTCTCCTCATAACTTTCCCCCATTTAAAAGGGTATTGTTTACTTGACCAGTCTAAAATCGGCACTGCCTATGGCAAGCTGAAGCGTGACAGAAATTTCTGCTGAAAAATATACTTCTTATATGTTTTTTTTTCCGACTGTCCAACTACAAAATTTTGAGGTTTCAAAGAACTTTAGAGTTAGGTTTGGATCCTTAAGGCTGCCAGTTTTTGCTGGAAAAAAACATGTTAAGTTTGATAAAGTTATGCTTTTAATAGTTTGAGAAGAAACCTACAAAATCACTTTGAGAAAAATGGATTGAGAAAAAGAAATTGAATTCAAATGACTAGGTTTATAGGAGTTTGTGTTCAGTTGAGCTGAGAACAGCAGGACTAAGTAAGTTTTGGTTAGAGGAGATGACAAGTGTTTCATTAGGGGCTCTTGTGATCTTGCTGCCTTGAGCATCAAGCAGAACTTGAGGGGATTGTAGTTAACAGAGCCTTGCATTACAAGACATCTTCAAATCAAGCAAAAGTGTGTTGAACAGATGGTACAGAACACAGACATGTCACAGGTCTTGAGACCAGGTAAAATGGAAGTGGAATACATTTTAAAAAGCACTGCGGGGCTTTGGAGAGAGGAATTTAATGAAAACATCCATGTTCGCTCTGAGGACAAGATAATGTTAACAGGCTTTCCATAGAGAGCTAAGGCCAGTTTTAGAGGGCCATTTGCCCTGGGCCTTAGCTTAATTCAGAGATGTCAAACTCAAAAGACACCAACAGCTACAGTGACTGTATAAATTTAGAGAGAAAGCTTTGTCAGAGCGGGGGTTACTTCTCCTAAACAATAAAATAAAGTTTTTCAGTGCTTCTTTAGCTTTTTTGACTGATACAATTCTTTAGACTAAGCAAATGTGGCAATATTTCTACTAGTTGTTTCATAAGAAGATTTTCAAACATATATTACAATTATTATCTTTAAAATGTAGCTTGATCCTGCTTTATACAGTCAATGACCCCTCATAGAATGAGTTAGCATTACATATATAGCAAGTACATATACAAGCATCATATGCAAGCATCATATACTTAGACCAATGAGAACACATAAGCATAGTTTAAATAAGGTGATACAAATCTTACTCTGGCATGACAGACCATGACAAGCTTTTTGTTCCCTTCAACTAGTATTCACTACCATTCCTCCCAGTGCTGTTTCGATGTGTTTTAATTAGAGACAGGGGCGTAGCTATAGGGGGTGCAGAGGTAGCAGTCGCTATCAGGCCCACGAGAATGAGGGGCCCAAAGACCCTTGTGCAACATAAGAAGACATTGGTATTATAGAAAGTGCATTCTGATCAAGTTACATCTCTGTCTGGAGGGAAGAGGTTAAGTCAAGAATCTGGCATGGGGGGTACCATTTCAATTTTTGCCTCAGGCAGCAGGAAGGCTATGTGTTCCCCTGCCCCTGGCCACAAAGCACTGAGGGAAGGGGGGGCCCAAGCTGAACTCTTGCACCAGGGCCCATGAGCCTTTAACCCCTTCAAACAGCAGAGACTTGCCCCTACTTACCGATGTACCGATCGGTAACTAAAGCTATTAGATGCTGTGATCTCACGTGATCACGGCATCTAATAGCGCTAAACCCGGAAGCGTTCACTTCCGGGTGTCCCACGCACGCCCCCCCTGTGGCCATCAGGGCACCTGCGGAGGGTTTGAATGCTGTAAACCTTGCTGATGAGGTTTACAGCTTTCAATGTGCAATTCCTAGTTTGGCCACTAGATTGCAGGCCAGGCTAAGAAATGAGCAAAAGGGATATTAAATTCAGGATTTAAAATCCCTGATTGCTCAAAAATAAAAAATAAAAAACAGGATCTATTTGCTCATATGTGAGCCTTAAAATAATCACAAAAAAAATTAAAATATATAAAAATAAAAAAATATAAAAGTTTAAATAACCCCCCTTTCTGTATAATTAAAAAATAAATACCTAAATAACAATAAATATAGACATCATTGGTATCACTGCAACCGAAAACGCCCGTACTTTTAAACTATAAAAAAAAAGTTCCAATACGGCGAATTGTGTGACGGAAAAAAAACGTCAAAATGGCTGATTCACTTTTTTTGTTGCTTTTTTTTCTAAAAAAAAATTTAATAAAAAGCGATTAAAAAGTCATACACACCCCAGAATGGTATCAATAAAAAGTTCAGATCGCCCGGCAAAAAATGAGCCCCCATACAGCTCCATACACATAAATACCAAAAAGTTATAGGGGTCAAGATAAAAAAAAAAAAAGAAAAAAAGAAAAAAAAATTCCAACTTTATAATTATTTTATCACTATTAAAACACAAGAAAAACTATACATATTAGGTACCGCCGGATTCGTACTGACCAGTAGAATTAAAGTAACTGGTTAATGAACATAGAACGCCGTAAATAAAAAACCCATAAAACTGTAGCGGAATTGCGGTTTTTTTGCAATTTCACCCTATTTGGATTTTTTTCCCGCTTCCCACTACACTATATGCAATATTAAATGGTGGCGTTGGAAAGTACAACTTGTCCCGCAAAAAATAAACCCCCATACAGCTATGTGAACAAAAATATAAAAAAGTTATGGCTCATGTAAAATAGGGTAGAAAAATGAAAACGCAAAACCGAAAAAACTCCCGGTAGTGAAAGGGTTAAGCTACGCCCCTGATCAGAGATGAGTGAATTGCTCACAATTTGATTATTTTCCGAATCGATTCTACCCAAATGGAAAGTGTTCTAGTATGCCTAAAATTCACACTTTACTACACTATTTTTTCTCTCTAGTTTCTCACTGTCTCACAATTTTTATATTTTTTTATCATTTTTTCTTTTTTTCTCACTCTCATTTAAAATTGATTCACTCATCTCTAGTTTTAATTATGGATATTTAATAAAGATGACATTTATATTACAACTAGCTGAAGGACCTGGCTTCGCCCGGGTATATTTAAACTATTTCATTTAGTGTTTGTGTGTGTCGTTAAAAGATATCGAGAGTGACCTCTACAGTGCCGCCCCTTAACAGAAACATCCACAGCGCCCTCCCCTTTAACTGTGACCTCCACAACAGGTAGGGTGGCCACTGTCTCCACCCCTGAAAGCCGGACCTCACCGGCCATTCCCCCAAACGTGAAGCAGCGCCCCCGGTCCCCATGAAGCCACACCACTAAAAATGAGGCCACGCCCCCTGGCTCCCTGAAGACATGGAGGAGAAGCTGTCTGAGCGTGAGCTACTGAAAGGGTGGACATCCCTGCGTCCGTCCAAGCACTGCGCCGGATGGAGAACAGGGAGCCAGAAAACTGGGCTGTCCTGCCTAAAGCCAGACATCTGGCCACCCTAACATCAGCCTGCCCCTAGGGTGGCCAGAGGTCCAGTTTTAGGCTGGACAGTCTGGCTTTCAGACTCCCTTTCCATCGTCCGGCGCAGGGCCTAGACAGACACAGGGATGTCCACCCTTTCAGTAGCTCACGCTCAGACAGCTTCTCCTCCGTGTCTTCACTGAACTAGGGGGCGTGACATTGTGTTTAGGGGTGTGGCTTCATGGGGACCGTTGGCACGGCTTCACGTTGGGGGGAGGCTGGACAGTCTAGCTTTCATATTCCCTGTCCTCTGTCATGCACAGGGCATGGATGGACAGACGGATGTCCTTTTGAACAGCTCACTCTCAGACAGTAGCAATGTGCAGTCTGAGCATAAGCTGCAGGGAGAAAGTCACCCTCCCTCCTCTGCAGCTGACAGAAGATGATTTTTACCTTCATTTTTGCAATCCCTGTCGGCTGCGGAGTGCGAGGGGGCGTGCCCTGACCGGGTCGGGCACGTGACTTAGTGGGACCTGGAGGTGGGGCTTTTAAGTCCTTCTTTTGAGGCATGAATTACAGGTTGATGCCATAGTAATTTAGGAGGAAACACAGTGGGTAGCAGTAGAAGAAAACATCTTTTATTACTACTGAACGGTAAATATGTGAAATTTACATTATATTAGGTAATGATTGATGATGAGTTAGTCTAAAACATAAGTTATATTTATGGTACCCGGAATACCCCTTTAACAGTGTCATCCACAACGCTCTGCCCCTTTAAAGCAGACCTACAGCAGTGAACTGGCTAGGTTGTTATGGAAACCTGTTGTGTATGGAGACTGCCTGTGAGCTTCTGTTGGCTGATAAGGGTCATGTGACCTGGTTTCTATTGGCTAATGCATTTTTTGGGAATATCTCAGGAATGGTACGTCCTGGAGAGCTGAGACCCATTCTAAAACCTTCCCGGACACCTGTTGTACCTGTGTGCCAAATTTCGTGATTGTAGCTGCGACGGTGCGGATTCCTTTAGCGGACATACACACACACACATACACTCAGCTTTATATATTAGATTGGTAGTCATGTCAGTCCTTGTAAATGTGCTGTTCAAATTGGATAATTACATCTCACAGATGTCTATCAGGGGCTAGGGCAGCAGGTGCCCGTGAGACTTCCCCCAGCACAGCACTGTGCTCTGTGTTCTAGAAAAGGTGGTACTACTGCAAATTATGTTTTTTTATATCAATGAAATAAGCTAAGGTCCAAGAAATCTTGGGACAGATTTACTAACATTGTATAATATTTTGAAAGAGGATTCTTAATTTAGGCAGTTTAAAAAGGCACCAGATTTATCACAATGATAAATCTGGAGCAACTTGAATTAGTCTACTCAAGGTCTATACCACCTATTAGTTGGCTTTCTTTGCACCACAGATTTGCATTACAATTCACAACTCCTTTCTAGCTAAACTACACCAACTTGTTGCCAAGCCCCTTGTCTAAAACCCTTAAAAAATGTGGCATAAGTCATATGTAATAGAATTCTGCCTCATTTGCAATTGTGACTGGGCTCCACCGTCCACAAAAATTGGCCTTGGCTCTGCGCTCTCTATACTAGTACCTCTTGGCCATATGTAAGATATATGTATCTAAAATGCCATTGTTCTATGACAGTGGCACTTTAAATTGCTGTCACTGATCACAGGGCAGTCCTAATGGAGAGGAGCTAAAGTGAATATATTTAAGGGGGCAATACACTACAGATTTTGGACAGCTGATTTAGGCCATTTTTATGGCAACCATTGGTGCTTTTCTGTGACATAAATGAGTGTGACAGATCTGTTGAAAAGCCGCATTATATATTTTGCTGTGGTTGGAAAGTAATTTATGCCAAACAACAGCAAATCTCACGCGGGCTGACATCAGCAGGTCATCGTGTTGGGCAGACGTGGTGATGTCATCGTGCCCAGCCAGCATGCTGACGTGGTAATTTCACACGTCAGCGCATGTGAGATTTTGCGTGTTTTCGTCAATCAAGATGGACACAACAGCCTCTCCTTGATCAAATGGATGAGCTTAATATGTATTTTTTTTACCTCCATTTCAGGAAAAATTGATTTGAAATTCAAATTGTTAACTTTGATTTTCTCAACACTAATAGCAACTAGAGATGAGCGAGCACTAAAATGCTCGGGTGCTCGTTATTTGAGACGAACTTTTCCCGATGCTCGGGTGCTCGTTTCGAGTAACGAACCCCATTGAAGTCAATGGGAGACTCGAGCATTTTTTGCAGGGGACCAAGGCTCTGCCTAGGGAAGGCTGGGTGAAAACCTGGAAACATCAGAAAATGATGGAAACACCACGGAAATGGAAAGGAAACAGCAGGAGCAGCATGCATGGATGCCTCTGAGGCTGCCTAATCCCACCATTACCCCAAATTCTCCTGCAACAGCCTGGTGGTTACCCTCATGGCAATTGTGCTCACCCAGACCAAGAAAGGCGAAACACATGCCCATCACATGTTAGGAAAGCACCCAACTAGGTGCAACGAAGGTCCATCACCGCCTGCAGGTGACACCACTGCTCATGCTGGCACTGCTGTGCTATCCCCCGCCCCACAACGCAGGCATAAGCCTGACACAGCATGGTGACAGCGTAGTGTCACCAACAAGTGAACAAGTTAGATTGAGGTAGCAGTCAAATGTCTGTAGGTGAGCCTCCCAAAAATTTGTTTTGGAGTGTCCGAAGTTGACCCTCCTAAAAAATTGTTTAGGAGTGTCTGTAGTTGACCCTTCTGTAAAATATTTATTTTGTTTTTAATGTTATTAGTTTATGTACAACCCATGGCTGGCATGGTGGGAATATATAGGTTTGCGTCACAGACGGTCCACTGCACCGTTACATTTTCTTCATCATTGCCAATTACTTTTTCACCAACTGTTGTCTGGCAATGATAAAGGGGAAGGTGAATCCACTGCCGCAGAAAACTGTCATCCTCCTACAATTCTCCACTTGTTCTCAATTGAAAAGGGGATGTTCTTACCGTGGCCTTCCTCATAGTGGCCGCTTCTGCGGACGACAGAGGTGGTGTACCTACTGACAGCCTGACCGAACACGATGGCAGACGGGGAGACACTCCCTCATGTAAAATTGTTTTGGAGTGTCTGCGGTTGACCCTCCTGTAAAATAGTTTTCTCATTTTTTTTGTTTTTCCTGTTATTAGTTTATGTACAACCCATGGCTGGCATGGTGGGAATATATAGGGAAGCACCCAACTAGGTGCAATGAAGGTCTATCACCCATGCCCATGCTGGCACTGCTCTCCTATCCCCAGCCACACGATGCAGGCATAAGCCTGACAGAGCATGGCGGTGACACCAACAAGTGACCAAGTTAGATGAGGTAGCAGGTGAGCCACCCAAAAATTTAGCCTGACGCAGCATGGCGGTGACAACAGAGTGACAGAGTTAGACTGAGGTAGCCGGAGGTGAAGCACGGATGATAATTCGAAGGAGGAGGAGGGGGTTGGAGGAAGAGGCATAGTAAGTCTGAGAAACCGTGACCGAGGTAGGCCCCGCAATCCTCCAAGTGGGCAGTACATGAGCGTCCCCAGGGTCAGACTCGGTCAGAGTGACCGAGCTACACGACGGTAGCAGGTAGAGCACATAAAAAATTTAGCGTGGTCCTGTATGTGGACGTTGAGGGCCTGGAGGCTGTCTCCTTGAGAAATGCTCAGGGTGGCCGAACTCCGGGCTCGACGGCGGACCCTTTTCGGGTTATCGATTGTCGAAATGTTGGCTTACATCAAGTTTAGTATCTGTTCTTATCAGTTGCTGTGGCTGTTGGTGGTAAAGTGGTGAGCATAGCTGCTTCCCAACCAGTTGACCCGGGTTTGATTCCCGTCTATCGCATTATGTGGCCCTGCAGAAAAATTGTTTAGAGAGAGGGCCTGTAGGTGGACCTCCGGAAAAATGGTTTGTAGAGAGGGCCTGTAGGTGGACCTCCGGAAAAATTGTTTAGAGAGAGGGCCTGTAGGTGGACCTCCGGAAAAATTGTTTGGAGAGAGGGCCTGTAGGTGGACCTCCGGAAATATTGTTTTGAGATAGGGCCTGCAGGTGGACCTCCGGAAAAATTGTTTGGAGAGAGGACCTGTAGGGGGCCCTCCGGAAAAATTGTTTAGAGAGAGGGCCTGTAGGTGGACCTCCAGAAAAATTATTTACAGAGAGGGCCTGTAGGTGGACCTCCTGAAAAATTGTGGTAAAAGAGTGCCAGTTGGACCTCTAAAAATTGGCGTTGCTGGGGTGACATAAAACTGGCAAAGGCCTTGGAGAGCGTTCCCCTGCCAGTGCTGGACAAGCTGCCTGCTCGCCTCCTCTCCCCCGCTACTTGGCCCACAGAACCGTGCCCTCTGCCGCTAGCGGCGTCAGATGGGAAGGATTGTTTCAGCTTGTGCACCAGGGCCTGTTGATATTGATTCACTCTCATACTCCTTTCCTCTACAGGGATGAGAGTGGAAAGGTTCTGCTTGTACCGTGGGTCCAGGAGAGTGAACACCCAGTAATCGGTGTTTGAAAAATGCTTCTAACGCGAGGGTCACGGGATAGGCAGCCTAACATGAAGTCTGCCATGTGCGCCAGAGTCCCAACATGCAAGAATTCCCTCTCCTCACTGGCCTGACTCTCCATTTCCTCCTCCTCCTCCTCCAAGTCCTCCTCTTCAGCCCATACACGCTCAAGAGTTAAGAAGGACTGAGCACTGGTACCCTCTTCTGTCTCGCCGACATTCTCCTCCTCTTCCTCCTCATCCTCATCCCCCTCCTCCGATACGCGCTGAGAAACAGACCGGAGGGTGCTCTGGCTATCAAGCGACGTATCTTCCTCCACCATCTCTTGTGACAAGCGCAAAGCATCCGACTTCATGCTGAGCAGTGAGTTTTTCAACAGGCAAAGCAGCGGGATGGTGAGGCTGATAATGGCGGCATCGCCGCTGACCATCTGTGTTGACTCCTCAAAGTTGCTCAACACCTGGCAGATATCAGACATCCATGTCCACTCCTCATTGTAGACTTGAGGAATCTGACTGACCTGACTACCAGTTCTGGTGGAAGTTGACATCTGGCAGTCTAAAATGGCTCTGCGCTGCTGGTAAACTCTGGATAACATGTTTAATGTCGAATTCCATCTCGTGGGCACGTCGCACAACAGTCGGTGAGCGGGCAGTTGTAGGCGGCACTGTGCTGCCCTGAGAGTGGCAGCATCTGTGGTCGACTTGCGGAAATGCACACAGATGCGGCGCACCTTGGGGAGCAAATCAGACAGATTGGGTTATGTCTTGAGGAACCGCTGAACTATTAGATTGAACACGTGGGCCAGGCATGGCACATGTGTCAGTCTGCCTAGTTGCAGAGCCGCCACCAGGTTACGCCCGTTGTCACACACAACCATGCCTGGCTTGAGGTTCAGCGGTGCCAGCCACGGATCGGTCTGCGCCGTGATGCCCTGTAACAGCTCTTGGGCGGTGTGCCTTTTGTCACCTAAGCTCAGCAGTTTGAGCACCGCCTGCTGGCGCTTACCCACGGCACTGCTGCTGCGCCTAGAGCTACCGACTGAAGGCGCCATGCCCACGGATGGTAATTCGGAGGAGGAGGTGGAGGAGGAGGAGGGGTCGGAGGAGGAGGCATAGTACATCTGAGAGACCGTGACCGAGGTAGGCCCCGCAATCCTTGGTGTGGGCACTACATGAGCGGCCCCAGAGTCAGTCTCGGTCACAGCCTCCACCAAGTTAACCCAATGTGTCGTCAGTGAGATATAGTGTCCCTGCCCGGCAGCACATGTCCACATGTCCGTGGTTAGGTGGACCTTCTCAGAAACAGCGTTGGTCAGGGCACGGATGATGTTCTGTGACAGGTGCTGGTGTAGGGCTGGGATGGCACATCGGGAAAAATAGTGGCGGCTGGGGACCGAATACCGAGGGGCAGCCACCGCCATGAGATTGCGAAAGGCCTCGGTCTCTACCAGCCTATAGGGCAGCATCTCCAGGCTCAGCAATTTGGAGATGTGGACGTTGAGGGCTTGGGCATGTGGGTGGGTGGAACTGTATTTCCTCTTGCGCTCCAGCGTCTGCTGTAAAGACAGCTGAACGCTGCGCTGGGACACATTGGTGGACGCTGTGGAGGATCGTGGAGGCGAAGGTGTGGTTTTCCGGTGGGAGGCGCTCGTGCCGGGGTCCTTGGCAGGGGTTTGACTAGCAGAGGCAGCGAGTGACACAGGGGAAGGAGCAGTGGTGTGACCCGCAGGAGGTGAACGGCCTTGGATCCATTGAGTGGGGTGTTTAGCACTCATATGCCTGCGCATGCTGGTGGTGGTTAGGCTAGTAGTGGTGGCACCCCTGCTGATCCTGGTGTGGCACAGGTTGCACACCACAGTCCGTCGGTCATCCTCACTTTCTTTAAGGAACCTCCAGACTTGCGAGCATCTAGGCTTCGCCACGGGAGCTTCACTACGTGAAACAGTTGCTGCTGATGCATCAGCTCTGGCCCTGCTTCTGCCTCTGGCCACACCACTGCCTCTTCCAACCTGTTCTGGTGCAGCACTCGCCTCCGCCTCAGAAGCACTGTCTTCACTCGGCTTATCAACCCAGTTTGGGTCAGTCACCTCGTCATCCTCCGATTCCTCAGTCTGCTCCCCCCTCGGACTTCCTGCCCTGACAACAACTTCACCACTGTCTGACAACCGTGTCTCCTCATCGTCCGACACCTCTTTACACACTTCTTCCACTAAGTCAACATTGTCATCATCATCATCACCCACAGACTGCGACAGTTGGAAAACTTGGGCATCGGGAAAGAGGTCAGCAGCAACCTGAGAAGTGGTTTGTGACTCTGGGAAGGGTCCAGAAAACAGTTCCTGAGAGTATGCCGGATCGCATTCCAAATTTTCCTGGGAGGGGGCAGACTGGGGGGAAGGAGGTTGAGGTGGAGGAGCCAGAGGAGTGCTCCCTTGGATAACGTGGGTGGACTGCGTGGAAGACTGACTGGTGGACAAATTACTTGAAGCATTGTCCGCAATCCACGACATCAGCTGTTCGCACTGTTGTGGTTTCAACAGTCCTCTACCACGTGTCCCTGTAAGTTGAGATATGAAGCAAGGGAGTGTAGCTCTGCGGCGTTCCCCTGCTCCCTCATCAGCAGGTACTGTCTCACCCTGCCCAGGACCACGGCCTTTGCCCCCTGCAGTAATTGAATGCCCACGCCCACGCCGTCGTCCTCGACCCTTAGCCCTGGGGTTCAACATTTTCTGTATATAAGTGTATTATATAAAAAAAATAAATAAATGGGCCTGCTGTACTGAAACCCACAAACTTGTTCAATCTGAACAAGAAAATATATAGGTGGATAAGTTAGAGCAAAATTACGTATGTTATTACGTACCGTGCAGTATGGAGCAATTACACTGAAACTATTAGATTAGGCAGACTTGATCTGCTTAAGTGCAACCCAGACAAATGTCGCACAGAGATTTTTGTAATGTAGCTGTATCAGTGAGAGCAAAAGACCTTTTTTAAATTAAGTGACGTACAAAATGTGTCACCTGGACAGAAAATACGGATTGTGGTTTGTATATAGGTG